>MU105552.1:0-469710 GCA_012274485.2 Sinapis alba | reverse complement strand
AGAGAGAGAGAGGGGGAGGGAGGGAGAGAGAGAGGGGGAGGGAAGGAGAGGGGTATGTAGGGAGGGAGAGAGAGAAGGGGGGGTAAAGAGAGGGAGAGGGTTTAGTGTTAAGTTTAGGGTTAGGTGGGAGGGAGGGGGAAGGAGAGGGGTACGTAGGGAGGGAGAGAGAGGGGGGGTAAAGAGAGGGAGAGGGTGTGTTAAGTTTAGGATTAGGTTACCCCAGTCTAGGGTTAGGGTTAAATCTTAGGTTTGGGAACCCTAACCCTAGGCTCGGGGAACCCTAACCCTAGGCTCGGGTAACCCTAACCCTAGGCTCGAGTAACCCTAAACCCTAGGTTCGGGTACCCTAACCCTAGGCTCGGGTAACCCTAACCCTAGGCTCGGGTAACCTAACCCTAGGCTCGGGTAACCTAACCCTAGGCTTGGGTAACCCTAACCCTAACCCTAGGCTCCAGTAACCCTAACCCTAGGCTCCGGTAACCCTAACCATAGGCTCCGGTAACCCTAACCCTAGGCTCGGGTAACCTAACCCTAACCCTAGGCTTGGGTAACCTAACCCTAGGTTTGAGTATGCTTAACCCTAGGCTTGGGTAACCTAACCTTAGGCTCGGATAACCTAACCCTAGGCTTGGGTATGCTTAACCCTAGGCTCGGGTAACCTAACCCTAGGCTCCGGTAACCCTAACCATAGGCTTGGGTAACCCTAACCCTAGGCTCGGGTAACCCTAACCCTAGGCTTGGGTAACCTAACCCTAACTCTAGGCTCGGGTAACCCTAACCCTAGGCTCCGGTAACCCTAACCCTAGGCTCGGGTAACCTAACCCTAACCCTAGGCTCGGGTAACCCTAACCCTAGGCTTGGGTATGCTTAACCCTAGGCTCGGGTAACCTAACCTTAGGCTCGGATAACCTAACCCTAGCCCTAGGCTCGGGTAACCTTAATCCTAGGCTCGGGTAACCTAACCCTAGGCTCGGGTAAGCTTAACCCTAGGCTCGGGTAACCTAATCTTAGACTTGGGAAACTAACCCTAAGTTGGGGTAACTTAACCCTAACTTAACCTTAAATCCTAACCCTAGGCTCGGGTAACCTAACCTAGTTCATCTCTTATAATATCAAAATTTATCACTTGTTTTTTCAAGTTTTTCTTTTCTAAAAGTTGTTTTTCTAAATAAATGTCTTTTGAAATCTTTTTGTTTTCTCATATTATGAGAGGTGATTATATAATCATGTACGTATATGTTTATTATTTTGTCATATTATGAGAGATGATTATATCACACTGTTACACTGTCTATACGATTATCAATCTTTCTTGTTTGGGTGATATTCACAAAAAAAACTATGAGGCCAAGTAGTAGTTTCCATCTCCAAAATGAGCATCTAAACAGTGAGTAGTGCTTAGCGTCGTCCCTTGAGCATGTGCCTAATTTTGTCCCTGATACTTCCTGACGTATGTGTGGGTTTTTGAACACACCCTTTCCCATTTGAAGAATCAGCGTCCACGGTATGTTCTTGAATCCTTCTGCTCTAATTTTGGCGCTTTAACAAAGCAGCATCAGTCAATATATGTATCATAAACACAAGAATGGATATGTTATTAGTTTTGAAACATGAACATTTATATACCAAACTTAATCAGGAAGCATATTACAAAGACAGAGAGAATAAGCCGAAGATGATTGGATCCTACCTCGTTTTCCATAGTATGTAACATGCTAATAATATCATTTATGCCAGTCACCAAACCATACCTCATGCAATAATTTTGTTTTTTTGTTTGATGCTTGTAATGTTTTTTTTTTTGTAATTGATTCATTCATGTAAAATCTATTTCATTTCTTTCTGTGTGATATTGTATACGGCGGCTCTAATATATATAAAGTTCTAGAAGAAGGCTAAGAAAAAATTGGAGTGCTTCTCTGGACCAACACGACATGACTTTTCCTCACTTTCTCTCCATATCTGTGTGACTGTGTGTTTTTATTAATTTCTAAAATGAAATATATAAATTAATTATTAATAAAAAAAATTGAATAAAAGATACTCGCCGTCGCCAGCCATTGGCGACTTCTGCTTCTTCCTCCGATCTTCTCCTCTTCTTTGCTTCCAGATCTCATTCGTCTCCTTCTCGTTCTTCATTAGCCTTATAACCTCTTCTCTTCACAACTAATTCCTTTTTTCAATTTTCAATTTGATTTTCTCTGCTTCTTCTTCTTCATATTGACGTACACGCTTGCGTCACATCCATTTCCTCGGGTAAAAAAAAAAGTGAAATTCTCCAAGATCCGGATCTACCCATTTCTGGAATAAGCTTTGGCTTTCCTTTGTGCTCGATCAATTCCATTTCCGTCTCGAAAAAGCTCCCCTTTTTTAATCTCCGATTGAGGATCTGGATCGTGATTCGAGCTCTGGGTAATTCCTTTTTGAAGCTCGAATCAGGTTTTCGTTTCAATGAGTTTTCAATTCCGATCCGTAATTCTCTAAAAAAAGTTCCTTCCTTTCCATCATTCCTCCTCTCTCAGATGGATAAACCGCCGCCTCATCACGAATCCATATCTTCGAGATGGAGCAGCGTTTCTTCCAAAGAAGTCACTTTCGCCGATTTGGGTTCTAAGCGCATCCGCCACGGTTCTGCTGGAGCTGATTCCGAGATGCTAAGCATGTCTCAGAAAGAGATCAAAGACGAGGATGCTCGTTTGGTTTATATCAACGACCCTGACAGAACTAACGAAACGTTTGACTTCACTGGCAATTCAATCAAGACAGCTAAATACTCTGTCTTCACCTTCTTGCCTAGGAACTTGTTTGAACAGTTTCACAGAGTTGCTTACGTGTACTTTTTGGTGATAGCTGTGCTCAATCAGCTTCCCCAGCTTGCGGTTTTCGGTAGAGGCGCATCCATCATGCCCCTTGCATTCGTCCTATTGGTCTCAGCTATCAAAGACGCTTACGAGGATTTCAGGAGACATAGATCAGATAGAGTTGAGAACAATAGGTTGGCTTTAGTGTTTGAGGATAACCAGTTTCGAGAGAAGCAGTGGAAGTACATTCGCGTTGGTGAGGTTATTAAAGTTGTGTCCAACCAGACTCTTCCTTGTGACATGGTCCTCTTGGCTACGAGTGATCCCACTGGGGTTGTCTATGTGCAGACGACTAATCTGGATGGAGAGTCTAATCTCAAGACGAGGTACGCCAAGCAGGAGACTCTTCAAAAAGCTACTGATTTGGAGACGTTTGATGGGTTTATCAAGTGTGAGAAACCGAATAGGAACATATATGGGTTTCAAGCGAACATGGAGATTGATGGAAGAAGGCTCTCCCTTGGACCTTCTAATATTATTCTTAGAGGATGTGAGCTTAAGAACACTGAGTGGGCGTTAGGTGTTGTTGTTTATGCTGGTAGTGAGACGAAAGCTATGCTGAACAACTCTGGAGCACCGTCAAAGAGGAGTAGGCTGGAGACTCGGATGAATCTAGAGATCATTCTGCTGTCTTTGTTTCTCATCGCCTTGTGCACAACCGCAGCAGCGACGGCCGCTGTGTGGTTGAGACGGCACAGGGATGACTTGGACACGATTCTCTTTTACAGGAGAAAGGACTACTCTGTGAGGCCGGAAGGGAAGAATCATAATTACTATGGTTGGGGTTGGGAGATATTCTTCACTTTCTTTATGGCAGTCATCGTGTACCAGATCATGATACCCATCTCTCTCTACATATCCATGGAGCTTGTCCGTATTGGTCAAGCATACTTCATGACCCGAGATGATCTAATGTACGACGAGTCTTCAAATTCAAGTTTCCAATGCAGGGCTTTGAACATAAATGAAGATTTAGGGCAGATTAAGTATTTGTTCTCCGATAAGACTGGTACTCTCACGGACAACAAGATGGAGTTTCAATGTGCCTGCATAGGAGGTGTAGATTACTCTGACAGGGAACCTCCTGAGAGTGGGGAAGCGGGATACTCCGTTGAAGGTAAAATACCTTTTGTGTTGTTAAGAGTTAGGTAGTATGTTTTTCTGTTAACTGAAGTACACCTTTTGATACAGTTGATGGAGTTTTTTTGAAGCCAAAGATGAGGGTGAGAGTTGATCCTGTGCTTCTTCAGTTGACGAGAAATGAAAAGGCAACAGAAGAAGCGAAACGTGCGAATGAGTTCTTCCTCTCACTAGCAGCTTGCAATACAATCGTGCCAATCGTTACCAACACATCTGATCCCAATGTAAAGCTGGTCGATTATCAAGGGGAGTCCCCTGATGAACAAGCATTAGTCTATGCAGCAGCTGCTTATGGTTTCTTGCTCATAGAGAGAACCTCTGGTCATATAGTTATTAACGTGCGCGGAGAAATGCAAAGGTTTAATGTTTTGGGATTGCATGAGTTCGATAGTGACCGAAAAAGAATGTCAGTGATACTGGGATGCCCAGACATGTCAGTGAAACTCTTTGTAAAAGGTGCTGACTCATCCATGTTTAGTGTTATGGATGAATCCTACGGTGACGTCATAGAAGCGACCAAGAAACAGCTTCATGCTTACTCATCCGATGGTTTAAGAACTCTTGTTGTTGGGATGAGAAAGTTGAATGATTCAGAGTTTGAGCAATGGCATTCTTCCTTTGAGGCAGCAAGCACCGCGTTGATTGGTAGGGCTGGATTGCTAAGAAAGGTCGCTGGAAACATCGAGACTAACCTAAGGATAGTAGGAGCTACTGCAATTGAAGACAAATTGCAGCGTGGTGTCCCAGAAGCAATAGAATCACTGAGAATTGCAGGGATTAAAGTATGGGTCTTGACAGGTGACAAGCAAGAAACTGCGATATCCATTGGCTTCTCATCGAGACTTCTGACTAGAAACATGAGGCAAATTGTAATAAATAGCAACTCGTTGGACTCATGTCGGAGGAGCTTAGAAGAAGCAAATGCCAGTATTGCAAGTGATGACGAAAGCGTGGCATTGATTATTGACGGTACCAGTCTCATATATGTACTAGACAATGATCTTGAAGATGTGGTAAGTGAAAATTTTGATGAAGATAGATCCCTTTGCTTTCATGGTGATGTAATTTTTTTTTTCTTTTTAATACAATGCAGCTCTTCCAAGTGGCATGTAAATCCTCTGCAGTACTCTGCTGCCGTGTTGCTCCTTTTCAGAAAGCTGGAATCGTTGCACTTGTAAAGAACCGGACTTCTGACATGACCCTTGCCATTGGTGATGGTAATAAGAACAGTATTCTTTCAGAAAATTAGTCTAAGCAGCAACCAGATTCTTTGTTTTGTTTCTCACCTTCTCATTGTGTTTTGGGTTTTGACAGGTGCCAATGATGTCTCTATGATCCAAATGGCTGATGTTGGGGTAGGGATCAGCGGCCAAGAAGGTCGGCAAGCTGTGATGGCATCTGATTTCGCAATGGGACAGTTCAGATTCTTAGTTCCGCTTCTGCTCGTCCATGGACACTGGAATTACCAAAGGATGGGCTACATGATACTATACAATTTCTACAGAAATGCAGTTTTCGTTCTAATTTTATTTTGGTGAGTACTTTTTTTTTCTTATCCGTCTTAAAAACAATCACCACGGACTAATAACCCTCACCAATTCCACGTAGGTACGTTTTGTTTACTTGCTACACATTGACAACCGCCATCACAGAATGGAGTAGTGTCTTGTACTCTGTCGTATACACATCGTTCCCTACAATAGTTATCGGTATACTTGACAAAAACCTTGGAAGGAGGATTCTTCTGAGTCATCCTCAGCTCTACGGTGTTGGCCAGAGGGCAGAGGGATATTCAACTACGCTCTTCTGGTATATGATGTTTGACACAGTCTGGCAAAGTGCAGTTATCTTCTTCATTCCTCTCTTTGCGTATTGGGGCAGTACCATTGACACGTCGAGCCTAGGAGACTTATGGACCATTGCTGCAGTTGTGGTGGTTAATCTTCACTTGGCGATGGATGTAATAAGATGGAACTGGATCACACACGCCGCCATATGGGGATCTATTGTTGCAGCTTGTATATGTGTTATTGTGATCGATGTTATACCCACACTCCCTGGTTACTGGTAAAACTTCTTTCCCTCTGACAAATCATTCTATAGATATAAGAAAGCCTCGAGCTTCCCTGCATAATTTTCCAACCTTTTTTTTTTTTCCACTTTTATGGCTGTAACAGGGCAATATTCCAAGTGGCCAAGACATGGATGTTCTGGTTTTGCTTGCTTGCCATTGTTGTAACATCATTGCTTCCTAGATTCGCCATCAAGTTTCTAGTCGAGTATTACAGACCTTCAGATGTCCGGATTGCTAGGGAGGTTGAGAAGCTTGGAACTTTCAGAGAATCCCAAACAATGGGGATTGAAATGAACCAGATTCGGGATCCTCAAAGGAGATGATACCACATTATCTCAAATCAAAATTCTTTAATACCCTTCAGTGGAAGTAAATACAAACTATATATAATTAATATATGTTCCATTTTCCCTCTTGGTTGCTTACTATATTGCAAGAGTAGAGTTTGTTTGGGTTGTAGTGTAACAAAGATTACTTAATCTCCGGCTGTAATTTTCTTTTTGTTGTAACATAAAGCACCAGTTTTCATTTTGTAAAGAGAAGAAAATTGAAATATGATTTTGTTTCCTGGTTAATCAATTACCCTGTGCAGTACACTAATAAAATTGATTTTAGCTACTGACTGGTACCATCCATACAATCTTAAATAAAAAAAAATAAGATACAAGCTTCCACAAGTTTGTCCTAAAAACGGTCTGAACACTAATAAGATTACATGTCTAACAGGAAACACATCTTCCATAATCCAAGAAAAGACAAGCTTGCGTCTTATGCTGTTGAAAAGAAAGATCAGAAAGAGACTACCACTTTAGTAGCCACCAAGAGCAGCCATTTCACTGCCAGATAAACATAACCCACAGGTTCCATCTTATAAGCTTACTCACATATCTAATACAGATTCAGTAAGTACACAAAATAACAAAATAGGAAAGTGATTACTAACCTTTTCCATCCAAAAAATCATCTGCCTCCAGGTGTTCACCAGAGGTCACTTTTCTCCCCATCATCAACCAAATGAACCACGGCAATACTCTGATCCGCAAAAGCACTTCTTTTTGCCACATAAAGTACTGCCAACTTGACTTCCACTTGTTCGAGTAACTCCATAGTCATAAGTCAACTCAGTCATGGGAGGGATGTGAGAAATGGCAAAGAAGGCAACATGCAAGAAGAGCTGACCGTTATGTTCATAAGTAACCGGCTGCCAGAAAACGTTAGGGGAGCAACTGTGGTTCATGAACCGAGCAACGTTGCCAACGTTCTTAGCACTGATTATAAGAGGCAGTGGGAGTTCAGGCTCTTCAGACATCTCCTCAGAAACATCTTCGTCTGCTAAGGCAGGCTCATAGTTCCATTTGAAAGGGATATAGACACGGGTTGTATCAAAAGTATAATCATCATTAGCCATCGTTGGCTGCACCTTTGATTTGTCTCTGGCCTCACCTGAGTATATACATATAAATGAACCAGCACGAATGGGATCCCATGAGCGCAAGCCCCATCCTCTGTTCGCTGTCTTGAAAACTTCAAGCTTCACTTTTACTCCCATTTGAGTCACCTTGTTTTTGCAACCCGGGCACAGGCAAGATGGGCTGCATTCATGTATAATAGGCTTCCGGCTAACCAGAACTCCATTACCAGAGTAAGGGAAATCACCTCCATTTTTTCTTATGCAGTGACAGTTCAAGTTCCCTGGCTTGCACGAGCTGCCACACTCGCATCCAAAAGAAGGCTGCGTCAGCTTAAACGACTCTGAGTAGTTCACCGTTGTGGAGTAGGTGAAATAAGGAGGCCCATTCTCGGCATCAACTTCATTCACAAGTGAAACGCCAATGCTTTCAACCCCGGAAGTGAGATCAGTGAGAATGAGTCCTTCCCTTGAAGGTAAACCCTTCTTCCACTTCTGGATAGCGATCCATGAAGCAAACGCAGGAGGTTGACCAGGAGCTCTCACTAGTTTATACTTAAAGGTGTTGTGTCCTGACTTTCCTTTCTCTACCCATGACTCTTTGACCTCATAGAGCCCATCATAAATATAAATCTTAGCACTCTGAGAAGCCTCTTTCAACCCTCGTATCACCCTAACCGGACTATTCCTCTGCAGGCTCTTCTCCAATGCGAGATTACCTCTTTCTAGCTTCTGGTCAGATGATTGCTTGTCTTTATCAGCATTACCACCCTGACCAGTATAAACTAAAACATCAGGATTACCTTCGTCGTTATCATAATAGCCAGACGACACAATGCTAGTAGCGATAGGATCTTCTTCCGTTTCTCCCTTGACAACAAGATAATCAATGCCAGCCATCGATGGAGAATGCAACCCAACCAAACACATCTCAAACCTGAAGAAGAACACGTCACCAATCTCAAGACCTGAAACAACACCTGGTCTCTTCTTGGTGTTTGTCCGGACACCTCTGCTCATACAAATAGACCCCGCTTTCAAATCAGAACGTTTGATAATCCCGCTAACAGATTCCTTCGCATCTTCCAGCTGAGAAAACCTTCTCCTCAGCGCATCAAACCGCGTAACAACACTCGTCACCAGCTTCCTATCACCATTCTCTCTTTCAGCCACGCTGATCCCACTCTCGAAATTCGGGTTCTGAGGAATCGGAATACGCTTTCTAGGGATCTTTCTCTTCACAGTTGAACCCTCAGGTGGCTCCTCCACAACATCACCACCATTAGAAGCCCGATCAGGAGGAGACCTGAATGTCCTCAGAGGAGTAACAAGCGAAGGCTCTGTGCTGTTCTGAGCTTGAAACTGAGCTTGGTTGAGATCTGGGGTGTGTTGACTCGCTGCTTGAGAAGAGCTAAAGGGATAGAAAGAAGAGAAACCAGGAGGGAAAGGACCGAAAGGAGGTGCGCAGACAAAAGGAGGAGCTTGATTCCCACTTGGGAAAACAGGTTTTAGAGTGCGTAATGGTTTGATATCCAACACTCTCGTCTTATCCGTATAGCTTCCGAAGCTCCCTTCCATAGCTGCAAAATCTCAAATTTACAATAAAGATCTGATTTTTTCTATGTAAATGAACAGAAGAACTGGGAAAGTCAAAGTCTTTTTATCAGATTAATCGCATGCACAGAGAGAAACCATCATTCATCGCAGATTTATAAATGTTTCAAGCGCAAGAACACAGAAAGCTTATAACTTTGAGAAAGATAACCTGAAAGATACGGACTTTAAGACCGAATCAATCGCTAGCTCTTCGAGATCGCTCTGTTTCAGATTTTAGGGTTTTCCGATATGGAGAGAGCGGAGGAAGAAGAAGAAGAATGAGAGGGAAACAAACCGAGCTAAAGTTTCCACCTTTGGTAAAAAAAAAAAAAAAATCTGCTTAAGATCTGTTAATAGTTAGAGAGAAGATGATTAGATTAGCCGTTGGATCAAAAATCATTTTGCATCTTTGACCGTACAAAGATCTAACACAATGACTGGATTACCTACGTAGCAGGTTGTATCTTCCGTTTCAGTTTCTCTCTTTGTGTACTTGTTGTAATCGTTCTTTCTAGTGATGTAATGACTTTTTGGAAGTTTTGTCAGTTGCCGGTTGTCACACGTGTGTAAGATGGTTGTCGTTTCCCTTAGCTCAATCGTTTTTTACTTTCTCATTGAATTAAGTTTTCGAACTTGAGCTTGGATCCTTGGCTATGTAGTTAAAATCATATTCATCTAATCTTTAACCAATCAGAGTCTCCAAGTTCGAGTGATTTGTCCTAAAAACAATATGAAAAACCTAAAGGCATGATTATCCGTGTCTCTTAAGAGGATCTTTTGCACTATTCACGGATCCCACTAACATGTGGGACCCATGAACAGTGTAAGAGACGGTTCTTGAAACTGTTAAATAAGAACTGTCTCTTGCACTGTTCACGGGCCCCATTGACACGTGTCGATCCGCGATTGGTTAATTTTTTTTTTTTTTTTTTTAGAAAAACAGAAAAAAAGCAAAAAATATAAAAAAAAAAAAAAAAAATAAGAGACCCCTTTTAGGGTCTCTAGGATAATCATGCTCTAATAAGACTAGTATTGAGTTTTTTCAAATTCATATCTCTAACTATTACATAGAGAAAACAGCCATTAAAACCTTGAACTTTCAAATTAAAGCCAAAAAAACCTTCAACTCGTGTTTGAGCCAAAAAAACTTCCAATTTTCAAATATTGGTCATTTTAACTCTCATATTTTGTTGATTCGGCCATTTAAGAAACATGAATAATCAACTAATAAAATTGATTAAAAAATAAACGTTTGTTAACTTTCTAAACGACATCATTTTAAAAATTGGTAAAACATTGATCAAACGACGTCCTTTTGCTTATGTAAACACTTAAAACGTTTCTTTCGTGAAACCATAGTGAAGAAGATGAAGTTGATTTGGGGCTACGGTTTCACGAAAAAGATGCTTTAAGTGTTTACATAAGCAAAAGGACGTCGTTTGATCAATGTTTTAACCAGTTTTTAAAATGATGTCGTTTAGAAAGTTAACAAACGTTTATCTTTTAACCGATTATATTAGTTGACTATTCATGTTTCTTAAATGGCCGAGTCAACAAAATATGAGAGTTAAAATGATCAATATTTAAAAGTTAGAAGTTTTTTTGGTTCAAACACAAATTAAAAGTTTTTTTGGCTTTAATTTAAAAGTTCAAGGTTTTAATGGCTGTTTTCTCCTATTACATAGTATATTAGTATGATATTGTGAGTTTAAAAAACAAATTCACATAAATTTAATTTTGAGTTATTTTCTAAAATAATTTGTACTATACAGAATTGGACATTTTTATATACTAAATATTATTTATTTAAATTTCTAATGTAAAATCTTGATTGCATTAACAACAATTACATATTAAAAAGAACTGAGGATTCATTTACTACAATATGAGAAATAAATCTTTGTTGGAGATGCAACAAGAATCCATCACAGTATGCGTCTTATGCCGTTGAAGAGAAGACTTAAACACTATATTTTGTCCCAGAGAACTCAATACTTCGCCATTCATGTTTTGGATCATTTAGGTCCAAACTAGATTGTTTGCCATTCATGTTTTCTTAAGCAAATCTAATTAAATTAATATTTGTTTAGTTCATCAAATCAATATTTAAAATCTGTATCTTATAAATTGAATAAACCATATTTGGCGTGGTTTTAGTCTTGGTTTATTTCTTTTTGAGTCACCATTACCATACAATCATGCATCAATCACCAACAAAACCAAATATGATTTAAAAAAAACGAATATGATAACACAATAGTATATGGATGTGGATTTTTCAAGATTTTTATACCAAACAAATAAAAACATTATTTTATATTATTTTTATTGATGATGAAAAGGGAACAAAGAAAGGGTTCTTCTGTATCTTCAGTTCACAGAGAAGATCAAAGAACTCAAGATTCACACGTCAGAAAAACACACAAGATCACATATAGTGTAAATAACAATTAATATAAGACAAAAAAACATTAGCACATAGTCTCAAGAGATGAGATGTGTTCAGTAATTACTTGCTTTGATTACTCGACGGCACTAAACTCCTCGATCATCATCTTCTTGCAACGATTGTTCATAATCGCATGAACCTTAGAGCAGTTACAAGGCATGAACATGCAGCCACGAGTACCATTGACTCCGTTAGTGGTCGAACCACCTAGCTTGCGTGCGATAACAACCGAGTTAACCACGTCATCGGTGGGATGATAGATGGTCAAGAGCTGGAAGCCTTTGAGATCAGAAGAGTCAACGATTGGATATAAGAAAGCTCTAAGAGCATGAGCACTCCTTAGCATGAGGGTAGCTCCAGGAGCCATGTGTTTCTCCAAGTGCTCGATGGCTTTGACCTTTGCCTCTTTGTCCATTCCAACGAGAGCCGCCAAGAAAACTACGTCGTATTGGTCTAGCCCTTCCGTAGCGTTTAGCACGTCCGTTGTGTGGAAGATCATGCGTTTTGAGAGGTCGGGGTCGCGAGAGATGAGGCTTGAAGCAAGTGTGTTTGCGTGTGAGTCGATGTCAAAGTTGTGGAACGTCGTGTTGGGGAGGTGAAACTTAGCCAAGACGATGGATGTGAGAGGCATCGGTCCGGAGCCAACGAAAGCAATCTTGGTTGGAACATGGCTCGAGTGTTGACTCAAAAGATCGAACTCGAGCTTGCCTAGCTTGAGGTAGTTGTTGTAGTAAGGAAAGATGTTTAAATGGTCAAGTGGGTTTTGGTCTTCTGGTAAAGACCCCAAGATTGTGGAGAAGTGTTGCTCTAAATAGCCTTCGGCTTCACCACATAGCTTGATGAGGTTAGCTCTCATGTCTTTGACTTCATCACTCATCTTTGTGACATCGATGTTTGTATCCGTGGGTAAGCACGTGGACACGAGTTGTCCGAACAAAGTGTCCACATTTTTTGAAGGTTTCAAACACTCGAGCTTTGAAATTTGGTCGTATAAGTCGATGATCTGCTTCACAACAAGATTGTTTTGGCAAGCCATGTCGACACCTATGAGGTTATCTTTTGGAGAGATGATAAGTATTTTGATTTCTTAAGTATTCTTTTTAAGACTTATGAAAATCTTTGTGTTGTGGCTTTAACCTTCACAAAGGGTCGTTATTTATTGGCAGTTGTAGGCTGTGGGTCCGTAATGAAATTATTTATCAGTCGATGGTTCTATTCATATACGTAATTCATAACTAATGTGTGGTCTATGTCGTTTATAATGATATAATTTCAAATCTTCTCTACATACATAGTAATACTCAATTTTAATATATATATTCAAAGAAGTGCGGCACTATTCCAAACTGTAGCCTTTACCCACATGGCATGACCCACAACTTGGACTACCATATATGCATACAACTCTTTCGAATTAAACCGTTCATTGTAATTTATAACTATTTAAGCTAAAAATTTTTTATTTAAGCTTATTTGTTCACCCTAAAATTATATAAGCTTATAAGGATTAGGTATAGTACGATGCACATAATAATGGGGTGATTGGTTAAGATGTAAGACCTGAGTTTAATTTTAATTTTTTGCTATAATCTTTAAACTTACCAATCATATTTTATATTGATTTTTAAAGCTACGTCCCAAAAAAATGGCTGTAAAAGTTTTTTTTAAAGCTTCATATTTTTAGCTGTAAAAAATATAATTGATGTAGAAATAGATTTTAAAGTTACATATTTATAGATAAATAAAAAAAAATTACAGAGAAAATTCTACAATAAATTATGTCCAACCAATCACACTCATGTTCATAAAATGTATTAGGTCATATGGGTAAGTAGGTAACGTATGGATAAGCCTTCCTGAACGGTGAACAGTCTCATATTGCGGCTGAGAAGTGAAACAGGTCTTCTGGTCAGGCACAGGTCAATAGTTGGTTCACTTTGGTCACGGGAACATGAAAACCAAATAACAAATGCTTTAAACAATTTATTGAAAGGGTGAACTGGTTATATTGAAAATACTTTTTTTTTTAAATGGAATTATAAGTGCCAAGGTTGAAAGTAATTAGATTCTTATATTTTTGTTTATTTTTATGCAAAAAATTGTTATACAAAAAAAATATGTATAGGAAAGTATTCAATTGACAGGTATCAGCGGTTCAAAATGTGATTTATGTTTTAATTTTCGAAGGATTCTTTTTCTTTATTGATTTCGACATCTTATAAGAACTATCGGTTCACAAAACTCTAAGACCATGATTAATGGTGACTTTTAAAGTATGTTCTTAAGGGGTGGGGTCCACTTTTTAAAAAATCCACCCCTTAAAACTCTTATCTAAGAACCCAACTCTTATACTATTCACGGGCCCTACTAACACGTGGCGGTCCGTGATTGGATAATTTTTTCTTTTTAGAAAATCTAAAAAAAAGTAGAAAATCTAAGGGTTAATCATGCTCTAACACTAGCGTGTAAAAGTTTCATAAATTATGCGTGCAGTTTCACTGTTACATGTATGAATGGAATAAAAGTTGATATGAACGGAATACTGTGTGTAGATGGTAACTACTTAAGGCATGTCTCAGAACATTGATAAAGCCAGTCACCATGAAATCTATCAATTATTTAACATATTATAATTTGATGAAGTATGATCTAGGTCGATATCATATGCTATACGGCGTTGAATTACAAACACTGGTCAAACGCTAGATTCCGTTCACTCGCATGCTTGGTTGCGAATAAATCTCAATTCCGTTGGGATCTTCTAAAACTCAAACCATTTTTACATTAATGACTGTCTGAAGAAATAATATTCCTTAAAATTCCAACGGCAAAAGATAAAATAAAAATAAAAAATAAACTCGTTATAACATGTTCTACTACCTTTTAAGAGCATTAACAAAAGGGTTGACTCTTAATCTACTATACACATTTGATTCCATTTACTTTCAATATCCCATTCATATCAATTTGATTTCAGCATTATTCACCCCCCTTTATAAATGATACGTGCTATATTGAACATGTGATAGGGACTAGCTACAACTTCAGCGACGCTTCAAGGCTTCAAACAATAATTTACATCTTGTTTTAAAACAATGAAAATGTAAGATTTAGTAAATGTGACACCATTTTGACTAGCTAAATGGGAATAAGAATAAAAAGTTTACGTATATCATTTACAATCAGATGATCACCACCAAAGAAGAGATTATGGACGATATATATCATTCACCTACATTAAGCATAATTGAGAAAATAATACTTGGAACATGTTTTAACAGTGAATTCATTTGAACTGATGGATTATAATTAAAATAGGCCAAATCTCTTTTGCAATTATAATGAATTGACGTTACATATATAGTGACTTTATTAATTTACATTAGTGACTCTTGCGTAAAATGAATGGCCAATTTGACGTCCCTTTCAACGTACGTAGACAGATATGATCCTAAAAACAAAATACGAATTTGTATTCAGACTTCAAATCAAACCTAATAACAGTTAGCTATATAACATCTTGTTGAAATGCATTTCATGATCCTCATTATTTGTTTGCTTTTCTTTTTTATGTTTAGTTACACAACAAAATTTAAAGACAAGCTCGCTGATATTTGTAAGAAACAAAACCATCTTTTGAAAGTCTTTTTATAAAATAAAATGGTTGAGAGGTTAAAGAAATACTAGTTTAGTGTTTTATATTCTCTTTCTTTTCAGTTTCACTCTTGTGTCAATGATTTTTAACCTTCAATTTATCTCTGATGTGAGTATAAATTAATAAATTCAGTTATGTATGGAGAGAGGTTTGATCGACTAAACAAGATAACATACATCATGTAGCTATAAATTCATAAACAGACAGCCCGACATATGCTTTGTCTATTTATAGCAATTTGAAAACCCATAAATACAACAGACCTCCCAAAATATAATATTTAAGAGATTAGAGTATATTGCATAACTGGTGAACAGAACAAAGATTTGCAGCCACTAATAAAAGTCCTACCAACACGTCTATATCAATGAAAAGTTACATCAATGCCAAAAAAAAAAAATCGCATAATTATTTTACAGATATGATATTTTAATTTGCATAACATTTTATGGAAAGATGAGATAACATTATTTTCATTATTGAAAACCGATATCAAATAGTATTTTTTGTGTTGATAAGCTAATCTTGGCGTGGATTCAGAGTTTACCCGTTCTTGGAACATACTATATGTACGAATCTCAGATACGAATAAACCTAATTCATGTGTGGTTTATTCCTTCGAGGTACCTCGAAACAAGAATAAGGGTAATTACTTGGCCAGAGTTAAAAACGGGGACTATACTGTCGTTTAGATGAATATTGTTACAAAAAAAATAAAAAAATACTGTCGTTTAGATGTGCCGGACAATTCGATAAGACCATGAATAATCCAAAATTTTTATTTTTTTAGTTAAAAATTAAAAAATAATTTCTTAATTTCCGATAAAAATTCCCCCATAAAAATCTTACCATAAGAATCGCGGGTTAATCATGCTGATAGCCATATGGACATTTCTCAGCTAACTTTTCTGTATTAGAAAATGTGATCACGTTGCCTAGCGTTCAGGTTATACGAAAGTAGTTTTGTCTAAAAAGTAGTCTGGACTTTGGTAAGATCATGTCCAACACCTCTAAAACCAGCTTAATAAAACATGAAATCATATGATTTAGACACATGAAGTTATATGCGGTGATAACTGGTTTGCTTTATCAAAGTTTCACATTATGCTAATGAATAATCTATGTTTATTTGTCTTTAACGTTGAGGAACTATTTTTTCTTGTTATGCTCAGGATTGATTTTTTGAAAAAAATCAATGCCGTTCGGAAATTTAGCTTTAGAAGCTTTTAGAGAAATCTTCGAGGTTTAAGTAATTATAAAAAATGGACTTTTGTAGTTTCTGTACGGATAACTTCAAATGTGCACCAATACTTTACAATGTGCTCTTCACTAATTTCTTTAGAAAATTCATAAATCATTTATATATTGTGAGAAAATACTATAAGTGGACACACATAATTGATTAGGTATCCCGCATAGTAATGGGATGCATACAACAATTTTGATGAAGACCTCGACAAATTAAATATGTCTAAAAAATATAAATAAAAGGAATCTTACAAACAACAATTAAATCAAATGTCTCTTTCAGTTACTAATATAAACAGCAAGATCGGTCTTGTATTTTAAATAAATACAGGAATCAAACCAGAAAGATTCTAGCACATATATATATAAACATGAGAAGCACTCGCAGCTTAATAATGAAAGTATCAAACGATTCATCTTAGTGCCTCGCACGCAAAATTTTGAATGCACCGCGTATAACCAAATTCCATAATAATTTCAAACCAAATAAAATATACAAAATCAACAACACTATAAATCCATATATTCAAAAGACAATGAAGAACTGAAAAGCCAAAACATTTGATAATATTGTAAGGTCCGAGAGGAGGCAATTTACAAAAATGGCCTCCTACGGAAAAATCAACGAGCATGAGCAAGCAAAGCTCGAGGCTAGTCGAAGGACGAGAAAGAGAATCGCCATTATCGCTATATCTTCCATAGTTCTCGTATGCATCGTGGTCGGAGCAGTCGTAGGCACCACCGCAGCAGCTAACAGTAACGGCACGAAACCGTCGTCAACGGAGGGTAACGGTAACGGAGATACAATCTCCGTCTCGGTGAAAGCCGTGTGCGACGTTACATTACACAAAGAGAAATGTTTTGAGACCGTTGGATCCGCTCCAAACGCGAGCACGCTAAACCCTGAGGAGCTATTCAACTACGCTGTCCAAATCACACTCACGGAGCTAACAAAAGTCCTCAACGAATTCTCCGACAGAGAACACATGGATAACGCCACGTCAGCAGCGATGGGAGCTTGCGTGGAGCTTCTCGAGCTAGCCGTTGACCAACACAACGAGACGATGACGTCACTCAAACGTAATACGACGTCGTCGTCGCCCAAGAGTACTGTTGAGGATCTAAGGACGTGGCTTAGCTCCGTTGAAACGTACCAAGAAACGTGCATGGAAGCGTTGGTCGAAGCTAACAACACGAACTCAACTACATTTGGAGAAACACATCTAAAAAACTCCACGGAGATGACTAGCAATGCGTTAGCGATCATAACGTGGCTAGGGAAAATCGCAAAATCGATTAAGCTAAACCATCGTCGTTTAATGGTGACTGGTGACAACGTTGGTACCTTTGACTTGGCGATGATGAGTCGAGGTAGGAGGCTTTTGGAGAGTGGTGATTTGAGGAAGAAAGCGACGATAGTGGTGGCGCAAGATGGGTCGGGGAAGTATAGGACGATAAGGGAGGCGTTGGAGGAAGTGGAGGAGAAGAATGAGAAGCATACGGTTATATATGTGAAGAAAGGAGTTTACGTGGAGAATGTTAGGGTTGAGAAGAAGAAATGGAACGTTGTGATGGTTGGTGATGGACAGAGCAAGACCATTGTATCTGGTGGACTTAACTTCATTGATGGAACACCAACGTTCCAAACCGCTACATTTGGTCAGTACTCTACACCATCATTATCCCTGAAATCCATTAAGGATTTTTTTTTATTGATTAAAAAAATAATAAATTAAAAAACGCATCAATCGCCAACCGCAATGTTATGGAAATTGCAAATAGTACAAAAAAAACTCACCACAACCAATCTTTATCTCACACCTTTTAAAACCAATTTTTAAGTTTTTTTTATAGGGCCCAAAAATTAAGAAACTCTTTACTATCCCCAATAATGATGCTCGAGCATGATTAACCCCGGGTTCTTAAGTGAGGTTCTTAGCGTAATTTAAGAACCGGTTCTTAACTTTAACAAAGAAAAAATTAAGAATCGGTTTTTAAATAAGAGATTTAAGAACCGGTTCTTAACTTTTTCTTTGTTAAAGTTAAGAACCGGTTCTTAAATTATGCTAAGAACCCCATTTAAGAACCTCGGGTTAATCATGGTCTTATACATATGTTCTTAAAATTCTAAGTTTCGTACTATTAATTTTCGTTTACAAGTCATTTTTCTATTTCACTTAAATACTATTTTTTTGCGTTTATAATTTACAAAGTAACAATTGAAATATTTAAAATTTTAAAATTTGATTTATTTAGATTAACCTTAGCTTACTAAAAATATTCATGCACACATACACACACAAAGAACAATAGATGTGTTTGGAAAATGCTGGATTTATATATGAGAATTTAGGTTTTGCGTGACTTGTTAGCTAAATGAACTGAGATGAGTATTTATCTATATTAAACTCGCTAATAGTGTGTAATTCCATAAACACTAGTGTTTTTGTTCATTTGTATGTAATTTCATATGATACTTATTAATTTATTTCTTTGTATTGTGTAGCTGTCTTCGGAAAGGGATTCATGGCTAGGGACATGGGTTTCCGAAACACTGCTGGTCCAGCCAAGCACCAAGCCGTAGCTCTAATGGCGAGCGCAGACTTATCCGTGTTCTACAAATGCACCATGGATGCTTTCCAAGACACACTCTACGCTCATGCACAACGTCAGTTTTATCGCGAGTGTGACATCTTTGGAACAGTCGATTTTATATTCGGTAACGCTGCGGTTCTGTTCCAAAATTGCAACATTTTACCTCGTCGTCCTATGAAAGGACAACAAATCACTATAACCGCTCAGGGAAAGAAAGATCCGAACCAAAACACTGGAATCTCTATCCACAATTGCACAATCTTTCCTTTAGATAACTTAACTGATGTTCAAACCTTCTTGGGCCGGCCTTGGAAAGATTTCTCTACCACTGTGATCATGAAGTCTTTCATGGACGGGTTTATTAACCCTAAAGGGTGGTTACCGTGGGTAGGAGACACTGCACCAGACACTATCTTTTATGCCGAGCACTTAAATTTTGGGCCAGGAGCATCCACTAAGAACCGAGTTAAGTGGAGAGGGTTGAAGACGTTTTTAACAAAGAAGGAAGCTAATAGGTTTACAGCTAAGCCTTTCATCGACGGGAATAAGTGGTTGCCGGCTACTAAAGTTCCATTCAAATCTGATTTTTGATTCTTTTTTACCTAAAGTGCTTGTCGTTCTTTAATTTGTTTTGTAATGAACATACAACTTCTCCTTCCAGTTTTCTTCATGTGTTGTGTGGCTTTCAAAGTTTCTGAATTTGTTTCTTACCATCAAAAAATATAATCACAAATTCAATTAATTCAATTAATTTCTGTTATGAAGTTTTACATACTAATGTAGTTTTCAAGGTAACTTATTTCTTTCACGAAATCATGCAAGACTTCTTTTTATTATTGCTAAGTAAGAAAACAAGGTTTCTTTTTATATTGAAGAGTTCGGTATCAAAATAATTTTGTTTTTTCAAAAAAAATTGTTTATAAATACCAAATACAAAGTTTTAACATAGACATATACCCCTAATACATGAAACGTGCATTATAGCATGTAACTAATACCAAATACATATTTCAAACAACAAAAATGAGTGATTTATATTGCATTTATTTAATGAGGCAGGATCAATTATGAATATAAGATAGTAGCACATTTAGGATTTTCATTCTGTGTGAAGCAAACCGCCGTAGAAGGGAATATCGGTCTGAGGCAACCAAGTGTCTCCTAAAGTGAAATTGTACACGGTGAAGTTCATTGCTTGTCCTAAGTTCAGTAGGCTATAACCTGACCACTGGACCCTCTTGCTTGTATTAGCTCCAGGTCCAAAGTTGTCATATTCACCATATGAGATCGTATCTAGCCCGGTTGTACCATTCCATTCTAGCCATCCGACCGGTTGGATAGCATCACTGATGTAGGATTGGATGTATACCGTTCTCGAGTAAGGCTTCCATGGCCGTCCAAGAAATGTCATGGCCGGGTTAGGGTCAGCCGCAAGGTCTGGAGCAGCTCCAATTGTACAATTGATTATGGAGATTCCGGTTTTTTGGTTTGGGTCGGTTCTTCCATGGGCTGTCACTGCATTTTTCTGGTGTACCATCGGTTTGCGAGCATATATGTTGCAGTTTTGAAATACTGCAGCTGCATTTCCGAAAATAAAATCTATGGTACCTGTAACAGCAAATATAAAAATATTAATTCAAAATATATTGTAGTATTAGTTTGGAGTTAGAAAACATAAGATATATATATATATATATCATACCATATATATCGCATTCACGGTAAAACTGTCTTAAAGAATGGACGTAGAGAGTATCTTGATAGCCTTCAAAACTACACCGATAAAATGTGGATCCATCCGCATTATTTCTCACGGCCACGGCCTGGTGCTTCTCCGGTCCAGCTGTGTTTCGGAATGTCACATCAACTGCAACAAAACGGTCTCCAACCACCGCTAGAAACGCCAGTAATATCACAGTTAATTTAGTATATATATTTAGGAGTAATTAAAACCATTTCAAATGTAAGAAAAAAAAAGCGACGATAGTTTACCAAAGGTTGAAGAGTTATAAGTAGTCCAGCCATCAATAAAACTGTGGTTTCCAGAAATGATGGTTTTATTGATTCCATCTCCAATAAGCATTATGTTCCTTTTTTTATTTGAAATGACTATGTATTCTTCGTAAAGACCTTCTCTTGCGTAGATGACGTAGTAGCCATCCTCAGGAAATGTGTGGTTAGGTGCAGCAGCGACTGCCTCAGTTATGGTGGTGAAGTTATCGTTTTCGTATGGACCGACGATCACTGCTTCTCTTACGAGGATCGAGCCACCGCTCGTTTCCCCTAGCTCACCTAACTTCCTATCATTCCTACAATCTTTGCTCTTGTCGCATGTTTTACGTAAAACCTTCACAATGATTAGTTTATAGTTAGTTCTTAGATACTTAACAAAATAATATAATTATGCAAATTTTCATAATGAACATGATAAAAGTGATGTACATGAAGAATCCATGTGAGGGTACTGATTGGTCCGGAAAGACCATGTGGACCCATGTGGTTTTATTCGCATATCTTTAATTTGTTGTCTATTTTCGTGTTGAGTTTCGAGTAATTAATGTTTGTAGTTTTAAATTTGTAAGTCAAAACTCAAACGTCTTTCGACATATTCACAGAGTTTTTCGTTGACTTAGTATTATATATGGCCATGTGCCATTATTGATTGTCCTAAGTACGTACGTACACTCTAGCCAGGCACTATTCGAATCACATGTGCAGATCTTTAAGTTTAAAGAAAACTAATAAGATAATTTATATAACTAATGCTCCGATAAATTTAATTACATCCTTCACCCAAATCAAAATTAGAGGTCGAAGAGTTTATAACCGACACGCATTTGATAATCAAGGAATGCTAATTAGGCTGTAAGAAAAATTGCTACAATCACTAAGATTTCATTTAATAAGTTTTCATAAATTTCAAATATATAATAATATATATATATTTTGGTAAAAAACTATATAATCATATGCTTCTTCTTTATATAATAATAAAATATGAGCAAGAACATATCAAATCAACAAAAGTTAATGAACTCATTTTGTCTAATCTTACCACTTTTCCCTTTAGACAAAATTTATAGTTTTAACACATTATATTATAAAAACTAATATTACTTGTAAGATGCGATTTGTCAGTTAATATTTATAAATATTCCCGGTCCACCACTGGATGCTAAACGTAGTAAACTTTAATTTATACAAAAATTCAGTGTAATTAACGATCTTGAAGAATATTGAAGTAAGCCTTCATGAAATAATACTTATGTTTAACAATTTCTTAATATATCTAAACATTCCAACATAATATTTTAATCTATTATTTATGCTATTTTGTCGTATCTAGCTAGTTTTAAAGTCACATAATAAGAGAGTATTTAAAGAAACCTACGAAAACAAAATAAAATAAAATAAAGATGTAATAAAGTAAAGGAAATTACCTTAATCAAAGTCTCGAGCGGTTCACGCACAGCTTTTTTACCACCACCAAAGATCTTCCCCTTGGATCCTTTATACCTCTTCAGATTACGGCTAAGCGCGTGACTCACAAGCCCCAGTGATACACTATAGAGCTGCGTGACATTCCCCAACGGCGATCCAATCACCGTCGCAAACGCGCTCTTAGCGTCCTCAAGACCGTCGAGGCAAGTCTGCTGGTTCGTCACAACGCCACCAAGAAGACTCGAGACACGATCAACTAGCGCCTCAGTCATGACCTCCGCTGCTTTCAGCTCATCCGAAACCGTTTCAAGATACTCAACGCTAAGCTCCGCCAGGTCTCCGCAGTCAGCCACAGCACTGACCTCTTCCGCCGTGGACTCTCCGGGATCTTTCTGTACGCGCTGGGCGAAACGGTTGATGACTTTGGAAAGACGACGTGCTTGTTTGAGGCATTGCTTGAGTGTGAACTTACCGTAACGGTATGGATCGGACGGTGAGGATTTGAAGGCGGAGAGGATTGTGCGGCAGAGTTTGGGGTAAGGAGTTGATTTACAAGCGATTTTGGCTTGTTGTGATGGAGACTGCGCTTGAGGCTGTGAAGGTGGCTGTGTCGGTGGCTGAGACGGTGGCTGTGATGGTGGCAATGATGGAGGCTGAGACGGTGGCTGTGTCGGTGGTTGTGATGGAGGCTGCGTCGATGATATTAGCAAAGCCCATGACAGAGAGAGAAGAGACAGGAACAAGAGAGATGAACAGAAGTGTTGTGTTTGCATTTTTTGGTTTTTGAGTTTTTATCTCTTCCTTCTTTCTTGATGTCAACTAATTAAGTGCTTGCCCTATTTAAAGTATGCATATATACATTTATACATGCATGGTAGAGAGAGAAATTAGTTAATACTCTTTCCGTTTGATATTAATTATCGTTGTAGAGAAAAATTTTCGTTTAAAAATAAGAGTCGTTTTAAAGTTTCAGTGCAAAATTCATTAATAAAATTCTCCAATTTATTTTTTATTAGTTGAAATATGATTATATATATGTAATTATATTTTTATTTTGGAAATATATAAAATCATATGTTTTTTTAATATGTGTGCATAAGCGAAAAATAATATGAAACGGAGGGAGTAATGAAATGCATGTTGCCTTGTTTATGAATTATTAAACCAGTGGAAAATTATACATAACTTTATGAAATTATATAGGCAAGTATATATCATTTCATTTTGATCATGGGCTCTTTAGAATTTTTATAGATGCTCTTCTGAATAAGTTAACGTAAGATCTAATGGAATGCAACAAGATTGTCGAGTCGTACATTGACCAAAATATATGGATATTAATATATGATATGGTTCACATTTCGAAATAGGATGGTGGCTTATTATGTGAGTCTAGTGTAGAACCTACGTTCAATAGCAACTTTAGAGCGAGTTTTTCAAAAACAGAGTTTTAGGCTGTTGAAAAAAATTTATGCATCGTTTTATTAATAAGTTTCTTACCATAAGATATGTATATACATATCCAAACTGTTTCACAAAACAAAGGCTGATCAACCATGGCATCTTATTATATATATAGTAATACATGAATACATTGTTTTTCTTGATCATACAAGATTACCCACTTACGTCACTTAAAATCTAATATGCTCAATTATACTTGATTATTAGGCCTCAATTTTGTTTACATTTTTGTATGTGTTTATTATAAAAACAACAATATAGAAACGTTAAAACATTGCATATTGATTCGTATTATATCACATGCAAGTCGACAAGCACAGTCGGAAAAGAAAATCATCATTGAAAGAATATAAACGTCAAAAAGATCTCTTACAAATAAACCAACAAAATTAAAAAAAAAACAGCAATGTCTATAATTCATAAAGCAAATACGTAATGATTAATTATAATGAAGTTAAAATGAGTACATGTGAGATGATGCGGAGCTTCAGGGTGAAGGAAAGACGCGTTTAAAGTTTTTGAAATCTTAAATCATCACTTTGTTTGTTACACTTACAAGTTAGACCCAAATTAAAACAAGTGATAATAGTCAAATTACAACTCCAAAAGAGATTAATTAATTTTAAGAGGTCAAACTGCGACAATCTTAAAGTCTTAGGTAGCCTGTAGGAACTTACGGAACACATGGGAATACATACATAATCATATTATGGAATATGGATGTATAATCATGCACATAACCTAAAAACACTAAATAATTTTGCCATATTAATATACATATATAGTGAAGTTATGTTGTAAGACATAATTCAAGTATTCACAATATACAATACTTCTATTAGTTTGGCAAATTTGTTAAAAAAATTAAACAGCTGATTTTTTATTGTTTAGTTGACATTGCTATTACATTAAACCGAAAGAGTTGCAGAGTTTTTGGTTTGGTCGGTCAATATTACTAAGGGAACTATGTATATTATAGAACGGTGTGGCTTAAGTATCTACCAAAGATATCTTTCAACAGTTGATGTATACTATTGTCTCCTAGCTCCGGTTCTACCCTCACAAACCTCAACGTTGACGACAAACACGGCGCAGACCGGCCGGTGATCGGAGAATCTAGACTCGCCGCGAACGTACGAGAGCTGCCGGATTCCATCACCGTGCCAAAGAATCCTGTCGCACCTAAGGAAATAGAGAGAACTCGTTCAGCATTCATAAACCGAACTCAAACCAATTTAATTCAAAATAGAATGTTATCCGGTTAAGATTATACCAGGCGGGAGTTCTTCTCTTGTTCTTCTTCTCTTTAGTAGTGTCTCCAGCGTAAGCATCTGAGTTATAAGAGTACTTATAAGTCGGTGCAAAGAAGATTTTGCCTTCGTGCCATCCTTTGAACACTCTCCCTGCGTCTCTTTCAATCTTGAGCTGTAAATTTCAAAACCGGTTTAAGGTTTCTTGATTAGTAACTATAACCTAGAAGTTGGTTTCTTGTGTGGCAAGTAACCGTAAAAGGAAACCTGATCTTTATTGAGAAGAGTGTCCCAAGCGTTTTTATCCAAGAGGGACTTTGTTTCTGAGTAACTTAAAGCTATTCTGTAGTTCAAATCTCCAAGCCAGATGACCCGACTGAGAAAAGAATACCATAAGATAACTGAATACGGTAAATAGAAGAAGATGATGATCTTTGTTCTTAGTTCTTACTCATGTTTAGAGATTCGATGGGGGACACGTGTCAAAGACGTTCTACAGATTCTAGGGAAGCTTGTGTTCCTCAGAATCTCAATAACATCAGAGTTTCTGCGACGTTCATCTCCTTCTCTCTCGCCAGAAGCTAGATGACTGCAAATGAAGCAGAAGCTCGTCTTGTAGAGCTGCAAACTCACAGCTATGCACCCCTATGATGGTGAAGAAGAGACTATCAGCAACATGGGTTTTTTAGGGTAAGTGTGAGAGTTGTAAAAGTATGTGTACCTTGTTTCCCAAGCAACCCATGATTCCACGGCTGACACAAGAGATCCTGAGATGAGTCACATGTTGAATAAGTTCCTTTCTCATCCACACAGTCAAGAATATTCCCACCATTTGCTTTGATGCCACTAGACCATACTTCATCATCATCTGGTTGCTTACAATAGAAGCAACCTTCCCTCCTCCTTCCTCTTCTTCTTCTTCATCATCATCATCTTCATCATCCTCTTCTTCTTCGTCTTCATCATCAGAGAATAAATCAGTTTGGTTAACAAAAGACTCCGGACATCTGAAACAAGATTCTCTCCCATATTTTCTCGAAATCTCTTCAGACAAGGAGTTGCAGTTACAAATCTTCAGCTTTCTCCTACACCCCGTTCTGAAGTTCTCACTGATCTTCTTCAAAGAAGGTTTCACAAAGAACATAGACCCAGCGCCAAAAGATGGTGGTTTTGGGACAAATCTTCCACCAGAGGATGATGATGATGATGATGAGGATTTGTTCAATGACTGGTTGATCATAGCTAACCATTTAGCAGCAGGCTCGTTGTCTCCAAGCACAAGAACATTTCCAGCATTCAATGGAACAATCTCCTGAAAACTAATGACAAAAAAAGAAACAAACTCAACACATAGATTTATGCAATAATCAAGAAAATAAAAAAGTTACCCTAAAACGTATATATCGAACTCGCTGTGGACGTGAAGCAAGGAATCAAGATCAAGACCAGAGTGTGGAGACTTTCCTCCCACGTTCCATGTTGCAACAAAGACTCTTCAAATGATCACAAGACAACAAAAAAAAACATTTAGACTATGAAAACAGAGCAGCTCTGTTTCTAGGGATATAATAACAAAAGGAACCTTTAACTACTGAACAGACCTCAAGGACTGGAGTTGCTGAGAAGGCATTGAAGATCTTAGATTGTTTGAAGATAACAGAGATTCAACTACTATCTCGGATTGAGACTCTGAAACAAATCAAAACAAAGTCCAAAAAAATATCTGCAAAATATGAGACAAAGACAAGAAAAAATCTGAAGCTACACAAACATATATATATACAGATAGAGTGACATACTTTTATTAAATATATAGAGTGGATCCGACATGTTTATTTTTGCAAGGATTAAAGGAGATCTTCTTTGGAGCTTTCTTCTTCAAGTTTGGTCTCCAATGGAACACAAAAGAATTAAAAAGAAACTATAGCAGAAGGAAGAGTTCAACTTCAAAAGAGGACATTTCTTATCATTAATTTATTTTGTTTTATGCAAATGCTTCGGTGTTCAATCCGTTTTTTTTCCTTATTTTTTATATATTCAAAAAGAAAAGAAGAGGTCTTTATCAGGTCAAGAAGTAAAGATAAGAAAGAATTTTTATAAATATTTGAATGAATATATTCTTAAAAAGTTTGAAATCAAGAACACTGTTCCCTTTCCTTGATACTTATATACCCCTTGTTTCTTTTCTTTTTATTATATAAATCTTCTTCATTTTCATCTTCTCTTAGATGGTGTATAAACTTAAATTATACATATGAAACCTTATGATGAGTCCTTTGGCCGAACTTTTGTTTATTGACCAACTTTGATTACTTCAATTTGTATATATCGAGAACCTAGAGCTCTCCAGTTAATTTGGTTTGATTTTTTTATGGAGAAAAGTAAAGAAACTGAATTTAAGCAAATTATACTTTAGTTTGATGTAGGTTAGCTCTTGTACTAAAAAACAAATGAACTCTCTGGTGAACTAGTTGGCAAATTAGAATAGATTTGAATTAACTGAATATGACATTTAAGCATCGGTGTATATTCTGCTGCACGAGCAAAAACCAAGTTGGTGCGATATTCTTTGAAGATGATGTTAATTATCATATCTTTACTGTAAGACAGGTAAGATGCGTTTTTGTGGATTAACAAAATCAATTGGGTTTCTTTAAGTAGTTTTATTCATTTCATATTTTATCACCTAAACAAACCAAACCGGTAGATACAAAAAATTGATACTTTCTTCATCAAACCAAAACACTGAGACAAAACCAAACAATCTTGTATTGGTCTTGATCACAGAATATGATACTTTTTTCTTTCTTTCCAAAAAGCAGGCGCAACAAAAGAGATGTGGTCGAATGAATACAAAAAACACACGTGGGGTTTATCCACTTCAAGGTGAACTCTCCTGTTCAAGACTGTGTTTCCACTTTCCACAACAGAGACTGGGTCTGGTGTGCGCCCATGAATAACCTGTATATGCCAAGTATGGGAGTTGCTTCCATGGTTTAGAGGTTAACTCTAACCTCACAGTATCGACCAGACCAGAGCCTCCTGACGTGTCTCGGATGTTGAATGTCTGTGCGTAAGCTCTTAACTCCTCGATGTCACGTCATGTCACGAGCATAAGCTCTTAACTCATCGATGGTAACCTCACTAAACTCAGAATCATCACCGTTACCTTTCTTTAATTCCTCGTTAATTTTCTCTAACTCGTCTCTAAACACACTAGGTTTAGCATTTACTTCTTCTAGTGACTCGGTCCTAGCCGGTTAGGAGTTTATAACGTCGTTTGTTTTCTTATTTCAAAGATAACCATACCATTAACGGGCGTAAACCGTAATCAATTTATCAAAGGGGTCTTCGTAGTTAATACAAAAAAAAAGCTTCACGGTCGTTACAGAAATTTCTCAAGACAAACAAACCAAAACCCGAGTTTAATTAAGACCTTCGACTTGCTGAACCGGTGTCTCGCATCTCCCACGCCGGTTTACTCTCTCTAGAGAGATCAGACTTGATTGCCCTAACCAATAGCTTCCTGACTACCAGATACTGCAATTCAAAACATGAATCATGAAACAGTATGCAAGATTCCCTCTTCTTACATTTTTCTATATATAATAAAGTTTATTCTGAGCAACTACAGCTTAAAGCTGTATTGTTACTGAATGGTGTTCAGAGACTTACTTGGAATGCAAAGATTAATGGAATCAGTCGTTTCCCTCTTTCGTTTGGGTTTGGCCCTTCCACCAGTTTCTTGTCAACGTGTATCGACTTGTTGCCATTAAAGGAGATCTCTGTGATTGTCTTGAACAGCTTCGGTATCCAACTAGTTCCGTCTGGAAGAATCTGTCACAGGTTTGGAGAGAGAAACCCATTCACAAGATTTTCCCAGCTAAAAAAATGGAAGAAAGAAACCAATCAACTGACCTTTTCGTCGCTTTCATTCTTATGACACCTTCCACTGTTCTCAACAAGTATGACAGGAATCAATGAACCCTATAACAAGACGTTTTCAAAGGTTATTATAATCTATCAAACTAGTTAATATACGAACTAAGAGGAGTCCGCATTACCTGGATATCATGTTTCTTCAGTTGAGCACCAGCACGGATCACTTTCAGAAGAGCATCGGATCTTCTAGAGACAAAGAGATCATAGTTTAATCCGTCCGGTGGAGAGAACTGAGCATGACTGAGAACAAGAGCAGACTTCTTCCATATCTCTTTACCAAATGCATCTGTTATAGCCGTCACCACCTGCCTATCCAAGTCATCCACCCGATATACATCCAAACGGTCCACGTACAGTAGCACATCTATAGTCTTGTTCAGTAGAAACCTGTTCAAGAACCATCAAAATTACTAACAAATGGGTCCCAAATTAGGAGAAGAGAGTCAACATACATACCCTTTGATAAGGTTGACGGCTTGATCATTAACATATCCTCCCTCGATAAGACCAGGAGTGTCGATGATGTTTAATGTAAAACCCGACCTTGAGCGAGAGACCAAGGAAGGTCTCAGTCCTTCAGACTATTAAATAGGAAAACCAACACACTTCACATAAGAAAATATAACCAAAAGTCAATGAAGAAAGCGAATGAGAAGAGCATTAAACTTGGTACCTGGAAAGTACTGACTGCAGCAGCTTTCTCGCCTATAACTGAATTGACAGTTGAAGACTTCCCAACACCGCCTTTCCCCATTACAAGTACTGTTAGCGAGCTCATATCCTACACCGTTTTTTTAATCTCTTCCACATTTAGAAACTAAAAAACAAAGGATACATTAAACAAGCAGAAAGGAACCTCTTCTTTGAACTTCTCAAGGATCTCAAGCAACTTAGATTGAGTAGCAGGTGGGAATTGCTGAATACCGATCCATTCCCGAGACATTTGCAAAGCTGCCATGGACACAAACAAGTCCTACAGTTTTGGTGGAAGCAAAGAGAAGATTAGAATCTAGTACATAATAGAGTACAAAAGAGCAGAACTTGGGGAGTAATCACCCATAGAAGCAACAGTTGTTTGGTTTCACTGAAAGTTTCTATCAAATGGAATCTCTCGAAACCATAAAGTAACTAACTTTTTGTACTAATAAGACAAACCCATGAACCAGTTCTCTTCTAGATCTCTTATAGAACTATAACAATCTCATTTGCTTCAGAAAGCATCACTGATCATACCAAGAACTAATAACTTAAAAGCACTGATTAAGTTTCACTAAAATAATCAGGATTCAAAATCCTGAGCTGGGTCAAAAGATGACGGATCAAATGAAGTGAAAAGGAGACAGAGATAGTAACCTGTCGGAGCTTGAGTTATCAGTCGCCGGATATTCGCTGACCTTCGAATCGAATTAAAGCCCTAGAAATAAAATTGACTTTTCAAAGGTGGTTAAGTGTTATGTCAACCGGACTAAACCGAATGTCGGTCAAGCGGATTAAAACCTAACCTTCTGTGAGATAATTTAGAGTATAAGATGGACTTAAAAGCCCAATAAGAAACTGAAGCGGCCCACAATACTGTTTGCTTCTCGAGTTACATACATACATTGTTATTATTATTGTTTCTTTCTCGACTTGTTTGCTTTGTCAACCTTAACGAGTTTTCTATACTCTATAGAGTCTAGATTTCGCTTTCTACTTTTAGTTCTCAAGTAACCATAATAACTCCTCACAGTTTGTTGACACCCAAGTTTCATGGTTGTTATTTATAATAATAGTAATTTTAACGAGTATATGATAATTGTAGAATCTGTCAAGGTTCTCATTTGATGAGCTTTTGCTTCTAGAGAGCCATCAAAACAAAGTTTTATCGTTCCAGCACTTCCTCATTTTTATCTATTATTGTTTCATCCTAAATTTATTTTCACTTAAGAAATTACCGAAAATTTTGGAAACTATTAGAGGACTACAAAACTTGTTAAAGAGAGAGAGAGAAGACAAAACTGCAGAGGATTGGTCTGAAAGGGATTATTAAGGAAAGAACAAGAAAAAAGGAGAGAGATAACTAAATAACAAGATAGAGAAATCCCCAAAACCCATTATTTTGTTTCTTTAATTTGGTTAATACCAAATAAAAAAATAGAAAATTTATGAAAACGCAGTTAAAATTTTAGAATCTTGTAAAAAAAAATCATTTTGTAAATAGGCTTCATGTGTGGGTTTGTGAGACAAGGGGTAAACAGAAAATGCAGAGGGAGATAATGAGCAAGAAGAAGATTAGTCAGGTTCATTGTCTTCCCTCTGGTGATCTCATGACGGCTTCAACTTCAAAACGCATTCCTGAGATCAGATTGTACAAAGCCTGGAAGGGTAACAACGTAATAATTTATATTCTTTCTTCCCTTTTTATTCAAAATGCTCTTAGTTTACCTCCAACCTTTTAAACCTGAAACGTTCTTTTACAATGCCAAGATTATATGAATAATGATATTTGATTCTGCTTTTGTTGCACCAGAGATTTTTCTGTGGTGGGAGGCTAATCTTTGGTCCTGATGTATCATCTCTGTTCTTAACCTCCTTCTTGATTGGAGCTCCTGCCCTTACATTCTGCATAAGGATGCTCGTCTGGATCCGAAGAGGCGACCCTTTCTTCAACTACACCGTTCTGACTTCAGGATTTATCCTCACCCTCTTGGTTTAAACTCCTTTCTCTTCAAGTTATTCAATCATCTTCCTTCCTTATAGCTAAAATATCTTTGCATCCGTGTCTGCAGGACTTTATGTTTCTATTGTTGACATCATCTAGGGATCCAGGAATCATCCCAAGGAACAAATCATCAATGAATCTTGAAGATGGCTCAGAGAGTTCCTTGACACAATCTATGGAATGGGTCAACAACAAAACTCCTCATCTCAAGGTTCCTAAAACAAAAGACGTTTTCGTTAACGGCTACACTATCAAAGTCAAGTTCTGTGACACTTGCTTGCTCTACCGTCCACCACGTGCTTCACACTGCTCTATATGTAACAACTGTGTCCAACGCTTTGATCACCATTGTCCATGGGTCGGACAATGCATTGCCCGTGTAAGTTCCCTACACTTCTTGATCATATATATCAAGAAAACATATTAAATCTCTATTATAAATGTATTATTTTTTATAATTATCAATTTATAATAACTTACATCTGATAAAAAATTAATATTTTCAATTAATTTTCTTGAAACTTATAATTTATGTATAGAAAACATATATATGCTATTTGTTTAGAGAGTAAATGACTCTCTTAGTGTGAAACTTTTGCAGAGAAACTACCCCTTCTTCATCTGCTTCATCTCAACTTCAACATTGTTATGCCTATATGTCTTTGTGTTCTCGTGGATCAATCTAATCCGACAGCCTGGGAAACTATGGAGGACAATGTCTCATGATATAGTCTCTGTCATTCTCATAGTCTATACATTTGTTGCTATATGGTTCGTTGGTGGCCTAACCATTTTCCACTTCTATCTAATGTCAACAAATCAGGTATGAAACATACTTAACATCTTGTTTGTTATCTTACCTTAACCTTTGACACCTTTCTTGTGTTGTGTCCTTTTTTTTCTTGTTTTTGCAGACAACATATGAGAATTTTCGGTACCGTTATGATAAGAAAGAAAATCCTTACAAGAGAGGGTTACTAAAGAACGTTAAAGAAGTATTCTTCGCCAAGATCCCACCTTCTCAACTAGATCTCAGAGCAATGGTACCAGAAGAAGATGACATTACAATAGCATCTGAGTATCAATCAGAGTATAGCTCATCTGTCAGATATGATTCAGAAATGGGAGGCAAGCTCACTAATCGGGATAGTCCAAAGAAGCTTCCTATGCGCACAAGAAACTTAGATAATATTGACCTTAGCGATGACTACGACAGAACTAAAGATGATGCTTTTGAGGTTGATCTTTCTTCTCATCTCGCCTAGACTTTGCCCAAGTGAATAGAAGTTGTATCATCTTTGTCTATATTGTCAAAGAACATTCTGATGAAACTTGTATAACAAGAACTACAAACGACTGGTTCCAGAGGGTTGATGTATGTATCATGTCATGTACAAGAACCAAAAATGGTAGACTTAGAACACTAACAACATGTTTCACATTCGGCTTGATTGACAAACATTATTATTTTCCAGAATGAGAATTCCTTTAGACAACAACATATCTTATAAACTTAACATCCTATTTTTTGCATTTTAACACCCCCAGATATTTTCTCTTTCTTATATTTAATAATTTAACACTCATTTTAGTTTTATATTTTATAATGATTTTGTTTAATAAAAATCAACATTTATATCCCACTAATTTTATTTTATATTGTTATTTTCTTGTTGAGATTAATTTTAATAGAATTTTGAGTGTTCAGAATTATTATAACAGTTCTTTTTATTTATAAGTTTTAAGCTATAAACAAAATTAAACTATTGGAAAATGTCAAACTAAAATTTATTAAAAACTAATAAAAGTTGTAATTAAGTGTGTTTTTGTTGTATCCAATGAAACAAAATTCATATTTAGAGTTTACTTTGACTAAGATCTTATAAGTTTAACCCATAGATTTGGTACGATTGAAAAGTCATAACCAGTTTATTGGTCACACTAAATTATAAGGAATATCTCAAGCCTGGTTCGGTTATTGTAAACCGATTACAAAAAGAGTGTTTATAGACCAACAAATCAACAAAACCAGACATGCCTGATTATAAAAAAGCCTCTAATGGCTCTTGAGAAGTAAGCATCATCACAGTCTCCTCAAGCTCTTCTTTCTGGCGTCTACCTTCTTCTTGTCTGCCTGAACCTTGGCCAAACCCGCTTCCCTTTTCTGTGTCATAGTGACCACACTCGCAGAACCACCTGCTGCGACAGAATTGTTAGCCACTTCTTGTTGGTCTTGCCCACTCGTTGTTGTTGTTACTCTGTTGATGTCTGCCACTGGGGAGGGTATTGCAGAAGCAGCACCAGGCGTCTCGTTGTTCGTCTGGCCAACATTTAGAGCCGTTGTCGACTCTGAGATAGCTCCTGTCTTGAACTTAGATTTTGGTTTAGCATGGATTCCCGTGTAAAGCCTGCATAAAAGTCCAGTAGATTTCAACTTAAACGGCATTTTCATTTCTTGTCCGAACAACATATGAAACCAAAGTAGATGATGACTCACCGAGCATGCCTAGCATACTCTTCATAGTTCTCGAGTAGCATTTTTCCAGCCTGTTCGTTTAATGCGGATTCTGGAAACGGCTCGATCAGTAAGCACCTCACAACCTGTTAACATTTACAAACACAAAGACTATTAAGTAGTTTAATCAAAGCAATGAAAACACAAAGGGTCAAAGGAGACTTACAGAGAGGACATGTCTTAGTCCAAGACTAGGATTCCAATCTTTCTTAAGCGTGTTAACGCAGATCTCTCCATTAGAAGCAATATTGGGATGGAATATCTTTGTCATGAAGTAGCCTACAATGGCAGGCAAACCCCAAGAAATTACAAAACCACTAGAATTTTTTTATTAGATGTTACTCTCTGGCATGCATACCTTTAGGCGGGGAATGAGGAAAATCATGCGACAATGCCAACTTCATACGGAAAAGCCCATTCTCATAAGGAGTCCCAACTGTAAAGCAATCAAGGTAGAAGAACATCTTACTACTTGTAACACATTCAATATCGTTCAACAATGAAAATGATTGGGACAAAAAAATAGTGCTCACTTGGTCCTTCAATGTCAGCACATATTTGTGAGAAATCCTCGTCATTGACCACAACCTTGATGCCTTCTGGAGGAGATTCGTCAAGACTCTTCAGTTCCTTGGCGAGTTGCCTGATAACATTGGGTGGTAGATTCTCATTACTTCCCTGAGAGCATTAAGAAAAACAACCATCAAAAAGAAGACAGATCAGAACAGGTAAAAACTTCAAAAAGCACTTTCATAAGTTTCCAAAGTAAGCACAATTCTATTTCAAAGCAGGAAATATACAGAGAGTGTGGGAGTTACCATGAAGAATAATAAGTGCAAAAGGACCCTCCGTAGAACTAACTATCTGATCAATTCCTTTTGCAGGTCTTCAAGACTCAAATGCGATCAACCTGAGGCAAAACTACACACACACAAAAGGGGTTAATGCTTAGCTTCCTCAACAAATTACATTCAGTATTAACATTTCATCAAGTCATAGATTCATCTTCTCTGCACCAAAGAAAGTAAGGCCATTGAGCAAATCGATGAGAGAACCAAAAACAAAGCCCTAAACTTTGATCTGTTTAAAGAAAGGGAGAAGATACCAATTCATTGACGTACGAAAGCGAATGAAGAAATCAGACATCGATTGAGGAATCAAAAAGAAAACCCTAAAAATGAAAATTTGGGATCTAGCTTAATCGACTCTAGGGTTTCCAATAAAAACTCAATTCCAGGTAAGATGAATACGAAAATCGAAGAGATCCGAAAGCAAAGAATCACATCCCAAGTCGAACAAAGACGATGAATTCTTCATCAGAAATCAAATTACCTTGTCACGAAATCGAGATAAGACGCAGAGAGAGTGAGAAAAGGCGATCCCTTTTCTCTTCTACGAGTAGTGATTCAAAGTTGAAATCGAGAAGAGGAAGAAGAAGAGAGATGCTTTGCTATTAAAAAGAAAATTAAAGGTACGTATCAACAAATGAAAGAAAATTGAGGGTACTTTGGTAAATATCCTGCCAGTCTGGAATTGACCGGTTTGTATCTCTTGCTTCTTCGGTTCCCACCCGCCAACTACTAGCTAGCCGTTACTTACTTATGTCAGGTGTTCTTCAACTATATTATTTATTTCTCAACCTTCTAATTTATGGAAACCGTTTTATTAGTGTTTTTAATATAAGTAAAACAATCCTTAATACAGGATTTACGTACATTAAAGAAAAATTATCTTATAATCTTGCTAAAAGGTTTCTGTTAAAACAAGCAAACATACAAGCTCTGACATTGTTGTCATACAGTTTTTAGGAGGTAGACATAGAATTAAGCAAAAGCTTAATCTAGTTTTGTATAAGCTATCAAAAGCTTAGATATAAAGGAAGAAACAGTGATTTAAAATCTTGAGGTAATGAAAAATTATCAAAAGACCTTGGTGAAGTATCAGAAGGAAGATTTGTTAGTTGAGTTAAGGAACTTGAATAAAGTGTGTTTTGAAGACTGCAAATTTAATATGGTAGTTACCGTTCATGTAAGACCTCGTTGTAGTTGGTCAATTAAGAAAAATGAAAGGCAAGGATTGGTCTTTACTAATATAAACAGACTAGTTTCTAATGAAATATCACCTTGTGAGACCAATGTCAAGAATTATAAGAAGTAACCAAAATATATAAAAAAACGAAAAATTAAACTTTACTAGGCCATAATTTCAACTTCATACTTTTGTCTAATAAATGATTATAATTTTGGTTGTACCAAAAACAAATTGCAAATTTTCGAAAGTTAATACACAAAAGAATTTCAGACTACAAAATAAAGTTCTCACATCAGGATTGAAAAACATAAGCCCAAAGACAACGGGCCAACCATAGTACAGAGATCATCTTCCAATCTTAATTTTTTGTTCTCTTTGGATGGGATATTCAGGTTATATGCTACATTTAGCAAATAGCTTTGGACTTTTGGTTTAGCAAATTTCTCTCCAAATGATTGGTTTAGTAACCATTTAGCTACTCATTAATTTATTTAGAACTGGGATATTCTACATTGACGTTCTTATTTGTCTTCGAAAATCTATCTATTATGGAAATATGTTCGGCTAGGTAAAAAAACTAGGTTAAACTTAGATTAAAGTCGAACAAAGTTGGGTTTAACAAGCCAAAGAACTTGCAAGAACTTCTTATAAATCTTTCCCGTGAAGCTTTAATCCTAGTGGTATGTGTATGACTGTGTGTGTAGAATATTTTTCGTAATCATTGCTTTGTGCTTGCATTATCTGTATAAGTTAATAGCCAATTATACACGTTTTAAGTGATGTAATGCTCTGTTTCTTAAACAGACGTAGGGTCTATCTAGTTTGTCCAGCCCTCCAAACTAGCTTGACTATAGTTAATTAATTATGTTTGACATTGACATACCTATACACAACTTCCACTAAGTTAAACAACGCCTAGCAACCAATAATTAAAGGTTTAAGTGCCATATAGATCCAAAATAAAGTTAGGTAATAAACCTTCAATCAATCTATAGTTGTCCAAACTTCTAAGAACACAATAGCATATACCATAAAGATAGAAACTCTTGGCTAATCACGTTTCATGAAGCTCTCCTCATTAGGGATAATAGAGATGCTAGAAAAATACATAAACAAACAAAACAATTAGGGATACTCTATTCAAATGGTTCAGAAAATTCAAAAAATTTATGATAATTTTGAGGTTATTTGTTCCATAAATTATGTGTTTCCATGTTACAAAACTGAGAAATAGCAGTGCAGTAGTAGGTTTGAGGTTTAAATGCAGTAGCAGGCTCCTTATAAGAGAAAATTCCAAACGTAAATGAAATTAAAACCTGCAACATGCAATATGTTCTTCATATAGTAAAAGCAAGAATCAAAGCAGTTCTGCAGAAAAGTTAATAGAAAGACACTAAAAAATGGTAAACAAGTGGAAAACACGCGCCAAAGTAGGCGTCGGTCGAATCTAATAAACTCTCAACAAAAATATAAAAAGAATCTTCTGATGTCTCTCTTTAAAGTCTTTGCCTCAAAATCAAGAACTCTCTCTCCTCTCCTCTCCTCTCCTCTCCTCTCCTCGTTCATCATCATCACTTCTCAGAGATTGCGTCACTTCTTGATGTTCATCTTATGGGTATGAGAAAGGAAGTGATGATCTCATTTGGATAAGTTGCCATTTATAGCCAAAGACTTTCTATTTTGAGTGTTTGTAGTATGAGAGAGGAAGAAGAGCTTCCGTCGCCGGAGGAGCTCATACCGTTATCTCAGTCACTAATCACTACCCATCTCGCCATCGCTTTCGATCTCCGAAGCGGCCTACCTCTGCCTCAAACCACGCTGACACAAGCCAACAACTCATTCTCCGGAGAAGAACCTGCTCGGACACTGAAACGGCCGCGTTTAGTATGGACGCCGCAGCTGCACAAGCGTTTCGTAGACGCTGTGACGCATCTCGGGATCAAGAACGCTGTTCCCAAAACCATCATGCAGCTCATGAGCGTCGAGGGGTTAACCAGAGAGAACGTCGCTAGCCATCTGCAGAAGTACAGACTTTACCTCAAGAGGATGCAAACCGGCGGAGGAGGAAGAGGAGGAAACGTCGGTGAGTCCGATCATCTCTTCGCGAGCTCGCCTGTTCCTGCACACTTCTTACACCCGACAGGCAGACAATGCTCCTCCGACCATTTCATACCGTCTTTTGTCCCCATGGCTGCGACTCTTCCGCATCAGCAGTTTCTCCACAACAACGGGAAAGCGATGGACCAGTCGTTGTCCTTGGCTAGACAGAGTCAGCAGCAGCAACATGTTCTCATCAGACCATCTTCACTGCATCTGCATAGTCAAGTGGCTAACTACGCAGAGGGTTTGGAACCAGGAGCCAAGACGGTTTTGACACTGTTTCCAACTCGAGAAGATTAAAATTCGAGTTCAACCTTTGTTGGTCTCTGTTTGTGCAATTGTAGTTCCGGTCAGTACAACAAAGGCTCTGTGACCGGTTCTTTGATGGTTATGTCTTTCTGTTTCAAAGTATCTTTATGTAAAGATTTGAGTTTAGATTTTGATTATACAAAAGTACTTTACTCTGTTTCTTTCTTTTGTATTGTGTTTTTTTTTTGCTTATGTTTTTAGATTTGTTCTCTTAAAAGTTGCTTGTAGCTTTGCACCGAGCATATCATAATAGCATTTTGCAGCTGCTAAATCTCTCTTCCTTCTTTTGTGAAATTCAAGAATCTGATAATAACTAAATTCATATTGTATATACGTATAGCAAACCAAAAAAATTTAAAGTAATTCCCTTAGATAGATTCTTTTAGTTTGTTTGTCACAAAAATAGTTTTTAAGGAGGAAAATGACCAAAATGTTTTTTTTGAAGCTAAAAAATTCATTTATATGCATTTATACCTCTAGAGTTAACTAATTTGGACTTTAGGGTTTAGAGTTAAGGGGTGGGTTTGGGGTTAGGGTTTCAAATTTCAAAAAAAAATAAAAAAAAATCAAATTTTCAAAAAAAAAAAGTCTATTTTGGTCATTTTATTTCTTTAAGGCTATTTTTGTGACAAAAACTTAAAAAAGACTATTTAAGAGAATTGCCCAAAAATGTATCTAGTATATAAATATATCTTATATTTGATTGACCAAACCATTGATTCAATCATAGTACAGTGTACAGAGAACATGAAGCAGCCAAAAGCAAAGACTAGACAGTGCCAGGCATAATCTGAACCCCAAGATCTGATGCTCTCATATCCTTAATCATACCTTTTTTATTTTAGTTACTTTTTTATTTCTGGTACATAGAATCGGTTATGGGGACCAAACCCAGTCAAGATTTTCTCTATTAATTATGTATTGTTATATAATGATATGATAAAGGAAACCATAGGTTATTCATTGGATAGGAGAGGATCAATCATAATTGATGGGTTCATTAGCTGGCATTTTCTGATCTGCTTCTATTAAAGTCGTAATTATTAGTTTATTCTTGGTAGAAAATTTAAGATTGCCATAATAACAAGATTCAATTTAAATTATTAAAAAAAAATGTAAAATGGTTGAATAAAGTTGTAGCTCTCAGATTCCCTTAATAAATTTAAATTTGAACAGATGAACTCCATATATTATTCACTTGAAACTTTTTTGTGGAGATGAAGTTATAAATGGGCCGCACATTTTATGGACCGGCCTAGTATAGCAACCTGGCCACTTAGAAATGAAAGCTTTCAGACGGTAGAGTTTGGTCTTTGGGTTTTTTATGCAAAAGCTTGATAGTAATGTTAATATAATTTTTAACAACAGAGTAAAAATGTCTTGTGCGGCCAATGTTTCCAACAAGAGCAGAAAATAAAAACTAAGACTACATCTATAAAAGCATACAGACATGGGTTTGATCAGGAGGACCAAAGGTCAGGGATTCTGGTGCCTGCAAGCAAAATGGTCAACATGAGATACAAAGCGGTTAACAGAGAAGATGAATAAAAGTTCTGAAGAGTGAAGTTAACCTGAAAAGATGTGGGTCTGAAGCATTCAATGTCTGTGCATATGTCATTGTGGCACTAGGCCACTCTGTATAAGCAGGTGCGTTACTAGCAGTCATAGCCGGGTTTAAGGGATGTCCATAGTTTAGGTTGGCTTGAGTTCTTGGCATCTGTGGGAAAACACCGTCATGGAACGGGAGATGAATTGGCATCGGGTTGAAGCTTTGTACAACAGGTGGTGTAACCCTCACGTACCTACAAAACATTACAGTTCAATGTTGATGAAGAAACTATAAAAGGTTGTTATCATTAGAGGAGTTTGTGTTACCTGTTCCGGTCATAATCAGGATCATAACGATCTTTCTCTCTATCTCTAATAATGGCTACTCGTGAAGTCCGTCCTGACTCTCTTACAACACCATTCCTCTCCACATCAACAAGACTTTCAGTCTCGTTTCTAGTCTGATATCTATTGTTGTTATGTTTACTTTCAAGACGAGGAGGATGAGGAGCAGGAGGAGGAGCTCGTGTTGAAGAATCTTCAGAGTCTGAGCTGTTAGGGCTGTTAAAGATACGAGCCCTGGCTTTCTCATACTCCTCTTTCCTCTCCTCAACGCTCCTCAACAGATTCTTCTCCACACCTGATCCACCACCTACCCCACCACTTCCTCTGTTAGGTCTAGGCTTGATGGCGAGTTTGAAACCCTGAGGCCGCCTACCGTTAACCTCAGGTTGTTTCACAGGAATCTCAGACAAACAGACAAAAGGGTATCTGCTCTCCGCGGTTTTGGAGACCAGGATTCTGTTCCCTGAGCCGTCTAACGCAGCACCGTCTAAAGCAGTGGTGAAGAGGTTGTAATGGTGAGCAACACGGTGAGCAGCGAGACGAAGGTAAGAGGTTGGATAAGGAGGGAACTCGTATTGTTGCTGCTCTGGACTTTGAAAGAACTTCTGTATGTCCAGCTCCATACGCAAAACTAAGCATATAACCAAACAAAAGAGGAAACCTTAGCATCCACGTAACTGAAAGCTGATTAAACATAGAAAAATCTGATCAAAACTAAGAAAAATCTGAGCTTTTGCATCCTCAATTCAGCTAAATTGAGCTAAGAAGCAATAGCCATGGATCTAAAATAAGCCAAACCCTAAATCTAATTCGAGAAAACGTAGAATTCTCCATTGAGTCAATAACGAACCCTAAAGACTAGAGCTTTAAGATAAAAAAATTGACTTGGAAGAAAGGGTTTGTAAGAAAAATTGAGTTACTGGTGAGACGATGACGAGGGTTCTGAAGAGCTTCGACCAGAAAAGGATCAACCATAGCTTCCTTCTCGCTCATACCTGCCATGGAAGGTTTCTCTATCTCTCTCAAAAGATTCCTTTTTTCTTATCCCCGTGGAAACGAGGGAGACGCAGTAAAGAGGGAGCGATGGAGAAAGACTTGAACTTTCCTGATGGGAATTGGAGAGAGATTTGAGAGAGAAGAAGCAAATCGATGATGAGATTTGACAAAAAAATCCAAATCCGAGAGGATGAAGGGAAGGACTGGGAAAAGACCTTATAGACCCTTACCTATCTCTCTTATGAATAGAATAATAGTTGCAACCTTTGATACTTTTTTTCCTTTTTTAAAACCCAAAACTTACCAAAGTTGTTTTCTTTGGGGCCCAAAAAGTTTTCCTTTCAAAACAAAGTTCTTGTGATTGATCTAACTCCACATTACAAAGCTCAATGTTCAAACACACATTCATTATTTTACATATGAAGTAATGTATATTTACTTACAAGATAACCTTTATTTTACAGGGCAACACAGGTTTATTTTCATCACAACATCAGTCTTTCTTTATTCACAGATACAACACAACCTATCTAGTGAAATTTGCCGTTTTGGTGCTTCATCACTTTGACCCTGAGCTTTTCTGCTTTGTTGTCTTTTTCTAACTTCAAAAGCAGTTCAAATTTCACACGGTCTTCAACAACCTGTGCATCGTTATATCATTCATTTACTTAATTAGAAGCTGATTAACAAAGACCGATCGTGATTTATATAAATTAATAATTTTTGCCGATCCCAACTTGGACCGATTCAAAATTTGACACAAATTGATAAAATAATAAGATAATATTTTTTAGAAATTTCTAAATAAATATATAGTCCCACTAAAATTATAAATTAATAATTTATATGTATACATATTTTATATAAGTAAGAATTTATTATTAGATTATTTTATAATATTCACAATGAAATTATCTTTATATTTTCTTAATATTTAATATATTTTTGATGAAATTTAGTAATATTATATCTTAAACCACATTTAAGTTATATGCAATATATATTATATACACCAAATAATATAATAAAACTAATATAAATGTCAAAGTTTAAAAAAATAACAATTAATGTCTATACACTAAAATCAATTTTTTCTTATTTTAGAATAAAAATATTTTAAAATAAAAAATTTAAATAAGGAACTTTTTATAAATTAATATCTTTACAAATTAATAAAATTTCAAAGTCCCAATATTATTAATTTATAGAGGTTCCACTGTATAATATAACAAATGTGTTTCAACCATATCTCTATAACTTTTTAGTCCTAACTTTCTTTGGAAATTAAATGATGTTTGGAACTAATTTTGACTATATAACTGCAATGAGTAATTAAGTAAACAAATTAATCAAATCAAATACGCCAATTGGAAAAGGTATCATATCAATATATTTAGCAATTAAAAGTTTTTTATATTTGTAAACCACAATGCGCCTTACATTCACATTCATGTGTTTTAGGTATACCGAGTTTTGTTAAAATCTACAATATCATGCAAAATTATAAAATAAAAATAATTACTATCAAACTAAATAAAATTACCAAATATTAAGAGCTAGGCATTGTTATTTTGTTTACCTAAACTCCATTAGTGCATTAAGTTGGTCTTTTTATTTTAAAAGTATAATAGGCATAGTTATTAAATCCATTTATAATTACTTTTCTAGGAATTCAAAGTAAGTATACAAAAACTAATACCTCATTCATGCAATATATATATATATATACAAACCAAAAACAGCCTTATAAAAAAAATAAGATGCCACCCTATTTATAAGACCAATTACAATGATTTCTTTATGTGTGTACATGTATTTCTAAGGCTTTGAAGCAAAAACTCAGGTATAAAACTTTGAAGATTCTAATTAACAAAGAGCGAAGCCCTAATTTTCGAATGTTTTGCTTTTTATTTCTTTATTTTTTTCTAACTTTTTTTATTATTTTTTCTAATTTTTTTTTATTTTTTTCTAACTTGTTTTTATCATAAAGCTAAAGTAACTTTACTATTTGTTGCTTAGTAATACAATGCAATTTTACCTAACTAAATGAAATCAACATAAAATTAATAAGTTGAGAATAAATCAACTAAGTTTAGAGAACTAACATATAAGCACTTTCCGATCCGGTTTCTGCAGCGCTTCAATCCTAGCATTAGAATCATGATAAATATAATCAAAATAAATGGAAATATCAGAGGAAGCCAGAAGCTATGTTGAATTTTAATGTTATGGAGGATAGCCATCAATGATACGAATTTAAGCTGCAAAACGACCAGACAACCATCAATGATACGAATTTAAATACTGCATTGTATTCTTCAGTATTGACTTAGACTCCGAGAAAGCTAAGCATTGTGTTGTACTACAATATCTTTGGACGGAAATAAATGTACGGCGGCTATTGAAACACCTCAATGCAAGATTACAATCATAATAAATAGAAATAAAATTAGTGGAAGGCTAAGAAGAAGGCAAAAGTTCTTCGTAGATCGAGTGTCACGGATCTTCACCATCAGTTCCTCTCGATATTGAGTCGTTTGATACGAGTCTAAAGCATCACACCATCTATATATATAATACCAAAGTCAAATGTTGCACTTGCTGACATCATCTTTTTTTTTTTTTAAGAATTTTTGAATAATCGTATTATATGTTTTTACTTGACGTCTCAAGATACTTCTTGTTTCCAATTTTCAAAAAGTCAAAACCATTAATAAATATACTTTTTCATCTTTAGTGTTTTCTTTTAGAGATTATATCACAATCTCATATCTACAATGCGGATTACACAATACAACATTATGTTTCTTGATAATGTGAGTCAACAATTTTTCGTTTACCACTCGTGCATTTTGATAATTGTATATCTTATTTTCCTCGACGTCACTTTTATATAACAAATGAAATAAAACAACTGTTAAAGAAAAATACAATCCGATGCTATTAGCGTCAATATCTCAATACATATTAATTTTTACTTGTTATATATTAAATAATAACATTATTTAGACAATAAGATATAATGGTAAAATGTATTTAGAGTTACTAAAAAATAATAATACGGTATAAAACGACATTCGAGGGAGCAAATAAACGCGACACTGTTAGTATCCATCCACATTTTGATATTGTGTGGTATCCAGATTGTTGTAGTAAATATTATCGTTTAGTATCAGGTTCAAATATAATCCACATTTGTGTGTGTGTGTTTTTTTTTGTTTTTTTTTGCTAAAAGGTAAATATCATATAAATGAAGGTTCAGATTTACAAACTAAGTAGATCTAATTTATAATGTTACTCCTTGACAAAAAGAAAGAAGAAAAAACAAGGATTGTAACAAAATGAAAATGAACTAATCGAAATCAGTGCATCTACTTGGCCATGAGGTTTTGAAATTGCTTTCTGCTCCTCCTGGCAGTGATAGTATTTCGCACTTCTCTATCAATGAGTCTGAAGATCGCTGACGGAGATACATGGGAAGAATACATACACACTTAACAAGTAGACGCACTTCAATGCAATGTGATTTATTTTAAAGAAGGTGGAGTTACATGAGAAGAATACAGACACAACAAGATGACTTTCACCAACATGTTAAGTTGATAACTTCAGTTTTTCTTTCATCTAAGGCTATATTGTATTCTAAGCAAAATCAACATTTATAATTCGATCGTAAGACCAAAACTTCAAAAATTAGAAGAAAAAAAAGAAGAAGAAAAAATGTGTTTTTCTTGGTCACATCACAACCGTTGAGTCGTCCGTTTGTCGTGAGGAGAAGAAGCATTTGTGTTCCAACTCCACCATCTGCCCTCCTTCTCCATCAAACCTGCATCTTCGGAAACTTTACATTTTCCGAACATCACATCAATATAAATTAACCAACAGACCCTTTAACAGTAAGAGCCAAAAGCATGCAGATGCATGCAAGTCATATACTTAAAGAAACCATAGAGCTAGGTAGTTTTACCTTCCATCGATCCCTACGAGTAGAACTGTGTTCTCTGGTCCAAAACCTACAATGAACTTAGTGGAAACCGGCAACGAGAACTGAGCAAACGACCGTTCATTGCCGTAAGTATACATTGGCAAGATCCCTACAAAAATGTTTCAAAAATCCTAACGTAAATTTTTTTTTATATAATTAATATTTTTCAACGAGAACTCTTGATGATGATCAGTTTTTGACCTCTTATTAATGACAATGATGAAGCGTCGTTGATATTTTTTGGTAAACTAAGAATGTCAGGTCTCAGATGAAACACATGGAGAGTCCCTTTCTCACTTGACGCAGCCACCCATTTTAAATTTGAAGAGATTGCAACGCTATAGATCTCTGCTCTTTCCATGCCTCTTCTAAACTACACAATGGAAAACCAAAACATATATGACACTAACCAAAACAACATAACTTACAACATAATAAGGGTTAATTAGTTACCTCTTGTAAGAGAGTACCATCAAGAGAGTTAAAGATCCTGATCAGGGTTCCTTTAGTACTAGCAGTAGCTAGAAAACTTCCATCAAGAGTCAAACTCATGCAAGCAATATCAGAATCATGTGCTTTGATGATTTTAACTATATTCCTTCTCAAGTCACGGACCTGAACTTGCCCTGGATGTAACCCGGGGTAAGCCAAGACCGCTTTAGCCTCAACTTGAGAGACGCAACAAAGCCCTCTGGGATTCATAACGGTTTCGATGAGAGCGTTAACCTTGAGGTTAGTGAAACTGTAGACATAGACGCTTCTTTCAAGGACAACCACAATGTGTTCTCTCCTCAGTTTCACCGCCAGAACTTGTGATTTAAAACCGAGCTCACAGAAGAAGCTGTTTGTATGATCATTCCAGATGAAGACTTTGTTAGGAGGATACTCTGAGTTGGTGTAACCGTTGCCAACAAGAGCGAAGAGGTTAGAAAGGAAGAGCATTTCCACGATCTTGAAGCCAGAGTTGTGTGTTTCACGGCTGATGCTTTCTTTGATTGGGTTGCAGCTATATACATTGAAACCACGTTCTGTTCCGACAATGAAACCGCTCCAGTCTTGGTTCCAAGCCACTGATAATACCTTTCTGTCACTCTTGGCTTCTTCATCTCTTGGTTGATCGTAAGTTTTAGATTTTAATAACGATCCTATTCCACGTACTGTGGAGAATATCATCAAACTCATTCCTTCTTATTTTTTCAACCAAAACTGCAGAAGAAAGTGAAGAAGAGACAGAGGCTTAGTAGCTATTCAAAACGTTCAAAACATATAATATAAAATTCCCAAAATCAACTCCTTCTCTGCAAATCCTAGATAAACCGTAAGTTCCTTAAACCTCAAGTAAAGAAGTTAGGGCAATCGCTGACAGAACTAAAGAAGCTTATCATTAAAGCAACCAAATAAAGTCACATAACATCATTCCAGTAGAGAGGCATTAAATAATGAAAAACACCAAAGAGAAGAGATTTACTTACACTATGGAATCACTATGTTGATGTATGAGAAGAGATTTGATCACGAACCAAGGGTTTTTATAGGGCAATCTTTTATTGTGTGTATTGAGCTTCTCCGTGTTATCAAATTAACAATAGGAGTAGGATTTTAGGAAGAAAAAGCCGAGATCATCTAGAGTTGTAAACTCCTTTTCCAATGTATACAATGACGTCGTTTTATGGAGAAGTAGTCTACAAATACTTTGACTAGAATCTTAAAAAGTCAACCCGTAGATTTGGTACGGTTTACAAGTCTTAACCAGTTTGTTGGTCACACTAAATTTTAAGGAATATTCCAAGCCCGGTTCGGTCATTGTGAACCGATTACAAAAGAGTTTCTGTACACCAACAAATCAACATAACCAGACATGCCTGATTACATAAAAGCCTCCAATGGCTTTTGAGAACAGGATTAAGCTCAGAGTTCAAGTAAGAACCTAAACCAAGCATTGCTCATGTTTCTGAGTTTGGTTCTAAGAACGAACATCTAGTTAGGTGATGACAGTCTCGGCTAGATATCACTTATTACTATAGTCTAATGTAGCATTGATGGTTAGTTGCAAAATCATTAATTTAACCATCACAATATAAAAAAACTTAATCTTAAGGCACATGTGATTAAAGTTTAAACATTATGTTTTCTTGCATTTTCACTATTAAAAAAAGTAACTAGAGTAAAATATTCTACACATGAAAATAACCAAAAAGGACAAACAATACACACAACAAGATAAATAAAACGTTAACAAATAAAACAATAACATTATATATTTTCCGTCTTTTAAACCAATAAGAAGATTATTGCTCACTTCTCAACAGTTGATTCCACATTCGAGTATGTCCGGGCCAGTGACTTTTTTAGTGAAGGGATCAATCCTAACCCACAACAAGGAGAAGATGGAGGCCAAGAGAACAGACCAGACCACAACAATAGTAGGAGTCCTGTTCTGTCTCCCCATCAAACCCTTGAGGAAAGGGTACAAGTGAACAATCACCCAAAAGGCGAAGAACAGCTTACCAAAGAGTGGTCCCCATGCCTGGTATCCACTGTTGATAGCATACGAGAATCCCGCAACAACTCCGACGAGGTTTACAATGAGCAGCGTCGTCGGCGGAATCAGAAGTGTCGTCCATTTGAACAAGTAGAGCTCCGCGAAGTCTCCGTCTTCGTCTGAAGCTTTTGACGTGACTGTGAAGTTTGTGTCGATACCAGCAAGGACTTTGAGGAGACCTTGAAACACGGCGAATAAGTGAGCGGATACTCCACCAATGACCCAGAACTGCTCGTTTCTCCACCATTCATCTATGCCTACGCCACTCCACCTCATTTCCAGTATACCCGTGGCGAAAATGGACAGAAAGAGAGACAGAAACCATATACTTGCAATGTTGCTAATCTGCAAATGAGGAACAACAACAGTTCATAAGTTTTTGAACGTAATTAGAGTATATGTTTAAAAGAGAGAGAGGTGTCAAACCTGAGGAATAATGAACTGGTTGGTGAAGAGACAAACGGCGGGCAATGTACAATACAAGAGAAGAGGGACGGAGGTGAGTGGGTAGATGGTGGTGTTCACATATGCAAACCTCTCCAGAAATTTAAGCCTTCCACTGTAACCATACCATATAGGACAATGCCGACTGAAGAGAATCTCAACTGAACCTAGAGCCCACCTCAGCACTTGGTTCAGACGATCTGAAAGATTGATAGGAGCAGACCCCTTGAAAGCCGGAAGCTTCGGCATGCAGTAAATGGATCTCCATCCACGGGCATGCATTTTGAACCCAGTCAGAATATCTTCTGTTACAGAACCATAGATCCATCCAATCTGAAGAAAGACAGCACATAAGATAAATACAGTGAGTGCCTAAGTAGGTTATCTCAGAACATTGTAGTTTCATGTAAGGTGTTAAAACGAGAAAAAAATACCTCCATTCCCCAGTCTGATTTATCCTCGTAACCACAACTAATGACATGGATAGCCTCTTTGAGAAGGTTTTCAGGAGTTTCTGTAGGAGGAACGCCTCCATTTTCCATTAGGGTCGAAGCAACAAAAACAGCAGACATTCCAAATCGCTTCTCCAGGCTCATTTGTGACATCAGGAGTGCCTTTTCATCGTCAAAACCAGCACCTGAGTTTTACAAATGTCAAATAATTAGGATATGATGAGGTTACCTAATCTGGGAACTATTTAAAAACTGTAAGTATTTTGCAATTATCTGAAGATAACTCCCCCCCTGTGTCAAAATCACAACACTAACCTATGGATTTCACTAGAAGACAAAGAAGAAATAAAAACAGGAGTACCTTCAACTCCCTCCTCTATGTCATCGAGGTTGAATACAGGAACAGTTGAGTCAGTATGCCTGCCTGATTTACTTTTCTCCGCATCTTTCTTAGATTTGGAATTCTTCTTTCTTGATCCACCACAGAGCTTAGATAAGAGACTTGGCTTCTTGTGTTTTACTTTTATTGGGGGTTCATAACCATATAATGCAGTTCTATTGAAAACGCACCCAGTTCCCACATATACAGGTCCTTGAATCCCATCTAAACCTCTCAAGTTAATCTGGAAATCATTCACGGAAAATCACAGAAAAACTCAAGAACTGAATGTTTAAAATGTATGTTCATGTCTAAAAACAATTTGAAAGAAGAAGTAAAATTAGATGTATGTATATAGGTAAGGGATGTGTGGCTTACATCAAAGAAAACGGTATTACGATTAGCATATCTGTCGTTCTTATCGATACCATCGAATCTTTGTGGGAACTGGACATAACAAACTTGCTTTCCTAGGTTTGGGTCCATCAGGAAGCACATTGCTTCTCTCAAGGCCTTGCTGTTATTGATGTAGTGATCACAATCAAGATTCAAGATGAAAGGTCCATTGGTAAGGACTGCTGCAACTCTAACCTGTTCATTTGTAAAGTGCCTCGATTAAACTAACAAACATTGTTCAAAGAGCAAAGCAGTCAAAAAAATAACTGAGATCAGAAACGTACAAGTGCATTCATAGCACCAGCCTTTTTGTGGTGCTGGAAACCTGGTCGCTTTTCTCGAGAAACATACACCAAACGCGGAAGCTCATTGCCTTCTGCATCAAGTCCACCATTTTGCCCTAAGAAAACCTGCATTCAACAATTGCTACTTCACCAATGAACTTCCAGAAACAGAGAGAGAGAGAGCATACTCGATTTCGTTTCTTAAAAACCAATTTCTCTTACCTGGATCATTCCTGGATGGTCCCTTGTATTATTTCCAGGCCATGGTGTGCCATCTTGCATAACCCACCCTTCTTCAGGACATTTTAGGGCCTTGGAAACAAGTGCATTGATTCGGATCTTAAATTCCTCATATTCCCTCTGCAAGAAAATAAAAGGTCAATATATCATATACTAACAATGAGGGTGACTACATAACTAAAACTAAGAACTTACCTTCATAGCCCTACGATCTTTGACAAATGATGTCTGAACTTTATCCTTCAAGTAATCTATTTTCGCAGCAAAATACCATTCTGGTGCGCGTGGCTCAATGCTATATTTCTTGCAGAATGGTACCCATTTCCGAGCAAACTCTGATGTTTCTGCAAGTGCTTCAAATGATAACATAGCAGCACCATCATCAGAAACATAACAAGAGACCTTGTCAACCGGGTAGTCAACAGCCAAAATAGAGAGCACTGTGTTGGCTGTCACAAGGGGTGGCTCCTTCAAGGGGTCAACAGTACTCACGAAAATGTCCACAGCCGCTAACTGTGAAGGCTCACCTTCACGATCATATCTGTTCCAGAATTGAGCATGACCAGATTATAATGGGAAATAGTATAGGGAGTCAAATCTTTTTGAGTAATTGCCTCAGAAGAATGAGGGAAATGGAACATACCTTAAAGCAAGCCTGTCGAGGTAGGTTTCACGGTTTACAGGAAACCATTTGGGAAACTGATCCAAAATCCAGGATACTGCAAACCAGATCTCACATATCACTGAGATCAGCCACAGAGTAAAGGCATTTGGCACTGGATTTGTTATACGGTAGTGCAAGAAGAGACATAGAATAACAAGCCGCAACATAATAACCATTCGGTAAGGATTGATCCTTGATGAAGGAATCGAAACTTTCCTTGACAGAGGCTGTCTCGCTTCGTCATTCCTGTACAAGAAAAATAAGCATCAAGACACTGCTTAATAAAGAAGGTGCTTAGATTATGCAATGACGGATCAAACGAGATAAAGAAACAAGGACTCACAACAAAGCCTCATCTGCGAGGATATCTGTACTGGCATCAATATCTCCTCCACCTCTTTCAGAAGCAGCCTGGGTGCTCACCGGACCATTATTCTTCTCCTGCTTCATTTTCCAGCCATCAACTCTCTCCTTCCAAGCTACATTCCCTAGTCCAACAGGATCCGAAATCCTTCTATGTGCTACAGCATGAATGACAACACACTTAATGACATAAACGAAAAGCCTAACTAGGTACGAGTGTGTATCTATTGGCCAGATAAGTATGTAAATAAGGATATTTACGTGATTGATTGATATCAGATGAATAGGGAAGGCGCTTTCCACCACCAATGGTAGAAGAAACAGAGAGGCGTTCAGGTGAGGCAGCAGAAAACTCTCCTGAAGTCTGTAAATAAGCCAATGACAAACAAAATAAGATTCCAAAACTCAATTACGTGAGGAATGTGAATGAATGAATGACAACAATGTCTTACTTCTTGTCTACTAGTGAGACGAGGGAGATGATTGTGAGAAACCTCTTTGTCATACTCAGGCTGCCCCATCTCTTCTCCTTTGCCACGTGTAAGATGTTAGAGCAAATGTGGTCCGAGAATGAAGGAGTAGTTTGGTTATTCAGTATTTGTTTTTAATTAAGTCTCTTGTTAGTCATGTCCTAGTCTAGTGGAGTTAGTTGGAGTCAGTTTCCTAATCTTATGCTTTCACGTTTGTTTCAAGTTCTTTGTGTCTTATATAACTTGTACTTCTTCCATTGAATACTACAAGTTTTCAGTCTCAGAATCACAAAGCAAACATAACAAATTGGTATCAGAGCCTGTACTCTGAAACTGAAAGCAAGAAGCCGCAGCTTCACGCAAGAGAGAAAGAATGGAAGACGAGAAGATGAAGTTACCTCATTTCGACGGTCATTGGGATCATTGGAGTGAAGTCATGGAGAATTTCTTCAGAGCAAAGGGGCTTTGGAGCATGATTGAGAATGGGTATGAGGATCCATCAATCACCACAGTGCTGACCGAGGAGCAGAGGAGACAACTTGACAACGCCAGAACCAACGATCACAAAGTTAAGCACTATCTCTATCAAGCCATCGACAGGACAACATTTGAGCAGATCCTGGATAGGAAGAACTCCAAAGTCATTTGGGACTCCATGAAGATGAAGTTTGGAGGTAATGCAAGAGTGAAGAAGTCTCTATTACAGAAACTGAGAAGGGAGTTTGAGGTCCTTGAGATGAAGGAATCTGAGAGCATTGATGAGTACTTTGCTCGGGTCATGTCTATCTCAAACCAGATGAGAAGTAATGGAGAGGTGATGAGTGACACCAAGGTCGTGGAAAAAATCCTCAGAACACTTACTGAGAGGTTCATGTATGTGGTGGTTTCAATTGAGGAATCAAAGGATGTGGAAACGATCTCCATTGATGAGTTGCAGAGCACTCTAGCAGTTCATGAGCAGAAGTTTAAGAAAGTGGAGAAGGGAGAAGAACACGTACTCAAGGTGACTCATGGAGAAGATTCAGGAACTAGAGGAAGGCGACCAGCTTGGAGAGGAAGAGGTAGAGGTCGCGGAAGAAGCACTTTTGATAAGAGGAATGTAGAATGCTACAAGTGTCACCGTCTGGGTCATTTCCAGAATGAATGCCCGAAGTGGGATGGAGAGGCAAACTACGCCACACTTGATGAAGAAGAAGATATGCTCCTGATGGCAATCATTGAAGAAGATGAGAGTGAAGGACTTGAAGTTGTTATGGAAGAAAACAGAGACATGGTGTTGATGACCAACACTGAGAGCAAAGAAGAGTTGCGTAAGAAAACATGGTTCCTAGACTCAGGCTGTTCAAACCACATGACAGGAGACAAGACAGCGTTCACTTCTTTTGATCAAAAGTTCAAGCACTCTGTCAAGCTAGGAAACAACAAAAGAATGGAAGTGATTGGGAAGGGGAACATAAAATTGAAGCTGAATGACACATCATACACCATCAGTGATGTGTATTACGTTCCGGAGCTGAGAAACAACTTACTAAGTCTGGGCCAACTTCAAGAAAAGAAGCTTGTCATCATCATAAGAGATGGAAGCTGCAAGATATTTCATGATGAAAAGGGACTTATCGCAGAGAGTAAGATGAGCATGAATCGAATGTTTACCTTGTTTGATCAGACGAGTGGAGGAGTAAAGCAACATCAGTGTTTCCAGACGTCATGTGAGGATGTCTCGAGGCTCTGGCATGAGAGGTATGGTCATCTCAGTCATCGAGGTTTAAAGACACTGATGAACAAGAATATGGTGAGAGGTCTGCCTACATTTGATGCGCAAAACTTCACTTGCACTGACTGTATGATTGGTAAACAATCAAGAAATGCAATTCCAAAGAAGAGTACATGGAGTGCTAAAGAGGTGCTAGAGCTGGTTCACTCCGATATCTGTGGGCCGATCAGTCCCATCTCAAGCAGTGGGAAGAGATATGTCATGAGTCTGATCGATGACTACAGTAGGAAAGCATGGGTATACTTTCTGAAGGAGAAGTCTGAAGCATTCTACTCTTTCAAGTGTTTCAAAGAGAAAGCTGAAACAGAGACAGGAAGGAAGCTGAAATGTCTTAGGACAGACAGAGGAGGCGAGTACACGTCCCATGAATTTGAAGATTACTGCAAGGAACATGGGATAAGAAGACAACTCACAACTGCATACACCCCACAACAGAATGGGATCGCTGAGAGGAAGAACAGGACAGTGATGAACATGGTGAGATCAATGCTCTCAGCAAAGAAGGTACCAAGAATCTTTTGGACAGAGGCAGTGAACTGGACTTTCTACATCTTGAATCGATGTCCTACAGTCGCTGTACAAGATACTACACCACAGGAAGCTTGGAGTGGGATAAAGCCAACGGTGGAACACTTTAGAGTGTGGGGAAGCATAGCACATGTGCACATTCCTGACGTGCACAGAAGTAAACTCGATGACAAGAGCATTACTTGTGTGATGCTCGGATTTTCTGAAGAATCTAAAGGGTACCGACTCTACAATCCTAAGACAAAGAAGATGGTAATCAGCAAAGATGTAGTTTTCGAAGAAGGTAAGGGATGGAACTGGGAAGAAAACCACAGTGAGCATATGAGTGTTGTTTTGAGTTGGGATGATGAAGCAGAAGCTGAAAGAGATGATGATGATGATGAGGAAGAACACGAGGACAACACTGATGGAGCTCAGGAGGGTCAGGTCCCGCAGGAACAAGTCCAAGAAAACCAACCTCAAAATGATCAACCTGACCAAGGGGATGAGATCAGAGAAGGACGCATAAGAAGAAGGCCAGGGTACTTAAGAGATTATGAGCTCTACTGTGAGACAGAGGTTAACATGGTTGAGATAAACCATTCTCATGATCCTACAAGTTATGAAGAAGCAGAGATGAGTAAAACATGGAGAAACGCAATGGATCAAGAGATAGGTTCTATCGAGAAGAACCAAACATGGACGCTCACTCAGTTGCCTGCAGAAGGGAAATGTATCGGAGTCAAGTGGATTTACAAGACTAAGCTGAATGAGAGTGGTGAGATAGATAAGCACAAGGCACGACTAGTGGCAAAGGGCTACTCTCAGAAGCAAGGAATCGATTATACTGAGGTATATGCACCGGTCTCTCGGATGGATACGATCAGGACCATAATAGCCACTGCTGCACAAAAGGATTGGGTCATCTACCAGCTGGATGTAAAGTCAGCATTTCTACATGGAGTGTTGGTAGAAGATGTGTATATCGAACAGCCGAAGGGGTATGAAGTAAAGGGAAAAGAGGAGATGGTGTATAAGCTGCATAAGGCATTATATGGGTTGAAACAAGCTCCAAGAGCTTGGTTCAGCAGACTGGAAGAGTACTTCATCAAGGCAGGGTTTGAGAAATCTCAGAATGAAGAAACTCTGTTCTTAAAGAAGAACAATGAAGGTAAAATTCTGATCGTAAGCGTCTATGTTGATGATCTAATCTATACAGGGAGTGACTACTCAATGATGGAGGAGTTCAAGATGTCGATGCAGAGTGAGTTCGACATGACAGACTTAGGTAAGATGAGGTTCTTTTTGGGGATAGAGGTCATGCAACTATCTGACGGCATACACGTTTCTCAGTCCAAGTATGGTTTGGAGATACTAAGGCGTTTCGAGATGGAAGATTGCAATGCCGTCTGCAATCCTATGGTACCTGGAAACAAGCTGGATTTGGATGAAGGAGGAAAGCGTATAGATGAGACTCTCTATAAACAAGTCATTGGGAGCCTCATGTATATAACCACAACGAGGCCTGATCTGCAGTTTGTTGTGAGCTTAATGAGTAGATTCATGGCGAAACCGACAGAGTTACACTTTCAAGCTGCTAAGAGGGTGCTAAGGTATCTAAAAGGAACAATGGATTTTGGGATATGGTACAAGCGAGGAGGGCCAGGAGAAGTGTTAGTCTACACTGATAGTGATTTCGCTGGGGATGTTGATGGAAGGAAGAGCACATCTGGATATGCTTTCTTATTGGATGGAGGAGCGGTAGCGTGGTCGTCTAAGAAACAACCAATTGTGACACTTTCAACCACTGAGGCAGAGTATGTAGCAGCCTCTGCTTGTGCCTGTCAAGCTGTCTGGTTCAGGCGCATTCTTAAGGAGCTGGGTTACGAAGTGGAAGCAAGTACAACTATCATGTGCGACAACACGTCGGCAATAAAGCTCTCAAGGAACCCTGTGTTTCATGGCAAGTGCAAACACATTGACGTACGGTTTCATTTCTTAAGGGAACTGGTCAACAATGGAGTTATTGAGCTGAAGCACTGTGGAACTCATGAACAAGCAGCCGACATTCTGACGAAGCCGTTGAAGCGAGAAGCGTTTGAAGATATGAGAAACAAGCTTGGGGTTTGCTCTGCAGGAAGTAAGCTAAGTTCATTGCAGGAAGCTTAGCTTAAGGAGGGTTTGTTAGAGCAAATGTGGTCCGAGAATGAAGGAGTAGTTTGGTTATTCAGTATTTGTTTTTAATTAAGTCTCTTGTTAGTCATGTCCTAGTCTAGTGGAGTTAGTTGGAGTCAGTTTCCTAATCTTATGCTTTCACGTTTGTTTCAAGTTCTTTGTGTCTTATATAACTTGTACTTCTTCCATTGAATACTACAAGTTTTCAGTCTCAGAATCACAAAGCAAACATAACATAAGATGCCATCCAAGCATCCGCTCTGAAATTTTTTCCTTCTGTGGGTAGCTTAACTCAACGGTAGCTTCATCAGCGAAGCCATCCTCGTCTTTATCACCGGGAATAGCAGGACTACCTAAGACACATCAATTTAACAAAATTATAATAAGTACCAATAATCTGATCCATAGCTTCAAAAATATATTCAGATCAATAGGAATGTAAACCTTTGTGCCTCTTGTAAGTGGTTTTGCACTGAGGACAAGATTGATTCCCATCTTTCCTCTCGAATTCATAGCAAGGCCTGCAAACCGGGAATCCACAGACGTCACACGCCACAAACCGGTCTCCATCAACAGTCTTGCCGACATTGTCGCTACAGATCTGGCACATCTGCACACCAACGCTCTTCATCGGCTTCCCCTACAATTAAGCAAGTCGAATCACACATTCCAAAATTAGAAACAATTTACACAAATCAGATCTATCCAATACACAAGTAAACAAATCTACTCAAATGACGATGATGACTAAACATACCGCGCTTTCTCCTTCGGATTCCATCGTCACTTACTTCCGAATCGTCGGGATAGTTCAAATCTGGTGGGAATTAACGAAAATGCGATTAGATCTGAGAGGAGATCGGAGTAAGAAGAAGAGAAGTCAAAATCTGAGAAAGAAGAGTGACGCTTACCATGAGATCTGAAAGATGGAGTCGTCGTCGTAGTGATGTGACTCTTCAGATCTCTGTGAATGAATCTGCGATTCTTCTCTAAAAAGAAAGAGAGAGTATATGTAAATGTAAGTGAGGAGGACGAAGCTTTAGATGGCTTTCGATATAGCTGCTCCTTTGTCTCTGCTCGTCGTCACTCTTCTGATTTAAAATAATATATATATTAATATTTGTAACAAATCATATAATCCGTCGGTAGAAAAAAATATTATATCATATTCAAAGCCAACCAAGCAACCACCACCACCCTCACCGACAACTCCACAGTCGATTTTTAGTTACAGAATTACTGTGTCGTAAGAGTGAAAAAAACGTGCAGAATTACAGTGAGTGAAAAGAGTGAAGACGACAATATATGAGCCTAAACTTAAAAGCCCAAATATAGGACCATGAGGCCCAATATAGTGTCTGAAGGCTTCAGTAACCATTACGACACACGCTCTCGGAATCCAATTGAATTGGTTTACTTTCGGTTCATGTTCGATCTCAAAGCCTAATAAGACTAAACCGAATCGAACCGAGTCCAATAATTGGTTTGACTGTAGGTCTTCTGCATGTGCGGAGGTTTGGTGGGCAGAGAGAAAGACAGACTGTAAATTGACAAATGGAGAAAATGGCAAACATTTGAATCCCAAAGAGCGCCACTTTCTCTTCACTATCCGACAAATCTTCCCTCCTTTTTCACGCTTCCTTGTCCCTCGTAAACCCTAGAATCGTCTTCATAAAGAAACCATCCCCTGTTTCTCTCCCCCTTCTTCTTTTCCTCTGCGATCTGAGCATTTGTTCCTCTCATCCTAATCATTTTCAGGTCAGTGGATGATATGTTCTATCTGTTGTTATGATCTTCACACTAAGATCTCTGTGCGTGTAGGGTTGGAGGGGTTTTGAAGATCTTATGATCTGAGTTTGCTAACTCAATTTATATGAGATCCATGGAGCTTTTTTTTGAATGGGTTCTTTATCTGATAATCAAAAGTTATTGTCTTTTGATTAAAAGTTATCAAAAACTCATAAAGTTCGAATTTTTACTTAGAAAAATGAATATTTTCGTATCCGATTTGGTGTTTGTTCTCGTTCGTTTGGTGTTTGCTTGATCATGTTTTAACCAGTGAGACTCTTACCTTTGTTTGATTGTAGATGGAGTCTCCCACAGAAACTAGACCAGTGATCGCTGATGAACCACGCGAGTGGTCAGAGAATTCGCTTGAAGAAGTCTCATCAGGTACGTGAGAATCTTGTCTTATTTCATTACATGTCTCTTCTTTGGTCATGTTTGTTTCTGACATTCTGTTCCTCCAAACACGAATCTTTATTACATTTCAAACTGTCAGGTTTGGACCAAAGTGCATCTTCCCCTGTAACTCCAGAGTCTGACAGAATTCATGTAGCGCTCAGCTTTGGTAATAGGAGTTCGGATGTTTCTCCAAATCATGAGTCTGACTCTTCTTACTCCGAGTTAGACTCGGAAGCTGAGGCCTTTTACTCATCACTTAACCACCAACTGGTCTCGTCAGGGACAATGGATGGTCATGAGTTAGCTGAGAAGCCAATGAGCTACAGTGAATTGATGACGAAACTTGGTCAGTACGAGGAAGAGCTTAGTGTTAAAAGCCTAAAGCTCCAAGAATTTGAACAAGAGATTGAAAAGCTGAAGGGTGAGGATGAGAAGAGAGAGTCTGCTGTTCTGCTTGCTGAGCTTGAAGCTGCACAGAGAGAGATAGAGAGAAAGGACAAAGACATTGAGATTGAGAAAAGGCGTGCCCTCGAGTTGCAAGGACAGGTGGTTGATTTGGAATCAGAGCTCTCAGACTTACGTTTCAATGTAGGGAATGTAGTGGATGAGCTTCATCTGAGTAAAGAGTGTTTAGCTGCAGCAGATGCTGAGATCTCAAAGCTAAATCTAAACTTCTCTGCTGAGAAAACAAAGCTGGAGAGTGATGTTTCTAGTTTGTTAGAGAAGCAGACTTTCATGGAAGATCAGATTAAGCATTTGGGTGCAGAGAACATGGAGATGAGAAGTAAAGAAGTTAAGCTGGAAGCTGAAGTCAATACATTGAAGACAGACATGGCCTTACGAGATGAGCGTATTGAAGCATTGAACAAAGATTTCGACAAGCACAAGCTGAGGTATGACATGTTAATGGCAGAGAAAGATGGAGTTTGTGCCGAAGTAGACAATCTAAAAGCAGAGATGAGATCAAGAGACATCCAAATCAAGCAAATGGAAGAGCAACTTAACCAGCTGGTCTACAGGCAGACCGAGCTTGTGTCTGAATCAGGAAATGCCAAGAACTCTGTGCAAGAACTGAGAGCGATGGTTGAAGAGCTAGAGAAGCAAGCAGAGATGCAGAGAAATGCGATATCAGAAGGTGAGGAAGAGAAACGAGAGGCGATAAGACAGCTTTGTTACTCTTTGGATCACTACAAAAGCGGATACAGACAGCTTTTGCGGTTTCTTTCGAGCAGTAAAAACTAAAAAGCAGTAACATTTGTCTGAGTTGGATGAATGCTATCTCCCCTTTGCTTATTCGTTACACCATTCATATGTCTTCCTTTGTCTCATCATAATGTGTGTTTCTCTTTAGTAAGACTTGTTATATTTATCTTATCTACAAGTTTCTGTGTGTATTCTTTCATGCTTATGTCATAATGACGTGAAGCCTAAGTAATTAAAAGCATAGAGGAGAAAAAGTCAAAAGGCCAAAGACAAACCGAATCCTCCAATATCTCAACTTGGTTGACTCTCTCAATATAAAGAGTTGGAGTTAAATGTGAAATGCTGATAAAGTTTTTTTGAATCTTATAACTGAATTATTATGGACATTTATTACTAATTTATAATATATTTTGTCAAAGGGTATTGAATGAACAACACTGCATCAACTAAAATATGATTATTAGAAACTAAACAAAAATGGAACCAAAATAATATGATAAACAAAGTTGAACGAGTCTGTTTTTTTAATGCTTATTCCAATTCTATTTCGTGTTAAAAGTTTGTGCTTGGTCAAACCATTTATTATTTATTTGTTTTAAATAGTATAATAAGATCTGACCATATCAAGATGACAAGATTAGTCATGTTCTGCATGACTTTGTTTCTAACTTATAAAATAATTAAATGAAAGAAAAAAACAAAATTTCAACTTCGTGAAAGTCCATTGCATCTCTCTTTTTTCTCTCATTGTGTAAACATATATGTTTGAGTGCGTGATTATGCATCCCCATGCAGAGATATCATATATTTCCAATTGCAGACGATTTACACATATATATTAGTAATATATTATTATGGGTATTAGGTATTTTAGGTTGTAAATGTGATTGCATGTGTGAAATGACTTCGCATGACTGCTGGCGACGAGCTTTATTAGTTAGAAACAACAGATAATCATTTAAAGATTGCTGAAAAGAAAAGGTTAACCCTTTATAATTCACCTTTGTTCTGTTCTTTTTCTTGACAAAAAAACTTTCATTGATTTCTTAATTAAGGTTCTGTACGCAAATATAGCTAAGACATTTTTAGGATATATAAATTAATTGCGTTGTGTTGTCAGATGTAAACGGTACATTGAACGTATTTGGTAGAAATTATGCTTATCTATTGAAGAATTAATTAATTCAAATCAAAGACAAATAGTCTTGATAACTAACAAATAAACCAAATATTAACTGAAAACCTGGACTTATAACTACGGATTCAGAACTTCTTGATAACTAACAAATAAATCAAATGTTTATATTTAGAAATGAGAAGTCACACTCCAGTAATACAATTATAAATTTGACTTTTTAAAATAAAATAGTTTCTTGTTCATGCCTTGAAGTTTAATAAATAAACATTTACAAGAAAAATGTAGTGGTCCCAACTCCCAATTGTAGAAGACTCAGTACATAAATGAAGTTGTGAAGACCTAGAATGATAAATGAACTTGATTTGATTTGAGAACCGTATCCCCCCATAAGTCATTGGACATGGCAGAGAAAACAAATATGAAAGTCACCTCTATCGTATATATACAAATACAGGAGGGACTCCACAACCAAAGGTTTTGACTTCTTCTTCTTCGAAATCACAAAGCCAAAACGATTATCTATCTAAAAAGTAGAAAGAAGACAGCACAAAACGATAAAAGACCAGGTCTGCTGCCGACCATTAACCTTAATCTTTTAAAAGAATAAAAATGGTTAATATTAATGTCCAGACAATCATTAATATTATTAATAATGTAATAAAATTACCTAAAAAGTATTTTTAAGAAAATAAAAAAAATTATGACACAGAAAAATAGAGACTTTTCTAGGAGAGAAACATAAGTAAAAAAAAAAAAACTGTCCAAAGATTTGGCTTTTTTGTCACTGTTCCTCTTCTTCTTTCTATTTCGTCCCCACGACATGAGATTCTTCTTCTCTCTCTAGGGCCTCTCTCTCTATATAATCTGAATCTTCTTGTCTTTCTTCTTTCACAATCTCTCTCTACTTACAACATAGCTTCTACTTCGGTTTCTCGATTTCCTCATGGATTCCTGTGATAAAGATCTTACAACAACCTAACTTCTTTTTATGGATCCTTGTATGATGTAAATCTTTCTTTCTCCCCATCCCGAACCGGATCCGTTAACCAGCTCTCAGACCCGGTTTATAACCATTTCCTCCCAGATCATACCGTGTTGACCTTCATCTTGGTTTTTTTTTTTGGTCTCCGCTCCAATTTTTCTGTAGATACTTGAAGAACTTCTCAAAGTCTCGATCTTTTTTTTCTTCTTCTTCTTCTCATCAAATTTTGATTCAGAAGATTGGATAAAGTCATCAGCTTTGGTACCAAAACAATGGCGAGCAAGTCCGGTCAGAGAGTCCGGTTGGTGAAATGCCCCAAGTGTTTAAAGATTCTACAGGAAGACGAAGATGTTCCTGTTTATCAATGCGGTGGTTGCTCAGCCATTCTTCAAGGTCATTGTTTTTTCTTATAAAGTCTTCAATTCAACCTTTGCTTTATCTGAGCTCAAACTAGTTGTGTAGTAGTTCTAGTTTCTTTCTTCTTATGATCTCTCTCTCTCTCTCTCTCAGTTATTGAACTTTGTTTGTTGCTTCTTTGATTCAGCCAAAAGACGTAGCATTGCTCCAAGCACTGCACCAAGTGCAGGAGAAACAGAGAGGGCTCAAGCCAGTGAGCCTCAAAACACTGCACCAAGTGCAGGAGAAGCAGAGAGGGCTCAAGCCAGCGAGCCTCCAAGTGCAGGGGAAACAGAGGGGGCTCAAGCCAGTGAGTCTCCAAACACTGCACCGAGTGCAGGAGAAACAGAGGGGACTCAAGCCAGCGAGCCTCCAAGTGCAGGAGAAACAGAGGGGGCTCAAGCCTGTGAGCCACCAAGTGAGCCTGAAACCAACAATGTGTCCAGCAGCTCAGGGCAGGACATGGTTCTTCCGTCACCCACAGGTTGTTCTTCAGGCCAAGAAGATGAGAAGGATCAGGATGGATCCATGGAGGCCATTGAGAAGCAGCTTGGTGGCTTAGAGTTATCTGAAAGAGAGGAGAGGAACGAAATCCAACTGCACGAACGCTCAGTTGGTGATTCTGACAAGAATGCAGGAGAAGACAACTCCAGCAGGTTGAAGTCTGACATGAAATCCGTGTCTGGGACTAGCTCAGGAAGCTTGACTGCTGATCATGTGGTGGATGCAAGAGCGAATGATTCTTTTAGTGATGCTTACAACAAGCTTGAAGCTGAAATCTCTCCTGATGCTTCTCCGGTTGAAGAGGAGCAAGACGAAGACGATTACGTCTTTCACCCTCACAGGGATTCAACAGATGATCTTCCTGCCGCAAACAAGACCTCTTCTGCATATGATGGGAGTGAGTCTTCGTCTGAGGAAAGAGAAGACCAATGGAATGCTCTTCAAAAGATAAATTCAGACAAATTTGAGATGCAGAGATACCCTCAAAATTTCAAGGAGCAAGGAGGTAGTTCCTCATCCACTTTCTCTGACAAGAGGCCCAGTGGGACTACCAAATACAGGTCTCTGCAACTTGAGGGGCCAGGAGGGCGTCTTGGAAGACAAGGGAGGAGACATGTGTCAGAACAACTTCGACCCGACGTGCCTGTATATCCGAGAGAACCATACTCACGTGTAAGCCCTTCATATCCATCACACGATGTGTTTGATCGCTATTCTCGTGCACACTCGCTTCAAATGCCTCCATACGAGGGTGTTGACCATATGTATCAGAACAACACAAGGGCAAGAGAACGAGGACAAGGGAGTAGGTTTTCAGGAGAGATGACGAATGATACAAGAAACCATCCTACTGGTTGGTATTCAGGTCAGATGTATAGTTCTTACAGTTCATATTCTGCAAGTCCTCAAAGACTAATGGAACAACAACCTGAGTATTACCCGAGATGGAGCCATGAGATGGTCTCTGATGCGGAGGATCATCAGCGTACTAGACATGCTGACTTACAGGCCCATCGTCGTCGACAACCTGTAGCCAAGCGTCATATCCGTCCAACAGCCGGTGGGGCCCCTTTCATTAGCTGTTACCGTTGCTCACAAAACCTGCAGCTTCCTGCAGACTTTCTCATCTTCAAGAGGAAGTATCATCTTCTCAGATGCGGCACTTGCACCACGGTTCTCAGATTCTCACTTCAGTCCAGAACTCATTTAATTCCTGCAGTAACACGTGACATAAACGCTAACAGGACTAGCAATTCAACATCAGAGTCTCCCAGAGACAGAGCTCCTTCCAAACAATCCGAAAACCCAAGCTCTTCTGCTGCTCAGGAAGAGGAAGAGGAGGTACCTGTGGCTAGAGGCTCTCCGCTTCATCGGCTAATGGGATATACTACTGTAAGCCAAGTCTTTAAAGCTTCTCAACGTCCTCCTTCTGTGTAGATCTCTGCTTCTAATCAAGCAACGAGAACTATGCATAGTTTCAGATCGAAAGTTTTGCCATTGGTTTATCATTCTTTGTCTCACATGTTTATAGGTAAAAGATTTGTTCTGCACTTCTGTTTAAGGTAGAGAAAACCACGACACTTGTGCAAAATTATACAAAAAAAGATACACCTGTTGTATATATTCATGTAGCATTTGTTATGTTTGTAACAATATTGAATTCATCATCGTTCCTGGCTTTTTATCAATCTACTATAACTTTACCACTTGTAAGTGGAGTATATGAGTATGGACTTAGTTGAAGCTGTCCTTGTATCGATTCATCCTCCTGTTGGACACGACAGAGATTCGCTGATCCTGCAGCATGTTTAGGTTTGGAGCTAACAGTCTCGTGTATCGATCAAAATACAAAAGCTGCTTCATTAGAAGTGCAAACTCTCTCGGGAACTTCAGCCCATATGATTCGCTAACCCGCACCTACACAAAAGAAAAGAAATTTTGTTTTCATCTGTATGCAATGGTTAAACTTACATCGATGTAACTTCTGAATGCTAACAACTTTAAAATCAAAAACAAAATTCTTAGGTAACTACGTATAAATTAGTGCTTACCAGGTCGAGGAAAAGAGCATTCATCTGTCTCTCGTCCACAACTACGTTAGCAGCAACAGCAGTTCTGTCTGAATTTGTTCCGCGAGCTGTAGCCACAACTATCTCTGTATCTAATTCCTACAAGAAGAGATTAACTTATCTCTTGTCAATTGTTTTTGCACTACAATGGATGTAGCTGGCTAAAGAGAGCTCATCTTTAGCTTATTAGCCCTTTTACTCCAATTTTTTAAGGGAGTAAAATTGCTTGCCTGGATAGAAGAGAACATCTTCTCCAAGTCTCTTGCAAAAGCTTTGGCATCAACATCTCTATTTGTGGCGCCCATTTGTATCAAAGCTGAGGCCATGGATTCATATTCTTCAGTTGCAATGGACGCTAAAAATACTTCCATAGCAGCCCATGTTTTGGGTGATATCCGACCAACAATGCCTGAAAGAGTGTGAGAACTTACTAAAACAAAAATAAACAGGGAAGAGTGTTCATGAAAAATCTGCCTTTTCATGCATTAATAGATGGAAAGAGTAATTATGATTTACCAAAATCAAGAAACCCTATCCGGCCATCACGCAACAGCCATAAGTTCCCTGCATGTACATCAGCATGGAAACTTTCACAAGAAAGTAAACTTCCAAACCTGCATGTTACATTTTCACATGAAGATCAATTCACAAACTGCTACTTTTAGGAGGAGGAGCAATGTTATTTTTCATTAGCGAATTTCAAAGATCTTACCACACATTAAGAGCGGTAATAAGACTGTTTTCAGGACTGGAGACAAGTGATCTTATGGAATCTAGATCAGCAAGAGGAACTCCATATAGCCTCTCCATTGTAAGTACCCGCCGGCTGCTGCAGTGCTTATACACTCTTGGAGCAGTGGCTTGTCCTGACAACCCCATGGATTCAAGATATCTCTTAAATGATTCGATGTTTTGAGCCTCCTTATTGAAATCTACTTCTTCAAGCATTGACTCACGAATGTCCTTGACAATACCAACCTATCAATTGGATATATTGCTTAGACTAGAGTAACTTAGCAGCAACTGTAAATCAAGAAAGAGGAGACGGGAGCATACCAGTGAAGTACGGCTGAACTCAGGACTAAGGAACTCAAATATACGGGTAACAACGTAGATGAAGTTTAAATCTGCCACTAAGAAATCTTCTATTCCAGGCTTCAAGACCTTAATCACTACATCCTCTTGGGAGCCTCGAAGCCTTGCGCCATGGACCTAGTCATGATGATTCCTTTAAGCAGGAGAAGAGTAAATAAACAAAATGGATTTTCGATAAACAGCCAGATGAAGAAGATACTTGTGCTATTGAGGCTGATGCAAGTGGTGTAGGGTCAACATATTCGTATACGCTTTCTATTGGTCTCCCAAGTTCCTCTTGCAAAATTTTACGAATTTCTTCAAAAGGTACTGGAGGAGCTTTGTCGAAGCAGTTCTGAAACTCATCGACGTATTCTGCTGGGAACAAAGTTGGCGCAGATGCTATAAACTACGAATTCAAAAGATATTGAAATAAAAAAAAGTGGCGTTAAAATGGATAGAAAGGGAAAAGAATTGACAAAGAACAATATAATATATTAGACATGCAGTTCACATGCCTCTCGCGACTAACAACATCACTAAAGGATACAAATCATACAATACGTTATACATTTAAGCAACAGGAATTACCTGGCCCAGCTTAATGTAAGTAGCTCCCATGCGTTCAAAGAGTTTCCTCAAATATAGAGGAGACAGTAGACCAAGCTGCATTTCACTTGGTAATCCACCAGACACTCTTGTATACTGCAACGAATTAGCAGAAGAAACAATTTAAGCTTTCAGGAAGTGTTGAGTGTCTTACTCACATAAACAAGAAATTACGAACGATTCACTTTGAAACATATTAAAAAAAGTTACCTTAGAGATATCATTCAGCCACTCTCCTCCGACCCCAACAAAGGCCTGGACGCCTTGGACAAGGCGTAACGCACCACGTGGACCTGTGTTTATAGATGTCTGAACTATATCTTCCACCAGCTTGGGTAAATTCTCTATCCGGCCTGCATCAAAAGCCATGTGAGCAAGCACATGGATTAAACAAAAGTTCCTTCTCAAACACTAAGATAAACCAAACCCACTTAAGCAACAGAAAGATTCATCTATCAACACAGTATACAGTCTCAGATTGAGTTTACAAAAAATAAAACAGGAAAGTTTGATACTTTGAAGGCGAGAAGTGAAAAGGTCCTGGGTTTGGGAATACTGCGCTGAGAGAACAAAAGCCTTCGAATTTCTTCCTCCGATCATCTTCTTAGAACTTCCTCTCGCAAGGGGAAGCTGCTAAATGAAGCAACCGAGATTCAGCAGAGAGTAATGGCGTTTGCCAATTTTAATCAGACAACAGATTAACTGAGGAGAGAGAATAGACCTGAGACTGGTGAAGAAGTGGTAACCGCGCGCCACGGAAAGCTGAGACCGCCATCGCTAGCCGGAGACTGAAGCAGAGAAAGGCTAGAAAGAAACTCCGATCAAGCAGTGGACAGCGAAACGACACCGTTTCGTAATAGAATAGAGGGGAGTGAAGAGGAACAATCCACGTGGAGAAGTATAAGTTAGTTAGTTTCCTTCTCACAACAAATCCGTGCACTTCCCGGTTCGATTCGATCTCCGGTTTACTTTATTTCGATTCCGTTAAACCGAACCGTTATTAGGAAGTTAGGACGCTGAACGCGCATTTACATAAATACCCTTATTCGTCCAGAGATTAACAAAACCACTCGAACCCTAAACTTTTACACGCGGAGCCTTTTCTTCTTCTCTGTCGCCGTTTGCTTCGCCATCGTCCCTACCGGTGAGTTTTTCCATCTCTGTTCTCTGTGTTTTCTTCCACCAATTCGAATTTAGAGCTCTTTTGATGATGACGTGTCCGTCTTAGCTTGTTTATAGCTATGTTTGGATTAATACTTTCTGTTTTATTGATGCAGCTTGTTCTTAGGTTTGACAACTATCTGTGTGGGAGAGCAATGACCAAAGCTCGTGGTAATAATACTGATGTAAGTTTTGATTAATCACCAGTAACTTTTTGAGAACTTGATTTGTAACTTCGTATATGTCTAATACTTTGGTTAATATGTCATTATAAGCCTTGATTTGCACTGGTCTCATGTGTTATTAGCTTCCGGAGTCTTTAGTTTATTATCTTTGATTATTTTTTTTAAATGATTGTGTGATTGGTTTTGGCAATTGTTGTTATTAGATGGCAAAGAAGAAGAAGGAGAAAGTTGATTCTGAATCAGATGTTATTAGCTGTGTGGCTCATCAGCATGCTGAGTTTTTCGATAAGTTGATAGAGCTCATCCCCGCGAGATTCTACTTACCTGATGAGACGGAGAGGAAGTGGTTTCCAGGTCTTAGCAAGGCTCAGAAAGCTAGAGCCAAGAGGAAAACAACTGAGAATCTGAAGAAAGCAAGGAGGGATAGGTTGGACCCTGAGAAGTCTGCTTTGACGACTCTTGATTTGCTCAAGCGGAAGATTGAGAAGGAGAAGTTGAGTAATCAGATTCCTGATGATGATAATGATGATGATGATGATGAGAGTGAGGAGGAGGAAACTGATAACAAGAAGCGTAAGAGTTCAGGTGATTCGGTTACTTATGAGGAGCTGAGGCAACGTCTCCACCGCAAAATTGATGAGCTTAAAGGTGGCCGTGGAGGTTCAGATAGACCAAGAAGCCATGAAAGGAGGAAGAAGATTGTGACTAAGAAGAGAAAGAGGGATTCAGGTTCTGAGGAGAAGACTGTGGAGGAGAAGAAGGCAGCGGATAAAGGTAAGGGTAAGTTGGATGTGGAAGAGGCTGCTAAGGATCTTACGTTCGGTTATGTCAAGATTGATGACGATGAGGAGCACGGAAAAGATAAAAAGAAACGAAGAGTTTCTAAGTCAAGAGAGCTTGAAAGAGCTTTGAAGTTAGAGGCTGCAAAGAAGGATCCGGAAAAGGGTGAAGTGATTGCGAAGAAGCATTCGTGGCAGGCAGCTACAAGCAGAGCAGCTGGTATCAAGGTTCACGATGACCCAAAGCTGCTGAAGCAAAGCATCCATAAAGAGAAGAAGAGGCAGGAGAAGAGCACAGAGAAGTGGAAGGAGAGAGTTGAAGGGCAACAAAAGGTTAGAGTGGAGAAGCAGCAAAAGAGATCAGGGAATATTGCTGATAGGATTGAACAGAACAAGCAGAGGAAGATCGCCAAGAGGGAGAAGAAGCTTCTTCGTCCTGGCTTTGAAGGTCGCAAAGAAGGGTTTGTGAATGAAGGTGGAAAGTGAAAGTGGAATCTTCCATTTGCCTTTTGTGTTCTAAGATGTGATCATCTTAAAGGCTGTGAAGAGGGTTTTGCAAATCTGAATACAAAAACATCGTTTGCTATTCTGGGAATTTTTATCAAGTCATGTCCCCTAGCAGTAGCTGTTATCTTTTTAGTTCGTTTTGTTTTGCAGATTGTAGACTTGTCACATGTTCGATTTGCTACGATGTGTTCCTAGTTAATGCTCTTATCAGGTCTTGAAATAGAATTTACAGTTTCTAGATGAACTTGCGACAGAAATTACTTTCAAGCTAATAGTAATTTATGAGCAATTTAGCTCAACTCAGTCAAATTTATATTGCGTTTTAAAATTCATAAAATAACTATATATTTTTCGGATTTGGTTTATATCAGTTCGGTTTGGATATATCTGAAATAAGTTTGGATATATCTAAAATAAAAATTAAAAATTTAAAGAAAAATATTTAAATTGTATATACGCGGACTTACTTTTTCTTTATAATAAAATTATAAATGGTCTTTCAAAAAGATGCACAATATCTCAAGTTGAAATCATGATTGATATGTGGAATATAACTGTTGCTGTCATTCCACATGTAATGATCTAGAATTTAAAATGACAACAAATGAAAAAATAAAAACAAATATTAATTAAGTGGGAAAATAGAGATCTCTTGAATGATTAATGATTCGAATTATAAAACGGTTCTATAATTAGTGGTGCTTAACTTAACTTTTTAAGCAAACTAAGAAGTTTTTCATTTATTTTTCTCTTAACTTTTGTAAAGTATAAAAAGATATCAAGTGTGTCGGAAATTTGAAAATACTACTTATTTTGTAATGAAAATTTAATTCTACAACACTTATTTATATTTTCTCAAAAAAGTATATTTTGTGTACTTATAAAATAAAAGAAGTATGTAAGAGCAATATTAACAGTAGAAACCTACTAAGTTTCTCAAAAAAGATAAACTAATATTATTTTATCTTTCTTAATTTTATATAAGTGTTGTCATGATTGACACATGTAGAATTGGTTTCTCAAAATTTTTAAAAAGTTGGTTTATAAAGGTACTCTTTACATTCTCTGTCTTTTTCTAATTTTTTTTTTTTCAATTTTTGATAGTGAGAGATTCCTTGAGAATTTACCATTAGCTTACCACTAAGACCACCTCCAATGGGGATCCTTAGAAGTCAATCCTAAGTAAAATAATATTAATATATTTAGTGGGACTCACTTTTTGTTAAAGATTGGGTTCTTAAAACTCTTAGTTAAAGACTCAATTTTTACACTATTTACGGGTCCTACGACACGATTAGTTCCTTTTTTTTTTTTTTTTTTAGAAAAAACTAAAAAAAAAAAAAAATCAAATGTTACTGTTGTTAAAGACTCCACGATGTAGTACACCATTGTGGATGCTCTAATGGTGTGCTCTAAATAACCATCAAATTAACAAAAACTTCCGACGGCTATCGTCGACTTGGAAAACGATGAAAAATAAGATATTAATGGGGTTGATAAAAGGTACTAGCTAGGTTGTGTAGTTTTTAATCTGTCAGTTTTATATTCTGGCCGTGTATCTCGCCGTTGACGCCACACTGTATATCCATGCGGTGACTTGATATATCATAATGATTATGCATCTTCCAATTTCTTAATTTGATATACATACATAACGTAATGCCACATTATTTTTTTTGAACTGAATGCCACATTACTAACGTGAAACAAAAATTAAAAGGTCAATAGTTCCAAATTATAGTATATGCATCATATTGACCACGTTCCCCGCAAGTCTATAAATGGATTTTTTTGTCAAGTCTATAATATAATATAATAGGCTAAATATTATGATTTATAAATAATAATATTCGTATTGTTATATTATTTATTTCATTAAATTTTATAGTACAATATAACAACTAATATTATTTACAAATAATTTTTTTAACTATTCTATATTATAGCGCCTAAGCGATCGATAGCCTAAAACGATTTATAGAAGATTGGAAAAAACTAATATTGTATCGCTTTGAACTATCAACTTTGCATGTAATTGCGTCTGTAACTTGGTAATTACGTACGTAGTGTATATACGTTGCGGAGAGAAGGTAAAAACAAGTTTTGTCAACGTGAATGCGAATGAGCAAACTGAGTCGTCTTTAGTAGTTTAGTTCACTTGGAAAATAATGAATCTACACAAGATATATGTAGCTAGACCTTCGGGAGTTAGTTGGTTGGGTCACGAATCGCCGGATATCCCGGATTATGAAAAAAAAAGAAGGGTATATGTAGCTAGATATATATGATTGAATAGGTAGTAGTAGTTGTATGCTTTGGCCGTGACAATCGTAGGAACATATTTAAGAAGACACTGTTTTATATTTGTGGTGAAAGTTCTTAAAAGATGAGATATTCTTTAAGCATGCATACACAGTTCGAAAAGAACACAACGAAGAGAGAGAAAATTAGAAAAAAAAATGAAAACAGTAAAAGAAAGGATTTTCGAAATATGTTTTATTTGGGGTGATAGAGTGGGCAACTAGAGTAGATTTGAATCAGTTGATCCTCCCGCAACTATTCCGGATCTCACCTTCAGTACCAGTCAAGGGGTTCAATAAACTCATCTTGAACATCGCCGCCTCAAAATCGGAGCGAAAAAGCGTGGGATTTTGGCTGTACTCACGGACAATGGAGTCGGTGGAGCCACCGTTGAAAAGCTCTTGGTCGGAATGGAGAAGACCTCTCTGTCTTAAGAGGTTCCTGAAGTAACTGTTGTCAAAAGCAAAGGGTGTAAGGAAGTCGAGTGAAGCTAGGTTTCTATCGCCCGAGCCAGAGGTTCTTGGACATGTTAGCCGGTGTGTGGCAGCGAAAGTGGTTTCGATATTTGCCTCGTTGTAGATCCTCGTTCGATAGTTTCTGCACTGGGCTTGCCCTATCGTATGCGCTCCTGAACAACAAAAAATAAAAAAATAAAATAATTGTTTAATAGTTTGACTTATTTGTTAATTAAATATTCCATCCGTTTCATATTAGTTGTCGTTGTAGGCTTATGCACACAGATTAAGAAAATATTTAATTTTACATATTTTAAAAATAAAAACACTATTACCAATACACATAAATCATATATCAACCAATAGAAAAATTGAATAGATAATAATATTACCAATAAATTTTGTATTGAAAATCGAAAATGACACTTATTTTAAAATAAAAATTATACTCCAAAACGATAAATAATTTGAAACGGAGAGAATATCACTCTTTCTTGATTATATATTCTCTCTTTTTATGCAAAACAAATTGGTGAAAGGAAGCAATATTAGATTAAAAAATACAGATAAAGAGAAGGAATTCCCATGTTACGACAGCTAATAAAAAAACATAATTCACAGGTAACCAAATTTATACACTCTCTCTTCTTTTCTTTTCCTATCTCTCTCTACCTCCTTAAGTTATTTCACAAATAACGTCCCCTTTGGGTAATGTTATTAATTAGTAACCTATATATGAACAATTAGTTGCATGTATAATAATAATTAAAAAAGTTGGGTTTAAAGAGAGAAATATAATGAAACGGACCGGAGAGAGCAACCATCTCTCTAGTGGTGAATCCAGCGTTGCGGAAACTAGTAATAAGCTCGCTCAGACTTGAAGTCGGCAATGGAATGCTACTATTCGCCGCCGCTTGACTCGCCGTTCTTGCATCTCTTCTTCCTAAAAACAACTGCCAGCTCGGCCCTCCAAGCTTCAACATAAATAAATAGATTAAGAATAATATTTACACCGGTTTGATCTGCCTTTGAAATTCGCATAACCGGACTTAGAGAGGATATAGGGAGCTTACGAGTCTAACGGAGTCTCTAGCTGCGAGGGCTAAGATATCAGAGCAAGACACGACCCCTGGACATGCTCTCTCAACCCTTGATTTGATGTTGTCTATGACATCAAACCCGCGAGCAGAATTGCGGTTTGCGGCCGCGTTTTGTTCTCCCGTGAAGGTTGGTGTATCATCTAGTAGAATCGAACCGTCACATCCCTTTTTGTATAATAAGTTTTGATATGATTAGAAGGACAGAACAAGAAACAATCATACAATGTTTCTTGGGTTTCAAGGAAAACAAACGACTTACGTTGACGAAGCAGTCGAGGTAGAACAGACGAAGGATAGATGCACCCATTCGAGGCTCTAGTAGAATGTTGTTTCTAACTGCCGTTTGGACAATGCGGATAAGATTAGGGCAAGTCGAGAAGTAGAAATCTTGGCTGAGTTGTGCTTCGACGACGGTATTCATGTTATTACCATGCAGTAAAAGCGTAAGGACGATAACCAAAAATGCAATAAGTTGATTTGAAGCCATTTTTGAGTTAATAACAACTTTGTTGCTCAAAAAAAGAAAAAAGAGTAAATAACAACTCGGATACCAAAAAAAGCAATAAGTTGATGAACAAAGCATAACGGAGTCGAAGTTTATATAGAGACGTGGCGTGTTATAAAATGAAAAAAAAAAAACAATTGAAAAACGGGAAAATTGCCGACAAATATTTAACTATATATGTTTGGCTGAAAAACTTTAAATTTGTTTATCAGCCAAAATACTATTCTTTCCGTTTCATATTACTTGTCGTTCTAGGTTTATGCACACATATTAAGAAAATATATGATTTTGTATATTTCCAAAAGAAAAACACAATTACTTATACACCTAACCATATTTCAACCAATAGAAAAACAAAATAGAGAATCTTATTAATGAATTTTGCATTGAAACTCTAAAACGACACTTATTTTGAAACAAAAGATTTAGACAAACGTTTTGTTTATGAACTTTAAATTTAGACAAACGTTTTGTTTATGGGCTTTAAAATTTAGAATCAGTAAAAAAACTTTAAATTTGTTTATCAGCCAAAATACTATATTTTTATATATTAGATGTTTTAAATTTTTGTTGATTAAACCATTTTAATGAAATTAAGAGGGATGCGGAAGCTTCCGATGGCTATAATTGACTTGGAAAAACGACGAGATAGTAGTGTTTTAATTTGTCAGTTTTATATTTTGGCCGTGATAAGCGCGATTCTATCTATACATTCATGTGGGGACCTGATGTATTGCACTACACGATTATGGCATCTTCCAATTCTTAATGCCATATATATACGTAATATAATAAAAAGGATCTGTCTTTCCAACTTTTAATATATAGCACCACGTTGGGCGCGGGGACATAAATAAATGAGTTTTGTAAACAACAACAAAAAAGAAAAAACACTTCATTGATTAATTGAATATTCTAGATAAATTTCAATAAATTTCCTTTACAAGATGTAATACAATTTCAAAAGAGAAATTCTCTTAGATAGCTCTTTTAGTTTGTTTGTCACAAAAATAGTTTTAAGGAAGAAAATGACCAAAATATTTTTTTATAAGCTAAAAAGTTCATTTATATGCATTTATACTCCTAGGGTTAACTAATTTGAACTTTAGAGTATAGAGTTAAAGGGTGGGTTTGGGGTTAGGGTTTCAAATTTCAAAAAAAAAATCAAAACAAATCAAAATTTCAAAAAAAAAAGTCTATTTTAGTCATTTTATTTTTTGAGGGCTATTTTGTGACAAAAACTTAAAAGGGTCTATTTAAGAGAATTGACCATTTGAAAAAGTAACTTTGAAAGGAAGAAAAGGATTAAAAGTAACTACTTGAAAATGTGTTGAATAGGCCAGAACATATGTAATTTTGGGAAATCTGTTTTTGTCCACTTTCTTTTAAACATCAAATGGTCTTCTTAAAGAAATCATGATATCTCAAATTGAAAACATGATTGATACTTGGAATATAAACGTAGCTGTCATCCAAATTTCAAAATGTAATGATTAATTTGGAATCCAAAACGACAACAAATGAAGAAAGAAAAAAATATGAAGTTGACCAAATCACCAAATGGAAATCTCTTGAGAATGATTCGAAATATAAAATGGTTCTACATGTAATTAATGGTGCTTAACTGGTAATAGTAAGCAATTGAAGATGCGTGACATGTTAGGAAACATAATCTAATATATTAGAGAAAATTGACCTTTATAGCCCTAATTTGAGACCATAATTAGCTAAGTGCCCTTCCTCTTAAACTCAACAAGGCGGGATCGCAGTCGGGTTCGAGACCCGATCCGGGTCCGGATCCAAATCGGGGTACCGCTTGCTCAAGTCGTGGAGGATTGATTGCGTGAGACGGTGGTTTCAGGATACGCTAAAGGAGGCAAAGTCAGGAGACGTTAGTAGGACAGATGTACTGCAGCGGCTATGGAATCCCAAAAACGAACACATGATTTCTCTAGGGTTAACTAATTTATACTTTAGGATTTAGAGTAAAGGGGTGAGTTTGGGAATAAAGTTTTAACTTCTTGATTTAACATGTAAAGTTAGTGTATTTCTTTTTCTGATATAGAATCATTGGTTTAAAGGGTCGTGCTTGGATTAACAAAGCTTCAGGAACTCGATCATCTGCTTGGCAAGTTAGTGATAAGCCACCAGGTAATATATGTTTTTGCCAGTCTTTTACTAAGATCATTGTCCACAGAAGCAGAATCAAAATTAATTTTCATGTTAGTAGCAAAAGGGTCTGAGAGATCAAAATTACGTACACCGCATGTCCTTGGCTTTGACTGAAATGAAAAAGATAAAATTATGCAAAATGTTTGCATCTCTGTAGGGAAGAAGGATCTTTTTGGATAGTGAATTCTTGACAAAACGAACCATATGATTCCAACTGTAACAAGTCCCTGCTTCATGATCATATAGAGCTGCAACGTACAAATGACACCAAAGCTTCTGAATAATATTAGATATTCAAACGTTCATGGTGGTGTTATTCATAAAACCAACAAAAAATTGCAGCGCCTCAGCCCAAACGCTGTCGTATTATCATTTTCAATTTACGCAGGCTTTTTAAAACTGGGCCTTGTCTTAAAGGGCTTCTGATTCTTTCCCGAGGAATAATGTATCGTTAAGATGTTTGCGCGGACGGTATACTATTCTCTATTTTAAAACCTTTGTATATTTTTTTCTAATTAAAACTAGTTTGGTGGTATCTAAAGTTTTTTTTTTTTAATTGAATTTTTGCATTAAATATAAACGTGGCAGAAATGCCCATTACAGCACATTCTAATGTTATAGGTTAACCCAATACAAGAGGGAACCAAAAAGTTTGGGGAAGGGTCCGTTTAGTAGAAGACGGGCCTTTAAGAGAAGCCCATATACTGATAGGTTTAGTAGACTCATTGCGTCAATTATGCGGTATGTCTCCTGCGTACCCCGAATACTGATGGGTTTAGTAGACTCATTCACCACAAAGATCGATATATCTACATATACACGCAATTATTTGTGTTTATTCACATGTTTTGTGCATGTATGCTTTGTAATATGGATAAGTGTCTGCATTACATGATAAAAGCGGTGTTGATATTTGAAATTATTATTATTAGACAAGGAACATGCCTCCTCTTAAAAGAGCAAAATGGTAAGTGAAAGCAGCCAAATTGGTCAGTAAAGTTTGTTGTATTTATTATCCACAAGAGAAGTTTCTCAGGCAGCTTCCTCTTTTCAACATTCCGAAGGATAAAGAGAGAGATCTTGAACTATTTGGAATTCCAGTAATACTTTTCTTTGTATATGTGAAGTCTAAGTCTCTTTAGTTGCATGCAGTAACTAACACTGCGTCAAAAATGTAATACCAAGTTACAAATAACGATTCCGATTATCGAAATTAATGCATCTAATCCATACAAATTAAAATGGCCCTGTTAAGATAACATAACTGCATATGTGAAACTGATGTAGGGTATCACACCAATGTCGTCATTTCCGAATATTATTATAATCTAAAAGGTATAAATATACGAAGTCGCGCGAGGCAACAACCTTTGTACTAAATGGGAATATAATATTAAAATGGCAACAAGAATAAAACAATTAGAGAAAAAAGGAAAGGATAATCTTCCACCTAAACCAAGTCCAAAGAAGTTTGCAAGTTGCAACATCCACTTGCATCGTCAGGCGTAAGCTCTTTGATAAGGTCTCACCTTCCTTGTTTCCTCCAAACTTCTCTCTCCATACACATGTATGCACCATACAAACATACATACTATATTCTTACACATAAACTCATCAACATCTGTGCATGCACGTGTGCTCATGCATGTATGTTGATCTCTTAATTAGAGTTTTTAGATTCGTCTAAGATATGTTTTTAGATTTTAATTAAAAAAAATTAAGAATAATTTCTTAAATAAAAAAAATATAAAATTATTTCTTAATCAAAAATATAAAAGAAAAATCAAATAATGAATCAAAAATTCTAAATAAGAAACCACATTTAATCATGCTCTAAATATATTAACAGTGGCACATAAATTGATCTTAATTAATCATCATTGTAAAGAAATATTGTACATGCTATTTCTCAATACTACTACGTACTTTAATAATACTCCCTCCGTTTTATATTACTCGTCGTTCTAGGTTTATTCACACATATTAATAAAACATATGATTTTGTAAATTTCCAAAATAAAAACACTATTACCTATACACCTAACCATATTTCAACCAATAGAAAAATAAAAACACAATTATCTATGAATCTTATTAATGAATTTTGCATTAAAATTCTAAAACGACACTTATTTTGAAACGAAAATTTTCCCCTATAACGACAAGTAATATGAAACGGAAAGAATAATAAATTAAAACATAAATACAGTTAGAATATTTTATAATAACAATCAAATATTTTCATACAGGTAATGGTATTTTTATTTTTGTAAATGACAACTGAACTTTCTCCAGAAACAAATTAATTATTTACTGGAGTTAACATAATTTAAATAGATTCTACAATATAAATAAGCCAGGCTGGAACATGAAAATATTCATGAATGGAACGTATTTATAGAAAATGAAGGAGACGTCTAAAGGTAAAAAAATCATGTGACATAAGGTGATACAATGCATCTATCATACATGGTCACATATACAAACACAACTGAGAGCCTATACACACACACAAATCATTCACATCCCAAGCTATCTCTATCCGTCAAACAAATATATATTTATAAGGAAAACACAATATGTTCAATATCTTATTATTTAAAAGTTGATCATCACTTTTAAAATTTCTCAAACAAAACCAACTTGACAACCGACAGCGACCAAGATAAAAAAAAAACTCTCTTCTTCTCTCATCAACCAATATATACGAATCCACAAATTTTTCATTATTAACATAAGAGAAGAAGGAGAAAGAGAAGATATCAGAGATGAGATCAGCGGTGCAGCTCCATCACACTCTACAGACTCACGACCAAACCGATGGTCTAATCAGACGAGTATGTCTCACGCGCGGCATGCATGTCCCTGAGCACGTGGCGATGCACCACACATACGATGTTGGTCCGAATCAGTGCTGTTCCTCGGTGGTGAAGACGATCCACGCGCCGCTCGAGTCCGTATGGGCACTCCTGCGTCGTTTCGATAACCCTAGAGCTTACAAGAACTTCATCAGGCAGTGCCGTATCATGCAAGGCGACGGGCTACACGCCGGAGATCTCCGGGAAGTCATGGTCGTGTCGGGACTCCCTGCCGTCTCGAGCACCGAGAGGCTTGAGATCTTGGACGAGGAGCGTCACGTGATAAGTTTTAGCGTCGTGGGTGGGGACCACCGGCTTGAGAACTACCGATCGGTGACGACACTGCATGCGACGTCGGATGATGAAGAAGGAACCGTCGTGGTGGAGTCTTATATCGTGGATGTGCCGCCGGGGAACACGGAGGAGGAGACTGTTAGCTTCGTTGATACTATTGTCCGGTGCAATCTTCAGTCTCTGGCTAGAAGTACCAACCGGCAATAATCTCATTATTGCAATTATGTATCTATTTTCTCTCTTTTTTTATATATATTTTATTTGGATGTTTTCATCGATCATCGCAAGGATGAAAATTTCGAGTACCTATTTTTTCTATAGTAAGTATGGTTTAGAAAATAATTGAAATTTGTTTGAGACCTTGAAGACTTATGTTGGGAATATCGATATATATTACGAGGGATTAATTCGCACCTTGGTACATATATAACATTTGTGATTTGATAATATGTTAGATGATCAGTGTTTTATTTATTGTTTCTTTTCTTTCTTTGTGATCAATGTCTTCACCGTTTTTGTAGTATATATTTAAATGAATTCGAATTCATTGCATCAATATTGTTAACATGATAGACTTATATCCTTTGGCAATATATAACATACACTAGTTAAACAAAAAAAAAATACACTAGTTTTACTTTTTTTTCTTGTTTGTCCTGGTTTCCAACGATTTTAGACAAAAAAAGTATAATCTAAAAGCCGATATTCTGAACTAGGAATCAATTTGATTACAGAGGTTACATCTGACGTGTGTCTGTGTTTTAAGTAAATACATTGAAGAATATTAAATTGTCTACAAAAAGCCTGGGTATTCTGGCAAAAACAACAACTTTTGACCAAAAACAATATGCATTATTCTCGTAAGTTTATATATTCAAGATGAAAAGAATCGTATTTGGAAAGATCATATGGAAGGGAATATAATTTAAACCTGATTAATTAGCATGTACATTTACATAAATAGACCTAAAGCAAAACAGACGTGCTTAAACTATTGCCAACTTGAGTTCCATTGGCTACTAGTTTGGTCAAGTGGGGATTATCTTATTCTATTCCCTTTGTGTTTCCTTAGTTAATTACAACCAATCAACCAACCTAGTGGTTTATATTTTTTATTCAAATTTCAGTTCTTTGGTCTATTATTTTCTTTTTGTTATATGGGTTACTTTAATTCATTTGATTCAAAGTTTTATTTAAGTAAGAAGGTTCTAAAAGGACATGCAAAATAAAACTTAGCTGGAAACGCGTGGCAACTTGATAGTTCTTATTCCCCTAGTGGGGAATGATACAAAGAACCTCCATATTCAATTTCATTTTACGACCACTAGGATAAAAAAAACAAATGATCAAATGTTATCAATATATACATATTATTCAGTTTCATAATGCTTTGTAAACGTAGTAGCTTTCCGCTGCAAGCACCCAAAATATTCATTTTCTTGAAGTCTTCAACCATTTAGATTATAAAAACAATCACAAAATGGTGATAAATCAAACATAGAGTAACTATCTTAATCGCAATGGATATCGGAGAGTGATGTCCATTTTCTTACAACTTAAAGGATTTTGATGTTCCTACAAATCTAGACATGCAATCTAACAAAGATATATGTACATACGTATTGTCGAAATACTAAAAATGTTTGATGAAAGTAGGTAACAGCGGTAACATTTTGTCGGGTAATAATATTTCAAGTGCCGAGAGTGAATTGAATATAATGGGCCTGGAGACATCTTCATGATCAATATATTATTTTCAGTGAAAAAAGTAAAACAAACTTTTTTATCTGAACATTTAATTAAAAAACATTTTTTTTCTGGATCTAGAAACATGCAAAAATCGAAAAAAAAATTTGGAATCAGTACATCAGCAAAAAAAATTGAAACTAGCTAATAAGGATAAAAAGGAATACTAAAACATAAAAACACACACACACATTGATCTCCATACAGCAGATAAAAATGTAAAAAAGAACTTTTAAAAACATGGTAAAAGATCTGAGATAGTCTTCTATCCAAGGAGCCATAACACAAAAGTGGTGGATCTTCATAGTAGAACTCTATTAAATATATTGATCATTAAGTTATTTCTTTAATCGATTGCCAATATCTTCCTAGTAGAGTGTGCACGCTTGCACATGCTAGTAAATGCTCTACAACTAAAACATAAAATAAAGTCTCATGCTCTAAATTAAAGCCATACATATCATCGTCTTCCTCTCTTGCCGTTGACGTTGACTAGTTTAAGTTTCACAAAACCAATTCTAATCTCTTCTAAACTCCTCTCCCTCTCTTTCGTTGTCATGTCCATATCCAAAGACGAAGCTATGCTAGCTCCAGTTCCTCCACCTTTCGATCCCACTAAGCCATCCACACCAATCTCATTTCCTATCAAAACTCTTCAAGACTTGGCTTCTCGCTCTTACTTCGACTCCTTTCACTTCTCCTTTAACCGCTCTTCCGTCTCTCTCCGACAGAACATCGGTGTCTTGCCTGACCGGTCTAGGCTTCTTGTTTGTCACGACATGAAAGGAGGGTACGTTGACGACAAGTGGGTACAAGGATGCGGGAACAACACAGGTTTCGCGATCTGGAACTGGTACTTGATGGATGTTTTTGTCTACTTCTCTCACTCTCTTGTCACTCTTCCTCCTCCTTGCTGGACCAACACTGCTCATAGACACGGAGTCAAAGTTAGTATAACCTTCTCATGATCTTGATACTGATTATAGTTGGAAGTATCTTAGATCTTTGAATGTAACTAATGGAGGGTTTGAATCTAAGGTACTGGGGACTTTCATCACAGAATGGGACGAAGGCAAAGCTACGTGCAAGGAGTTGTTGGCGACAAAGGAGTCTGCGCAGATGTATGCAGAGCGCTTAGCAGAACTTGCTGCTGCTCTAGGCTTTGATGGGTGGCTGGTGAGGTTTTTTTTGCTATAGATTTATTTGTTTTGATGATAACAGTACGCACCACCTTAGAACTATTCATACTTGCAGATTAATATAGAGAATGTAATAGATCAAGTCCAGATTCCAAATTTGAAGACTTTTGTAAGCCATCTAACAAAAGCCATGCATTCATCTGTACCCGGGAGTTTAGTTATATGGTGAGTGTCTAGAAGCCCCAGACTCACTTCTGTTTCTAAAATGTACTGATCCTTGTAAGCTTTTGAATGGTAGGTATGATAGTGTCACAGTTGAGGGCAGTCTTGCTTGGCAAGATCAGTTGAATGAAATGAACAAACCTTTCTTTGATATATGTGATGGAATATTCATGAACTATACATGGAAGGTTTGTCCCTTTTATTTCATTCATTCTCATCATCCTCACTCCTAATATGTGAGTGTGCATCACTTTCAGGAGAACTACCCAAAAACATCAGCTAAAATTGCTGGTGACAGAAAACATGATGTCTACATGGGAATAGATGTGTTTGGTCGTGGCTCTTTCGGTGGTGGCCAGTGGAAGGTATTCATCTCAGTTCTTACTACTGTCATAACTAAGCTGGCATATAAAGTTTGTTTTTTCTTTATATATGATGGTAGGCAAATGTCGCACTTGATTTGCTGAAGAGCAGCGATGTATCAGCTGCGCTATTTGCTCCTGGATGGGTATACGAGACAGATCAACCACCTGATTATCATACAGCACAAAACAAGTAACACTTATTAGCACTAGTGTTGGTAAAAAAAAGATCTATGTGATCTTCATCATCATCATGGATTCTCTGTTTTTTTTTTCTTTTTGTAGATGGTGGTCACTTGTTGAGAAGTCATGGGGAATAGTTCAAACCTATCCACAATCCTTACCCTTCTATACAGATTTTAATCAGGTGAATCTCAGTACCTTAGTCTCCAGAGATGCAATGTTCTTGTAAGTTTTGAAACTAGCTTCTCTTGTTTATTATCCAGGGACTTGGTTCTCATGTTTCTCTCCAAGGCCAGAAACTATCAGATGCTCCCTGGTACAACATTTCGTGCCAAAATCTGCAGGTTAAACTGTCCCTCCTTTCTCTAGACTCTCTTGCAAGCATCTTAGTATAACATAACATTTTTAGTCACATTCTTGATCTGATCTTGTCTTCTGTTGTCTTCTTTATGATAGCCACTCTTAGAATACGATGAACGAAACAAGTCAGAGATCATGCAGGTCACTGTTGAGTGAGTTCTGAGCCTAACACTAGCCTTGCATAGTTTAATTTCGAGTGGCCTAAGAAGAAACTATTTTTACAGTGGTCAAGAAGCATCATATAACGGCGGAGGGAACATTAGTTTCAGAGGAAACCTAAAGAGAAATGAACATTTCACAGCAAGACTCTTCAAACCTAACCTTCAGCTTTCTGGTTCCCCTATCTCTGTATCCTACTCTGTAAGTCACGGATGCAATCACATTTTTTCAATTAATTTGATACTACTTGACCTCTTCTTCACTTTCCAAGTGTTTGGAATGGTCCAGGTGAAATCAGATGAAAGATCTATGCTAGGCATTCTCCTCCGTTTTTCATCTCTTTCGCAGGAGACAAAGTCTTTACTCATGGCTTCAAATAAATACATCCACAGATTTGGTGACATGTTCCTGCCATGCCTAATAAGGACCACATCCGACTGGACAGTGCACGAAACAAACCTTGTTATGGATGGACACACACTGACTGAGATCTCTGCCTTGTGCTACGGGCCAGATGATCTTGCAGAAGAAACAAACACAAAAGGATATTTTGCATTGCTTGGCCATATCTCTATCAAGTCTCAGCAGAAAACCAAACTTTTCCCCCCAGCGTCAGCATGGGTTTTCGAGGCTCATAACATAGAGATTGTACCGGGTGATTCTGGCTCCAGGACCTTAAGTTGTAAGCTAGGATGGAGGTTGAAGCATCCTGAGGAGGATTCTGTATTCACAAGGTACAATGTGTATGCAGAGAATCTTTACTCAAGTGATTACAGGTCAAGGAAGGTTATGGAAGAACCAAGAAGCGAGAAAGTGTTTCTTGGGACGGCTCATGTCGATGCTTATTATGTTTCTGGTATGGTCGTTGGACGAGATGTGAAGAAAGTCAAGTTTGTGATTCAGACCTGTGGTGAAGATGGTTCATGGCAGGAGCTGGATGCTTCCCCAAGCATTCTTGTTGAGACAGAGCGTCTTAGTTCAAAGTTTTGTTGTTGTGGGCTGATTTGATCTTTGGTCCATTTTGCGAACTTACAACTCCTGCAATGATGAAAAAAGAGTAAAGCATGGTCTAGTCACTGGTCAGCATATGATCCATATGATTATATGATTATGACGAAATAATTTAATGAATAAAAGCAAATGGTTTTTGGTTCCTTTTGCGCAAAAACATACAGTATCTCTTGTCTTTATCCCTGGACATGGTTATTAGTACAAGCATCTCATATACAAGGCAAGTGTTACATCTTGATCTCACACTGTTATGATCAGCTGCGCAATGAGTTTAAGAGGATGAAGACGAAGGGCAAGTATCAGATGAACTGTCCTCAGCGATCTCACCATTAGCCGCAACAACGGTGCGAGAATAACATCCAAACTCATCGACATATCTGAGACTCTGTCTTGTCTTCGCTTCACCAGCCAAGACATTGTGATCTTCAACCTGCATCCAACCGTCTGAGTCTTGTCTGTTGTAAACTTGAGTCAAAGCTTCTCCAACTAAATATCTCTCATTCAAGGCCTGTGAAACATTCGTCACGAGCACATACATATCCTTGTCATTGCTTAACCCTCTAAGGGTAGAAGTGATCACAGTCCGTGGATATGACCGTTGATGAACAACTCGATTCACTTGTTTGCCTGATTTAGTAGTCACCTCCACGACCCGTTTAGTCTCCACTCTCTGCTCAACTCTCTTGTACGCTCCATTCTTCTCAAACTTCACCAAGCTCCCAACTTTGAGAACGTTCTTGACCGTAGTGGTCAGGTTACCTTCACTTGACTTAACCCACCCATCAAACTCGCTACGCACCTCAGCTTCAACCTTAAAAGACCCATCAAGCTCTTCCAACAGCTCTTGTCTCACCATATGACGCCTAGGACTCTCGTAAACCCCAGTCCCAGCTTCAACACTCGAAGATCCATGATCAAGCCAAAGATGCAAATTAGCATCCACAAGCCAATACGATATCCCATTGTTGACACTCAATGCAAACTCATGAGCCTTCCCATCCAAAAGCATACCAAGAAACGGTGTCAAGTCCATATCATACGAAGGTAAGTTAAACGCACCAATCCCAACCACAGGCTCCCAGAACAGAGGATTGATTCCACCTGTAAAGATAACCGGAAACGGCACTTCTGATCCCACTTGCCTCCCATCTATCTTCACAACAACCTCTCTGTAAGCACCATTACCACGAGTAATCGCTAGCTTGTTCGTTCCGATATACAAATCCGGCGGATTCGAATACCAAAACTCGTCGTTTCCATGAGAAGATACATATAGTTCCAGCACAATCTTACGAGTGTTCAATAGAAGTTGAATCCTATTCGAGTGACTCTCTTCTGAGTTCTCGATCATGAACCAGAATCCTCTGTTTCCTCCGTCGTTACTTACCGGAACGATCAAATCCGCCGGGGACTGTCTACTGATCTCAACGGGATTGAACTCGTAGAAGTCGAGTGTGACGTTGATGTGATAGATACCTATTAGGAGAGAAACCATGAAGAGATGAAATGAGTTTGTTATTCTTGTTAAAGTCAGTTACAGAGTCTGTTACAGAGAGCTTTAGCTACTGAACCGGATTTTATGTAAAACCGTGTACAATACTAAACCAACATTAAACCGATACTCTAATGATAATACCTGTGTAAACATCGTTGACGATGTTCTCGAGCATCATCGTGACGTTTAGATCGGATCTAGGGAATAGCGAGGAGTACCTAGTGACGTCCTTACGAACCTTCCAGAAGATTCCGCTCGGACTCGGCTCCGCCGTGCTTGTCCGGAGCAGCTCCACGCCGCCGAGCCAGAGGCCGGAGATACGATCGTACTGATCGCCGCTCGAGGCGGCGCGTAGGTCAAGGATGACGTGAGACCACGGCGGCGATGCGCAATCGGAGGGTGGTGGAGTGTAGGGAGCGGTGTAAGGAGGTTTGTTGATTGTGTTGGCGAATGAATGACGGAGGAGGAGATGAGAACATGATGGCGTGAGGTGATCGGACGGTAATGGAAGAGTGAGTTCTTCGTACTCCTGGGGTACGTCCGGTGAACGGAGAGAAGTCAACGCCGATTTGAGGAATCTGTCCGGCGAAGAAGGGAGTGAAACGGTGGTAGCGGTGAGAAAAGCGAGTGCAGTGAAGAACATAACGACGCCGTTTTGGCTCATCTTCGACATGATAATGATAAATCTTCTGTGTATTTGATTATCCGATAACGCCGATGCAAAGCTCCAATGTCAATAGAGAGAGGCAAGGCCGGCCGTGGATAAACACCAGAGCGTTTAACTTTTCCGATTATCTACTACGTGTAGTTTTTGCCATCATAAAATGGTGAGGGGCCATGAGTCTAAAGAGCTTTGATAGTGACAGTGTGGGGTCCAAGCTGCGGTAACGGAATTCTATTTACTCTAGCGTTACATGCGGATAACTATAAGTTGCTTACGTGTCAAAATATAAAAGGGTTGCTACTGATACTTTCGTCACTGATGCGTATTTTATCTTTTCCGGTTTAATTCTTTCCCGGTTTATAAATTTATGAATCATGACAAAGACAATGGCAGTCACGAAATAAACTGCGTTGCCTCCATATCATACAGGGCATGTAATCTGCTAAAAAAAAAAAGTTGCACTCACGTCTAATACGATTTAGACCAATGTCTTCATATCTTTCTATAAATACGTATATTACTCTTCCGTGAATCACAAGAAACAGAGGCTGTAATATGTTCTCTACTTCTTTGTAAGCCTAATTATCTAACCGGCCTAATCATCTAACGAGTTAATTTTTTACATAATTTAAAATAATATAGAAGATTTTTTACAGATTTTGGTATAAAACACTTGATGAGTTCACAATTTAAGTTTGTTTCATTATCTGATAATCTAATGGTTGGATTATCAACTCTATAAGGAAATAAAGAACCTACAAGATCCGAAATTTCAAGAACTTCAAGAAGAAACTCAAAGTAGTTTAAGTTACGAAAAGACAAAAGTAACCAGACCACAAGCCTTGGTTGTGAATTTATCAAAGTTTGTTTTCAAGAATGTATTGAAAAAAAATGAAAGAAAAATCTTTATCATGTTGTTGGTAGCTCCCTTGGAGTTTCCTATTAACAAACTCAAACTTTGCGTCTGCGTCAAGACCTTTTAAGTTTCTGTCAGGGACAGGAACGAACTAAACAGTCAATTATATGTCCAAAATACAGAAAAAGTAAGTTTAAAGATGGAGCATTCAAGAGTAAAGAGATACTTCACTTATGACAATATGCCGATGAGATGGATCATTCAAGAGTAGTAGATACGACACTTGTGTGTTAAGTATGATCACAACCTCATATGGTCATATATAAATAATTTAATTAATAAGAATCAAACATGGCTCGAGTATGATATTTCTTTTTTTTTGCTCGTTTCTTTGTTGTTGCTAATTTAAAAGTTAGAAAGAAATCAGAGATTCCAGCTTTATTTTAAGGTTTGTATTCAATGAAATGACGTTACACCAAAGGAAATGATAGTGCATCTGATAAAATAAAAGAACATAATAAGCTAAAAAAAACATGCATGCAACCGTCAACAGTCTCCTCTTACTTTGGAACCGGAACCAGACTTGGTACAAATGCATAAGAAATCTTAAAAACGTCCAAGCGATCACGCCATCCATGTCGTCCTGTCTCAACTTGTTTCTTGACCTCACCCTCGCCTATTTCGTAAACGGTGGCTATCACATCTTGGTCATCTTTTTCCTCACACAAATAACATGACCCTATTGGTCTGGTGGATATTCAAATATGTTGGAAAAGTGGATAATATCCTGAGATTATCGGGAGTCACTTTAAAGTACAAGCTCCACGAGATAACCTCATGATCAGTCACAATATTGTTTGTAACCCAGACCTTAATATCCCCAAAACTATATTGTCGAGCTAACAAAGAAAGCCTATCTCCTCCGAAACATGATAGGCGTGGCGAAAGCCTATACCTATCTCTAGGATTTATAAAGGGAACACAACATGTTTCTTTGAATACCTCTTTGGAAAAATCAAAACATTGGATGAAGTAAGTTTTGGAGTTACCGTTCTCCCTTTCAGCAAGCCAATACATGTTTCCATTCATAGACATAGCTTGGTTCTTCCATTCACACCAAGAATAAGCCGATGAATAATCAACACTTCTCCAGAGTTGAGACTTGAACTCATATATCTCAACCTCTTCACATCCTTTTTCGCTTTTAAACCCAAGACCTTGTAGTTGTAGTTCTTGGGAATTGTTTTTTTTTTTTTAAAAAAAAAATTAAAAAACGAACCAATCACGGGATGCTACGTGTCAGTGGGGCCCGTGAACAGTGTAAGAAACCCTTAAGAACCGGTTCTTAATTAACAACTTTTAGAACTGGTTTTTACACTATTCATGGGACCCATCGCTTAAGAAACTCTCCTAAGAAACCCCTTTAATCATGGTCTCACGGGATACATTGTCGTATCCAAAACCGTAGATATCAAACCACGTGTAAGAACTGGAGGGTTTGATCCATTTGATTTGGCCCAAAAAGGGATTCCACACTGCGAGTTTTCTAATTCCACCTTGAGAATATCTCATACCATGACTGCACAGGAATAATCCGTTGCAGTGAATCATTGACCCAATTTTAGATGGACCTTGTAGACTTGAAAGGGATAAGGTCTCAAGATTAATGACTTGATACGAGTTATGATCAGTGACATGTATGAATTCTTTAGGGGATAGATCCAAGTGTTTGTAGATGAATATCTTGTCATTTAAGAGAGCAAGCCATTGTTTGCACGTGGACTTCAATTGTACCAAAGATGCCACCGGTATCCTGTAAAGTATATTTTCTACCAACTCCAAAGGCAGCAGCGACCAGGAAGGGTTTGAAGAAGCCATCAGCAAAACTAAACAAGTAGGCTGCACCAAGAGACAAACCAAAACACTTTTCCTCATCCTCTATATATACGAGCTAGTTGATTACTGAGAAAGTTAAATTTCCTTTTTTCTTTAAATAACAAAAAGGTAGGTTTTAGACTCTTTCCTAAACTTCCCCCTCAACTTCAGAAAATTGCCTTTTTTTTTTTTTTTTTTTTCTTTCACACGCTCGCTATTTTCTTTGTTAACCTGAATGAACCAAACCTTTCTATTTTTTGTCTAAACTCGTTAACACACACATAGTTATGATCTAAAGCGGGCCCAGTTTTTTATTTTCTAAGTGGGCCAATGGTCAAATGTCAAATATAGATGAGAAATATTTTTATTTTATTTTCTCATTTATTATTTATTTATTTTTATTTTATTTTCTTAAACACGGAGCTCAATTTCAGATTTGGTTGCACAGAAGGTGTTTGATTAAATTTCCTCATAGATCATCAATCTCTCTTTCACTGGGTTCGATGCTTTTCCTACGTTAAGAAGGCTAAAAGCAAAATAAAAAAATAGGCTGCCCCCATAGTTCGAACCTAAACACTTTACTTTAGTATAATGTTATGGAAACCACTAAACTAAAGACATTTTAATTAAATAAAGACCGATATTTATTAATAATATAGAAGGCCGGAAGCCAATGCTTTTTTGGCTTCCCCTCAGGGCCAGTGTTGTTTACACGGCTCACGATTTCGACCCCTTTACCAGTTAACGCCGCGAGACTCACAAGAGAAACTGAATTTTTCAGTTTAGAATTTTGAAAATTCAGAGGCGGGAGAGAGTGCACACTATCCATTGATTGACTGTTTGCGAAGAAGCTCAATACTATTGGCGGGATTTCATCGGATTTTACTCTATACTTTACTGATTACTCTATTACTAGTGAATTAATCATTTACGTTCATCAAGTTTGTCTCTTTTTTATTATAGTAATGCTAATTTTATATAACGTATCTCTGATTGTCTGTTTTATTTATGTGATGATAGCATAATCTGGACAAGCGGTTTACCTTGTCTTCTCCCATCATTAAGGTAATTTCCATAATTAGTTGGACTCTTTCTCTCCATTGTTTTTTTTTCCCGTTCGAGAATTCATAGATTCTTGTTCTTGACTGTTCTCGACTACTTAAAAATCTAGCTATGCCTCAACCATTTTTTTTTCTCTTTAATTCTTAAATCTAACAATAGTTTAAAGTTCAATTCTTCTTCTAAGAACCAATTATCTTATCATCCTGTCTCCATGTTCTTATGCTAATGATACGAAGACCAAGTTAATGAAATTTAATGTATTCGAGAGGAAGATAAGAACCAAGGGTAGCTGCTGTATAAGTTAAGATATAAAACTAAACAGAGGGTTCAGGAAGTAGCAGCAGACAGAGTTTTAAAATATATAGGATCTATAAAAGAACAAAAAAAAAAAAATTGATACTAAAACAATGAAACAGAGCTTGATGCAAAGCTTTCATTCGATATGTTCTTTAGTTTTTCTAACAAAACCAAATGTTTCACAAAACCACTGGTGATAAGTCAAAACCTTCAGGGTTCCAATGTCTTTGGCAGCAGCATCTTCCAAGCATCTATTCTCCCTTTCTGCAATGGCTTCTACAATGGCTATGGCAGCATCAACACCAATATCAAGCACCTGAGAAGAAAGTACAAATAAGTTTCACAGACAATTTAACTTTCAAAAATCAACAACATATGAAACACACTATACATTGATTTGGTTCTCTTCCATCCTCCTACTAAACTCGATCTTATCGGCTAGCCACATGTTAGGGCCCATTCTGATCTAGCTTGATTCGATTGGAGAAGAAGATTATAGAGAAGAAGATTATAGAGAAGAAGAAGGAGACGGGATACGGGATACAAGCCGACAGAAAAACAAAATAATATATATATATATCCTTAAGACTTTTTTAGGTTTGGTGTTTTACCATTTTTTTTTAATGAGTTTTTTCCTTTCTTTTTTTTATTTCCTTTTTTTTTTTTCCTTTCTGTGTAATCAATATTTTAAAGTATATATATATTAAGTATTTCTACAATAAATAGGATGACGACATAAAGGACAAGAGCTTTTGCTCCAAGTCCACTGCAAAAGACAAACTTTATGAAACACATGTGAACAGTCATGTAACTCTATAGATTCCTCGTCCACGTCGGATAGATCCTCAATGCCGATACTACACTCCTTGACCGAAACATTAATCGACTTGATCGGGATACGAGTTCTCCAGCCTTTACTCTCTTCCATCAAATGCAACTCGACATGTTCCGCATTAGCTTTGAGCTCGAACGTTCTTCCTTGGCTTTCTCCGAAGAGTTGAAAGGCATACAAAACCATAGTTTCAAGAACCATTGGCTCAACATGCTTCAGCTGAAGTGGAGGTTCCAGTTGTGTCTGTCCGAAAAGTCGTTCTTTTCCGGTGATGGGACGGTAAACATCTCGTCGGAAAGTCTTTAGTGTGATGGAGAAACGGCACTTTGAACTGAGGCGCGGTGAGAAACTAACGGAGTAGTAAAATACTCTGTTTTGCATGATAACTTCTTTTGTTTCTTGAGAGGATGAAAAATTTGTTAGGGTCCTATGGTTTATATTTGTAATGTTGTTTAGGTTCTTGGTAGCGTCTTTTTCTGTTTTTGATCAACAGCTAACGTCTCTTCTAAGCAACAAAAAAAAAACTGGAAAAATGGAACTAAATAAATCTGAAATTGAACTCTGGGGGTTTAAGAAAATGAAAAAATGTTTAAATTGTAAAGAAGTAAAATTTAGGGCCCAAAATGAAATAACAAATATCTCCCACCTATTTGATTTTGGGCCATTGGGTCAACAACTAGGCCCATTAAGACATGTTTCTGACTAATAAAAGTCATGGAATTATTAACTTTTGGATTAATCGAAATTCAATCAAATAATTGAATTTCTTTTTGGTTTCTCTCAAACCGGAGATACTGTTTATTAGGTTCCTCTTTTTATTTATCCTATGTTTACGAAAACTATCTGATAAATTTTAATTGTTTTTTTCGTTAACAATTCATATTAATATATTAAGGAACATAATATGCCAATGTGTACGTACATACATATATAAGATCATTTGATTAATTTAACTTAATAATAGATTTCTGGATAATGTATTATTTGATTTTGTAATATAATATTGTTGTTCAGTCCACTTTTAGGATTATGTTTCTCATGTGGTAGGTGTTGCCTCTTAATTATCACTAGACTACTAGTATTTTGATTTTTAATCAACGAATTGCAAGTTGGAAAAACAAACAATACATGTCACCAAACTATTGTTTGTATTTTTACCAAATATTTTTGTTTGTATCTATCTTTTTATATAAAAATATCAAAGTGTGAACGCCTTGTTATTCGAGGGCACATGATAAGACTTGCGAAGGCAACATTTTATCGACATCTCTAGCAACACGGCTGTTCATTACATCAAAGTGCGCTCATCTCTACCACAACTTGTCTCCCTCTAATTTAAAGCACGTGCATAATGTGATTAATTTTTCAAACGTACCAAACTATTCAGTTTCCTCTTATCTTTTAAAATGAATAATGTCGAAGTCGACGAACAGCTAAACAACACAAAACCTTTTCTAGAAACTTATATATTTTAATTAAAAGCAAACGTATATTCATTTCCTTCGTCGTTGTTAGGCGAAAACTAATCTCTTTAACCTTCTTTTAGGCTTGCAACCTCACCTTTTTTCACATAACATAACTCTCTTTTGGCTTCTCCTTCGACCTTATTTGCTTAGTTATGCTTTACACTTTTTCGGTTCTGTTCATGATAAATCTAGCTTTTCTAGATATATACCTAATCATTCTACTTTCGAAATAAAAATTCTAAAATGTTTATCCACCATTGAAAAACTTGTTCGATGAGGCGGAATTTTTAATTTTTTTTTTGACTAAAAAGGATGTGACAGATTTGTATGCAAGTGTTACGGAGTACGGATTAAACACCAACATTGTTAAATGATAACTCAAGTCTCACGATGAATTATGATTGGTTTGAAGAATATTTTTTTCATATAAATCAGACATATATAATATACACACTCACACAAGCTACCACACTTCAAATGTTTTTAAACATTTCTATATGATGTAGCATATATGTCGGGGAGTGAGTAAAATACATATTTTTCGACCAATACAGGTGAGACATAATAACGTTAATCAACCTATCCGACCCAGTTGAACATGTGGTAAAATCTCAAAGCTCCAAACAATACCATTAAAGCATTATATACTCTGCATTATAAAATTATCGATTTATGATATCAGAATAAATTCCTTTGAAAAAAAAAATCAGGATAAATTAATTTATTTTGGTAATTTCGAAAACCAATTCAAAGTTTTTCTTTAAACAATGGCACATCTATTGTATAAAAGTGGTTTTTGTTTTAAATAAATTTAACATTCATTCAAAAAAAAAAAAAAAAAACTCAACATAAACATGTATTAAACTAGTCGTCATATATCATTTCAGAGTTTAGGGTTCTTTTCTCCTTTTGTTTAGACAAAATTTTATTGATTAAAAATGGTATATGTGAAATTGAAAGGGATGACTTTAGCCAAATATGGAGAGACTTGATTTTACGTTGATAACAACTTTCAATGGAAGCATGTGATCATCCACTACTCTCAACGTGGAGTTTCCTACGTATCTACATATACCTATAATGTAAAGAATGGCGATAATTTCAAAGCAACTCGAAGATTTTATTTCGATGCGCTTCAACTATTTTCACCATTTACAAAACGTAAGAAGAACATTCAGCCTCACCATAGTGCAGTCAACTTCATAATTGTTTAGATATATTATTAAAAAACAATATTAAAAAAAAAAAAACTAAGATATTTCTTTCTGGCCAATAACCATGTTCGTCAACAAACACTGTCGTGTGCTGTACAAATTATAAAACAAATGGCATCATAACTGTAACACTTACACAGGATTGATGCATATGGAGAAAATTCAAAACTTGGTTTGATCAACTATATCATTAAAATAGACTAAGAATTCATAGAGCTCTCGTGAGAAAACTTTGCTTAATCTGTGACAACAGATGACATACTAGTTTACATAACCGTATAATTCAGTTGATAAATCAAACCACGAAAGCTATTGATAGAGTTAACAGAAAATTTCTCTACGTAAACAGAATTGGCTAGGGACTTCAAAATCCATTTTCACGATCGTCAAGGAGATACTTACTAGTTGATAATTGATTGTATCACTTTTTGTTAAAGAAGCTAGTACGTACCTTGTGAATGTAACTTTCCTTAATTCATTGTCTGATATCTCTAAGGATTATTTTCGATATTCTAAAAAGACTTGATAAAACAGTTCATTCACCTTTTTGATCCTAATGAATCATATCGCTTGATGATATGATTGACAGATAACATTTGACCTACGTAAACAAAATATTAGTGTAATCAATTATATATTAAAAAAAAATTCGAAGCCTGTCGTCTAAGAATATTATATTTGTGTAACCGGTCTATAGCTCTACCCATAGTTTGTATTCAAGCTTCAGCCATACGGAAGTTAAGAATATTTAAAGAAATTCTACACATAATACAACTTGTTTAAGCTGTGAAAGCTTTTATCTCAAAGGAAATTAAAGTTTAGGTTTGATTTCGAGTCGACTAGGTATAATGCTATTTTACAATTTGGTCTAATATTAATCATTTTTAACTAAACTGAGGAGCAGTCCTCGAAAATCTAAAATCCATGTAGTTATGGATCGAATTTAAATTTAGTATGCACTGGACTAAAAACCATGTATCCGTGAAGTTTCTTAAAGAGGATATATCATCCAAGAATGCTACAAAACTTTTATTCAGCATTTTATCTTTTAAAAGCATTGCGTCATTGATGACATCATCGTACATATCGATTAATAGCGCACGTGGTATTATACTTAACAATATTTAAGTTTTTTTTGGCAATAATAGTAGTTTTCTAGGATATATCCCATAAATAGTTTAAAAAAATAAAAAATTATTCACTGAATAATACATAAAAGTCAAAATGTTCAAAATAAGTTTTATTAAAGGGACAAAAATAATTTTATCCTATTTATAATTGTATTTAATTATTTATTAAATACATAAGATAATTAAATAATAAAATTGAAAACAAAAAAAACTATTTTTATTTAGAAAATAAGTTCCCAAACTTTAACTGTTTAAAAGAAAATTCTTTAAAAAATATTATTTGATTTTTTTTTAGAAAATAACTTTTCTTAAAATAATTTAGGAAAACTTCCATAAACGTGTATGATTCTTCTTGAATTCAGAAATGTTTTCATAAATGTGAAAATATATTTCTTAAAAATAACTTTTATATATTTCAAAAAGTTCTTTCTAAATATATATATGACATCTTCATGAATTTGATTTATATGAACAGTTAGAAAACTATTAATCAATATATAATATTTTCAGAAATTTACAAAGATAATTTTAAATATCTATAATATCTTTATAAATTTAGATATTTGATTCAGAAATATCTTCCAAAATTTTAGGAACATGTTATACATATTTAAAAATAATTGACTAAATATACATATAATTCAAATTTAGTAAATATGCATTCATGAAAGTCATCTTAAATAGACATTTAATAATATATTTTTAATAACATTTATGATTTTTTCTAAATTTTGTGAAGATATTATCTATATGTATCAACATCTTTCTTAATTTTAGTAAGATATTATATTTATTCAGTAAGATTTTCTTAAACTCAAATTTTGAAAGATATCATACATATTAAAGAAGATACCATACACATTTATAAGTATATTTATAAACATTTTAAGAAAAATTGTCTTCAGATTTTTTTTGAATTTTTTTTAAATTGTTTTTTCAAAAATAAAAATTTGGACTTTTTTATTTATTATATATACAAGTAAAGAAATGGTATAATTGTCATTTATATTTTAATAAAATATTAATGATGACAGTATAAATATCATCTATAACTCAATTGGATTTTCATCAAGGTTTTGATATTTTTGATCAATTTATAAAGTCTATTGATATTATAATTATTTTAACTTTTTACTCATGTAAGATGCTAAATAAATACCTACAAACCTATAGAAATGACTAGTTAGGATTGTCATGTACACTAATTTATCTAAGATTACTTTCTAGGTTCTTAGATTGCATTTACGTTAATAAAAGACATAAATATTCCGTGATAATAACAAAATATATATATATATACATTTATATGTTTTTATTATTATTAAAATCGCACTACAATTATTCTGTATATTGACATTCAGAAATATCTAGACATAATAATTGTTAGAAAAGGAAAACAGTTCACATTAGAATTTCTAATCTAATATTTTGTATTAGTCACATCTGAAATTTAGATCCGATATAACGTAGGTCAATGACAAATAAGACAAACAACAAACAACTGTATTTTAGCAAGAGAAAAAACAACAAATTATTGTACGAATTATAGATAATGAGATTTGCTTATGTCTCTTAAATCATGATTGATGACAGAACTGTTACGGAACTGGTTAAAAAAAATGTTTCTATCAACCAGCTCCGTAATTCTCCATTTGATATCAATCCCCATTTCTTTATCACAAAGATAATTATTATTTCTATAAAATAACCATAATCTATTAATCTCATACACATTAATCCCCCATGGCACGTGTCTCCTATTGGGCAAATTACTGATTTAATTAATTATATTAAGAGATTTAATATTTTGTCTTTTGTCTTTGTCCACATTTAGTCATCTAATAAAAAAAACTAAATCTATTACACAAAGATTACCATAAACTCAAAAGTAATTCATAGTTTCACTTGTCGACACGTTATATTTTTGTCCTTGTGTTGTGTCCCAAAATAATAATACTAATAATTAATTGTCACACGTTTTATTAATAAAGAAAGAGAGATTGCTTTCATCTTCTCGAGCCGATTTCTGGATTCTCCTCCACCACAATTTACCCTTCTTTTAAACTCCTTCCATCGATCAGTTTTTTTAAATTTATTTATCACAAATCATCTCCTCTCCTCTCTAAAACGTCTCGCATAAGCAAGAGCAATATTAATACAATATGAACAAGAACAAGAACAAGAAGGAGGTGAAGATCGAGACAAAGAAAGGTCCCACGATGGAAGAGTGGCCTGAGCCAATCGTCAGAGTACAGTCCTTAGCCGAGAGCAACCTCTCCTCTCTCCCCGACCGCTACATCAAACCAGCATCTCAACGTCCCACCACAATAGAGGAAGCTCCTACCGCTACCAACATCCCAATCATTGACCTCGAAGGACTCTTCTCGAAAGAAGGGTCACCAGATGAGGCAATCATGGCTCAGATAACGGAGGCTTGCCGTGAGTGGGGATTCTTTCAAGTGTTAAACCATGGAGTGAGGCCAGAGCTGATGGACGCGGCTAGGGAGAATTGGAGAGAGTTTTTCCACTTGCCGGTTAATGAGAAGGAGAGTTATAAGAACTCACCAAAAACCTATGAAGGATATGGAAGCAGACTAGGAGTTGAGAAAGGAGCCATTCTTGACTGGAGTGATTATTACTTTCTCCATCTTCTTCCTACTCATTTGAAAGATTTCAACAAGTGGCCTTCTTTTCCTCCCACCATCAGGTACATCCCCTCTTCTTTAATATTCGTTCCGTTTTATAATTTATAATGTTTTAAAACAATTTTATTGTTTCAAAATATAAGATGTTTTGATTTAAAAATTTATTAAAAACAGTTTAATCAATTCGATTTTAATGTTTTATTATAACTGCTTGAATTATTTTTAACTTAATATATTTAAAAGTGCTTCTAAGATAATGTGATTTTAAAACTTTTGTGAAGTAATCCAAAATATCATATATATTGTAAAATAGAGAGAGTATTTTCTTATGCATTTTTTTAATTTTTCATGATGTTTTTCTTTTTGCCTTTTTGGAGAGTCTAGAAGAAGATCCATCTGCCAAAAAGTTAGTTGTTTTTCTTTACAGTTAAAATGTAGGGAACAAATGGGTACGATCTTAGTAGTCTTCTAGTTTATTGGGGACTGTGAAGAGAATCTCTTTATTTACCATAGAATTCCGAGATATGCTCCGTTGGAAACACAAAAAGCTGCTAACAAGAAAAAAAAACATAAACTAAAACAAAAAGTGCAATTTTGGAACTGTGATTCATAGACTTTTTTTTTTCTTTTTTTGTAACTGTGATTCATAGACTTTTTAAAAACTTATTTTTTTATTTTTTAAAATATGTAGAGAAGTGATCGATGAATATGGCAAAGAAGTAGTGAACCTATGCGGGAGAATCATGAAGGTATTATCATTGAACTTGGGACTAAAAGAGGATAAGTTTCAAGATGCGTTTGGAGGTGAAAACATAGGAGCATGTTTGAGGGTTAATTATTATCCGAAATGCCCTCGACCCGAGCTGGCTCTCGGTCTCTCCTCCCACTCCGATCCCGGTGGTATGACTATTCTCTTACCGGACGATCAAGTCTTCGGTCTTCAAGTCCGTAAAAATGACATGTGGATCACCGTCAAGCCTCATCCTCATGCGTTCATCGTTAACATCGGTGATCAAATTCAGGTAATTAATTCATTTTGTCTTCAGAATTTATATCAATTTATTTTTAAAAACGTATATAAAAAGGTTTAAATAAAAAATAATCAAAATAATTAAATATAGAGACGATTTTCATATCTATTTTTCATTCATCTATTATGTGTATTCAAATTATCCATAACCAAGACACTACAAAAAAAATCTAACTAAGTAAAAAAAATTTTCATTATTAACATGTTTATTTATGAATCACAAATAACTATATATTTTAATGGAATAAAAACTGTAGTCATACAATATAAAAATAGGAAATAAAGTAAAAATCAGTTAAAATAGTAAAGTGAAAACTGTAATTAAAGAGTTGTATTCAATCTAAAATTTAAAGTGGTTTGATTTTAATAAGTTTTTAAATGATTTTAAAAGATGACTTTAGAAAATAATATGATTTTGTTAAATTATTATGAATCTCACAAAATATCATGAGATTCAAAAAAAAAAATTGATTAAGATATTCCATCCAAAAACTTTAAATCAGTTGGTTTCAAAAATCCATAACTAAAAAATATTTTAAATAACAGTGGATTTTAGAATATGTAATGAAATCAAATTTTATAACAATGGATTTTTAATAAATTTATAAAGTTCAAGTTTGAATAACAGTGTATTTTTTTTGACAAGTGAATAATATGTTTTATTTTAATAACAACGTATTTGTTATTTTAATATAATCACATCAAACTCTCATTTGAATACGCGTCCCTCCAGACGTTTGTATACTTAATATTTAGAAAGAAGTAGATAATTCTCCTTTTTAAAAAGAAAAAAAAAATCTAGGCTAGTAAGAAAAGGACAAATGCAGAATTAGTTATTTGACAACGAACGAAGAGTATCTAAGCTGCTATAGTTCCACGTTTTAGACATGTTCTAAATGCAAGTATGATAAACAGTTACTACTTGGTGCCAAAATACCTTTTTGAATATTCAAAAAAAAACATTGTAATTATTATGTCAATTTTCCAACAATAGAAATTACGTCCTTTAGATCTATGTCAACCTGTTTTTGTATAAAACGACAGTTTCACAAATAAAGTAATCCTCAATTATAATTGTTTCGAAAAAATTGGGTGGCTGTCCCTGTTTTGGTACGATACAAACAGTACAGCCATAATCCTTCATTGCGCACATGTGTTGTTTGGCCTTTATGCCCATGTTGCCATTCAATGTATAACTAAACCGGCCACTTTTCAAAAAAATCCTTTTAATCTTATATTCCAAACCGGCCATTTTTAATTAATCTTGTATTCTAAGCTGGTGTGAATATTAGAATCAGAACTTATGTGTGTTGCGATGATGATAAAAATGCAGATACTAAGCAACTCAGCATACAAGAGTGTGGAGCATAGAGTGATAGTGAACTCGGAGAAAGAGAGAGTTTCACTTGCTTTCTTCTACAATCCCAAAAGTGATATTCCAATCCAACCATTACAAGAACTTGTATCCACTCATAATCCTCCTTTATATCCTCCCATGACCTTTGATCAATATAGACTCTTTATCAGAACTCAAGGTCCACAAGGCAAGTCTCATGTTGAATCTCATGTTTCTCCTCGTTAATTGTTTTCTCTTCTTATAAAGAAAAAAAAAGTTAATGTTTTGGTTGTTTAATCAAATTTAAATCTGACTTGTATGTGTACAATCTTTCAATTTACAAAGGATCTGATTTACCTTCAAGTAAATAAATATTGAATGATAGATATATTGTTATATATAAAAAGACATATTGTTATTACAATAACATTTTCTTATACTATGTGCCCAATGTTAGTATCTAATAATTTGCAAGCAGATGTGAACATAGTTTAACAATAGAATATAACATCTATCATTATCATTCGCACCTTGTTTAACTTTTTTTAATCTGTCGCCATGTTTGAAAAACCTGACTGATAGTGACAAAAGTACGATTAATTAGGGTATACAGAGAATCTAATTGTATAATTGTTGATAATCTTTACATAGTGCTTATTCAACTAGTTTCACTAAACTATTAATTGGATTGCAGAGTAACTATACACAAAAACAGCAACGACATATAAATTCTATTAATAAAAAGATTAAATCTAGTATATTATTATACATAAATAAGTGACATGAGCGTGAGATCATTTGCACTTAGTCAATGATGATGAATTATATAATATATTTCTCTTAATTAATTATTATCCAATTATAAAATCTTGAGAGATTCAATATTACTGCGATTGTATAATATTGAGGATTAGTGGTGAATAAGAAGACTGTGTGGATAATAATCTAACAACAAAAAACACGTCTACTCTCTTTGTAGGCCTCTCATTCCCATATGGATATTACCTTGTATTCCTGTGGATTAATCATTAGATTCAGTCTGTCAAACAATTGACTATAAATAGAATATTACATATATCTATATATAAAAGTAAATGAGAATTATAAGCATGTGCATTATTCAAGTGGGTGGGTAGGCACCACAAAGTGTCGAGTTGGTCTTGTGACAGCATATAATCTAATCTAGAAAAAGTGAGTGTATAATATTGTAAAGAAAATGCAAGTTACATTTCTGTTCACACTATGGACAGTTGCGTCTCTTTAATGAATTGGAAAGAATAATACAAATACAAACTAGTGAAGTAAAAGAAGAAAGAAAAAAAAAAAGCTTGGAGCTCTCTCACGTACGCCCTATCTATGTACACCCTCATTGAGTTTTCTTTAAACCGTGTTTGGATTTGCTTCCTGGATCCATGGTTGGATTAACTGTCCTGGATAGTATTCCTTCACTTTTTCAGCAAGAGTTGGGATATCATTGATCCTCTCGAATAGACTCTCCCTGCGAGCATACAATATATAAGTTCATAGACACAGCAACATCATCTAGATTCATATCAATGCTTTCTACTTAGCAAAGATACTAGCATACATGGAACCAAAAACAGAGGACACTTTGTAGTTATTACATGTGTAATAATTAATTAATATACTTCAAGTAAAGCAAGAAACCATATATAGTTATACCTGTCATCACGACTAAGGTGGCCACTGAAGAAGAAAGCAAGAGAGAGCAACCAAGAATCAGAGTGGACAGCGACTAGCGTCAGCCAATTATTAATAGTCAGCATACCATCTCTTGGGAAGTTGATTCCAACCGCTGGCTCAGGAAGATTAGGAGGCAGCACCATGCATGGTTCTGCCACGTCCCATGTCCCATCAGGGTATCCGTATAAACACATATTCGCCTTACCTAAGTGCACACAAGATACAAAGTTAACATAAACAAGAGAGGAAGTAACTAATTAAAGTATAGAGTTTTTATGTTACCCGGATCGCATAAGAAGTATAAAGTGCCAACATCTGGTAAACACATGCAAGAACAAGAAGCAAGAACAAAGATTACGTAAAGAAAGCATTAAAACTAGGGTTAATTAGGAGAATTAAGAATTAACGAAGATCCGGTTTACCTGTACCGAAAGCTCGAAGCAAGCCGACGCGACGTAATCTATAGTTTATGAAGATATGTTCAACGGTTCTAGGGATGTAGTCATCTCTTATCGGTGGGGTAGAAGAAGATATTACACGACGGTGCATGTCGTCGTTTCGTGCGGAAGAAGAGGAAACTATACGACGGAACATGTCGTCGTTTTGATGGGGAAGAAGAAGAAGAAGAAGGTATGGTATGTTTGAGTGCGTTATAATCAACGGTGTTTGAGATTGATGACGGTCACTTCACTCAGCATCAAGATCGTTTGTGTTATTAAGTAGGAGAGTGTTTGGCAACAGAAGTTATGCCTTGCGTTAGACTCAATGTCTTTATTTGGGCCTCTTGGACGTGTAGCCATCATGGGTCAGGCCCATATAGTATAAACTTTATATAATTTAAAATTTTGAGTAATTTCCCAATAATTGTGTTATGGATTCACAAATCACAACATTCATGTCTCTGTCATACTAATTAGTAATTATATAACACAATCAAATAATAAGACTTGGAAAAACTCAAGTATAATGAAATCCTTGTTTTCATTTAACTTTTTTTTTTTTTAAGTTTCAAGTTTCTTTAACATCTCTCTTTTTTGTTCTAAGAGCATGTCCATTGAGGGGTTCTTAGGTAAGGGTTCTTAACGGGATTTAAGAACCCCTCCGTAAGAACCCCTGATGGAGATGGTCTAAAGTCCTTTAACTTTTCGAAAGATGTCTGACAACAACTCATATACAAAAAGATCTCTAAAATCCAATCACAGTCGCAGACCAAGTGCATAAGAAGCCTATGACAAAGGGTTCAAACTACGGATGAAGATGTGGGCTCTCACTCAGGGCTTGATGTGTTCTCGAATGAAGTCTTGGACCTGAACAGTTTCTCCATTGAGTCCAGATGCTTCAGCGACAGTGACTTTGTTACAGCAATGCGAGAAGGAAAACACTTCTCCTTCGATCCCAATGGTGAAGTCATTGGCTATATCAGCTGTAGATACTGCACTCCTTGAAGCCCTTAGTTTCTCACTGACAGCAAGAAAAAAAAAAACTCATTTAGAAATTATAACTGGCTTTAAGAGGGAAGATGAAAATCTTACATTTCTTTCTCCATCTGCTTCCTGATGAACTCCTTGGTGTGTGCGGTGAGTTTATCTGTCTTGTTACAGCAAAGGAGGACTGGTATCTTCTTCTTCACAACGTTGGCGTTTGTCAGAATGTCGTATAGGTACCTAATCAAACCATGGCAATGCCTCATGTGTTAAAGATTGTGTGTGCGTATATGTGTGAGAGAGAAAGAAAAGAGAGTTTAAAGTTACTCTGAAGCTGCACGACAGTTTGGGAGGAACTCCAAGGCGTCTACAACAAACACAATAGCAGCTGCTTGGGGCAAGAATTCTTCTAGCTTGGGTCGAAGCCGAGAGTGCCCAGGAACATCAACAAGATGAACAGGCTTGATTTTTCCTTTCTGTAACGCAGAGAATACACGGGACGTGGGATTGGGAAATGTGTTAATACATGCACCACACTTATGTTGTTTAGAACAGGCTAAATGTAAGAATCTTCACCTTAGCGTTTTCAGAGTGAAGAACGAAAGTGCCTTCATTTGGTTCCATTGATGTTACAGTGCCCTGATGCGATGATCCATCTCGGAGCTGCCAATCATACGATTATCATGTTATATAAGTGCCTAAGTATCACCTAGTCATCCACGCTGACGGACAATGTTAATAAAAAAATAAACTACATTTGAAGGAAGTGTAATGTAATGTAGTGTTATATATATATGGTGTAATCTCAGTCCAATAACATCATTCAATCACTAACCTATGTTGTGTACGTAAAACAAACCCGAGACAAAGAGATCCAAGTTTGTGATGTCAAGACTAAGGAAGATCCAGAAAAGAGCAAAAAAAAAAAAAGATGGATTGTACATGGGTGTGTCTAATTATTTACAAGGGAAAGAACAAAAAAGATGGTGAATTATGCACGTGGGATGTCTAGAGTGTGTGATATCCCATGGATTACAAAGTTGGAAGAAGAGAACATATCTGGAGCTACAATCTCAACTCCAGAGATCATCAAATGCTCTGACGATGAGTTAACTACACTTCTTCTGGTGATTATGAGATCTTGGTAAGGATCTAGTGTCTTGAGTAAGGCTTTATCAGGCATTGAAGCAAAGTCTTTGTTGGTGAGTCGTTGAGCAAGAATGTGACGTCTCATGACTTCATAGAGCAACGGAGAAGCAGATGACAGTGAGACCAGACTCGGTGTGGCTAGAATCGTTACTCCGGTCAAGCTCTTGTGTTGATCTGCAGTGATCCTGTTGAGAACAGAGTGCAGTCCGATTGCAAATGGCACAAACCCGTTTGAACTTAGAAGCTGAATGATCCGAGTCCAGTCTATCTTAACCGGGACAGCTTCTTCTTCTTCTACACTGGTTTTGTCTGTATCAGATTGACATAAAGATGACTGGGGAATATGATCCATGTGAGGTTGCAGAGGAGAGAAGGGTCCAAGAACTCCGTGAATAACCAATGAATCTCCAAGAAACATGTCCGGATGTGAGATCATGACATGATTCACCTCTGCTGTTCTTGATTCTTTGTCAACGGTGGAGATTTGGACGCTCTGGTGACGGAGAAGGGTAGGGAGACAGGTTCCTTGAGGCTTCTCGAGGAGGTCTTTCATCAGAAGCCTTAGCGGGAGGGTGTGATACTGAAGAAGCTGCTTCAGAAACAGAGGAGAAAGAGATGACGTATTGAACAAGGAAGCGTCGGCAATGGCAAAGAGGGTTGTGTTGGAAGAAGAAGAAGAGAGGAAGATCTCAGGGGAGACGTGGAGGAGAGTGGCGATTGCTTTGAAGTTGGATTGGCGTAGAGATTTTGAAGCGTTTAAAGAGAGAGGATGATGATGAGTAATGGGTCTGTTAGGTTTTGCGATGATGGAATCTGGAGGTGGAGGTAGAGTGGTGGAGACAGCCATGAAAGCTAAAGCAATAGAGAGGACGAAGTAGACAAAGCAATCAAATGAACAACAACCCATCTCAAAGACTTGGAGAAGAAGAAGAAGAGAGAGCTCGTCAAAGAAATGTCTTCTTGGAGGGAAGTTAGGGTTTAACAGAAGAGTTTATCGATACTTCCGTGTGGGTCATAAGTCTTTTATCATTTTATCTTATAGTCATATTATTAGTTAACCTTTTTCGTGTCATTATCATGCAAGAATGAATGACAACTAATGAATGCTGATTATCCATATGAAGAAACCAAAATACTCACTTGATAGAAGAGCACAGTCTTTCCACTTCCACTCAGCCCAGAAAGCAGTACAGTGTTGGATTTGGTACGTCTAGCCAAGCGAACTGCATAAGCCAGCAAGAATAACAAGTTTAACAACGAAAGAATCGACATTATTTGTGTAACAATCAAAGAGAGATACTGCATAGACCCTCAGATAAATATAATAATAATTAATCATAATCACATATACAAACAAATGAGAAGCAATAAAAACTATTGAAAAACATGCTAAACCTAACATTTACTAATCAATATGGATAATTTTCAAAACCAAGGCGTAACAATCAATAAACAAGAGATGAAGAATGAGGTTGCCTGCTGATGCTACATACTGGATAAGAGGAGCAAAACGGTTGTAAACAAGAGAACACCAATGGCGGCATAGAGCTGAACCGGTGGTATCTTCTGAAGATACTCAATTCCTTGATTCGACCACTGCTCCGCCATGATTTTCAGATCTTCCAAATTCTCCATTTCCTTCTGTCAAAGCTATATATACAATCTAAAATCCAGAGATAATGCCAACACCATCACAAGTTACGAGCAGATAATGATCTCAGCTTCAACCGGATCTCGAAAACACAAATAGATTTCAACCAAATTTCCACAGATGAGAACTACACAAGTTGACACAGAAATGAAACGGTTAGAAGGAGGAGACAGAAACGCACCGAGTAGAGAGGCGGAAGAATGAATGCCACAAAGATCACTGAGAGGAGGAGGAGGGGGGAGATGGATGATGACGACGGTGGAAGCGGGAGAAACCACGGCGACGATGATTTTTAGGGTCCCAGATTTTTTATGACTTCTTTTGAAGAATTTAAATGGGCTGAAAAAAGCCCAGCCCGTTCAGTTATGATGACGTGTCTATAAAATAAGCTGACAACTTTCGCGCACGACGTCGTTTCAAATGTAATTATGCACGTAAAAGTTACTGCTTGCTTTGGAACCATTGTGAAAGGCCAAGAGATTAATGCAAACATTAAGGTAAACAAAACGCTTTTATTATCCTATACTATATATTATGCTGATCTCATACATGAAAATGAGTTGTAGAGGAATACACGAGTCTGTATAGAATATAAATACCAACACTTATATATTGTAGTTGAATTTTATTTTACTTATATGGTATCAGAGCATTTCTGATATATATAGTATAGGATAATAGCTTTGTAAAGTAATGGTGCTTTTATTTTTCAGATATAGATCCATAAGGTGCAAAAATATATAAAGAAAGTTAAATAAAATCTTCTGGTCTCTTCTTTCTTTTTCATTAAGTAGCTGATAAGCCACCATCACGTCGCTTCACGATGATCGGATACCGTTTCTGTGTTCTTGTAGTTGGAAAGAAAACCATCTTGTCATGCTCTTCATGAATCCAACTAGTCAGAAAATTAACAAAACAAAACCAAATCCTTATTTCTTAACATTTCAATAATGAAAAGTAATTAAGGCTATTATCTTGTATTTATTTACCTGAAGCTTGTCACTAGGTGGTGAAGGAAAACAGAGATTGCAACCCTAGCTAGCTCGTAACCGGGACATATCCTTGGTCCTCCACCAAACGGTGTGAACATTTTAGAAGGGCTTGTGGTAACCGAGTTGCTCTGTTCATCAAAATCAAGAATGCTAAGATAAGCTCTAAGAGCACCTTCATCCAAGGTTGCTAGGAGGTTGCTTAGGAGGAAAGAGAAGAAGAAAGTTGCTTAATTAAGAGTTAATAAGGTGTTGTTGCTTGCACTGTTCGCGGGCCCCACTGACACGTGGCGGCCCGCGATTGTTTTTTTTTTTTTTTTTTTTTTTTTCAAACCAAAAAAAAAAAAATTTATTTTAAGCACCCTCATTTAAGCAACTTTGGGATGAGGGTGCTCTAAATCAAGATCAAGAAATGGCAATGCCTTACAAGAAGAAAAAAAAATCTAAACCTGCCATCTCCAAGGGTTGAAAGTGCGGGAGTCTTCGAAGTTGTTTGGGTCTAGATGAACCCCTCTAAACGATAAGAACACCTTGTACCCTTTTGGAATATTATAACCTGTTTTCTTTTTTTGTTCATGTAAGAATTTTTCGCATTTGGATACAGAAGTGACTTAAAGTTAGTATATATTTTACCATTCATCTCAACATCCGTCGTTGTTCTCCTGAAAACACCACCTATGACGTTAGCTACTCTCAGAGTCTCGTTAACCACCTGAATCAAAAATCATTATTCTAAGAGATTAGTGCTTAAAGGATCATATATAAGATAAGAGCTAATAAAAGCTTTTAAGTAAGAACACTCACACATTGTGTGAATGTCATTGACTTGTAATCACTCCATTCAAGACTCTCCGAATCACTCTTCATTGCCCTTATCTTTTCATGCTCTTCCTGTTTATTTCAAACAAGCGAATACCAACTCAGACCAATAATAAAAGAACAAAAAGGTTAAAACACAATTGTAATTAGGTGCAATTCCAACACCTTCTCTAACAAAGTTCTCAAAGTGTAAGATTAATTTGAGATATGACTCCTCATATTTGATTACTTTTAATAAAATAATAATGATAAACTTGTTTAAACACCTAAATCTACTGACCACTAAAACATCCTTAGAGTTAGATACAAAACTAATGACATCAACAAATAATAATAAAAACAAAATATGATATATTTATAAAAACAATTTACTTCTTAATAAAATAAAACCCCTTTTCTTCCCTATAATAAACCCAAATAAAGCAGCATAGTAATTAAATAGCACATGCACAGCCGGTCCTAAAATATTTTATTGCAATTTTGCATGCAGTAACACGAACACACATGCATATACGATTATATTAGGACTAAACATAGAAAATACCTTGAGTTGAGCAAGAGCTAGAGGAGTTTCGGTGAGAAACTTAACGGCTAGAGTCATGATCGTAGGTGTTGTTTCATAAGCATCGACGAGTATAGCCACAAAAAAATCAACAATCTCTTCATCGGAAAATCCATCCTCCGCCGCGATCAACGCCGCTAGCATATCTTTTTTTCTCTCCGCTCCTTCTTCCCTTTCCCCCCTCCTCTCCATAATCACCGCCGTCAACGCCTCCGCCACCTTCCTCCGCGCCTTTAAAAAAAATACAAATATATATATTAGAATAGTCTAAAAATAATTAAATAAAAAAGGAAGAGTAACTAAACTAATTAGTTAAAAAAATACTTTGATTGCTTTGCGATAAGTGGTGGAGAAGAGAGGGTGAGAAAGAGAGAAGAACCCTTCGATAACAAGATGATACTCTTTCCTTAAGTTCTCACTCCACTCTCCTGGTTCAAAGCTCGTTAGCTGCTTCACTGCTACGTCAAACGTCATCTGCATCATCATCATCAATCATAATATATACAACATATATCATCCATGCATATTAGCAAAATATATATATCATGTACATGGCCGATTCTGGGCATATGAAAATATATCGCATAGTCACTTTAATTTCTAAATATTATAAAGTTATTATACATATATCGCATAGTCTTCATATTGGCAAAATATTTTTTTAAGATTAACGTAAAAATGTTTATGAACATATCCTCCAAAATCTCATATATCGACCCTAAGCATCCATGCATGCGGTTTATTTAATGTGTTACCTTTTTGGATTCTTCCATGAGGAGAACACGAGAGGACCAAGAACCGAGATTAAACCGGACTAACCGGTCAATATCAAGCAAGAGATGGTCTTTCATGACTGAAGCATTAGCGAAGCTCATGGTGAGAGAATGCATACGTTTATGCAAAGAACCTTCCATACGAATCAAAGAGTATTCCCCCATAAGATTACTTATAGAAGCTGGATAAGAGCACTCGAAGAGCTTCCCTTCGTTCTGGAGAACGAACCGGTTCGTTTCCGCATCAGCAGAGAAAACCGTTGGTTCACCGAATAGATGCGTTATGAAAACCGAACCGTACCGGGCCACTCTCTCGTCGATGAAAGGCTCAGGATTCTCTGTCTTGTAAGCTTTGATCAGCTGCAAAGTCTCGCCTATGAGAGGAAGCCCGAGACTTCCTGGAGGAAGTCCCATCCGACGGTAACGGGTGCGGCGAAAGAGGAGGAGGAAAGACGCCGCGAGGGAGGAGATGAGGAGGACCAAGGCGGTGAAGGAGAAGGAGAAAGCCATGATGATGATGACGATGAGATGATGGTCGAGAGAATAGAAAGAGAGTATTTATGGAGCATTCATCATTTTACTCTTTTGCATTCTTCTTTTTTTTTTTCTCTCTAAAATTATATAGCATTTAATATTCCATTAAATAATGAATTGTTGAATAATTATTTTAACAACCCCCATTTTTTCCTATATATATCATTCTTATATTTGCTTGGTATTTATCTATGGACATTTCTAAAGTGTAGAAAGACCAAAACTTAATATATTCTAAAATATCATATATTATTAGATTTTATGCAGATATTAACATTTATGAAAATATATTAGAATTTGTTTTTCCTTTATATCATTCTTATATTGGCTTGGCATCTACGGACATTTTTAAATGTTCCAAAAAATATATTTAAGGGACTGTCTAAAAATATCGTATATATATATATACATATATATTATTAGCTATTCAGTATATATTAACTGTATGCATAACTAATAATAATTTATGATATTTTTTCTATGTAATGTATGTTCATAAATCTTTATATGTATTTGTGATTGTATACCATTTACCAACAAAGAATTAATTCATCTATTTCTAATATCTACCAAACATATAAGATATAAAATTAGAGATATGGAGGAATTAATATATCAGAGAGTGGAAAATCTGGCTCCAATTATTACATTAGTAACTAGATTGTTTACACGTGCTGCTTGTCACAATCTGTGTAGTTTATTGCGAGAATTCTACAATTGTCTTCGTGTTACAATTTTTTTTCTTTCAAATGGAAATCCAACAAAATCAAGAAAAAAGAAAGAAAACGTGTTCTGCCTGAAACTGTTATACAGCCGTGTGCAAACTCATTTTTTAACAAATGCGGACTCAGCCAAGTCAATGGCTCGGGCAAGACCAGCAGCTTTGTTCTGGCACTCGCGGTGCTCGTCTTCCGGGTCACTGTCAGCTACTACACCTGCTCCAGCTTGAAGATAAGCCACCCATTCACGGCGTTTGTTAGCATCTTTGTAAGAGTACATTGTATTGTATTGACTTGCTGTCGGGAAAACTATTGTCCTAAGTGATAAAGCAATGTCCATGTCACCAGTGAACGAGACTCCACCAAAACCGCCACTGTATGGTCCACGCCGTGTAGGCTCGAGCTCGTCGATTAGCTCCATGGCTTTTACCTTCGGTGCACCACTAACTGTGCCCACTGGTAGAGCTGCCCGTAGTGTGTCCCAGCAAGATAAATCATCCTGTAACTCTCCTGTCACCTGCACATAGAACTCAAAATGATCAGGGAACACTTAAGCTGATATTTTTACTTAATCCAAAGGTTCTATAATTAATATTTACCGTGGAGCTTATATGCATAACATGGGAATAACGTTCGATGTTCATAAGTTTTTCCACTTTCACCGAACCGTATTTCGCAACTTTTCCAACGTCGTTGCGACCGAGATCGACCAACATGATGTGCTCAGCACACTGCTTTTCGTTCTCTAGCAGCTCCTTCTCTAATCTCTTATCTTCCACCTCTGTTTTCCCTCTCCTGCTGGTTCCTGCTAATGGCCGATTCACTATCTTGTTCTGCTTCAAAGGTAATGAATAAAAGTTAAGCTTTCATCGGATTAGCATCGACATCTACTACCACTTGAGATAAAGAAGTTTACCTGCTTTACTTTGGTTAGAATTTCTGGACTTGATGCTACCAAAATACATCCTCTAGCCTGAAAAAACATAGGTTAAAAGCATTGATTGTTATCCACCACAAGAACAAAATACAAAGTTGAACAAGAAAAGTTCTCTCCCATTACCAACCTGCAAATAACCCATATACGGACTTGGATTCACAACTCTTAGAGCCCTATAAACCTCAAAGGGGTCTGCAAATGTTCTCCTTTCAAAACGCTGACTCAACACAATCTGGAATATGTCTCCTGCAAGTATATGTTCTTTAGCATTGATCACAGCCTCCTTGTATTCTTCGCATGTTACGTTTGAGTTTTCCAGAGCTGGTCCAAATTGTCTCGTCTGAAGATTCACGTTACCTGCAGCCAACTTTGGCCTGTTGAGTATCACAAAGAACAAAAGAAAAACTTTTAGAATAGTAGCAAAAAAGCTCACAAACTAAATCAAGAAAAAGAGATACTTACGGCGCAATATCGTGTAACTTGGATACCAAATTCTCCAAATGTTGCAGTCCATTACTGTATGCCGTCTCATAGGGAACGCTCCCATCTAGTCTAATCCAGTGGATAACATATGCTTTCTGTGTGAAATGGAACCAACCACTAATTACCAAACTTTGGAGACTCCACAAGTAATCATACAAGATGGATAGTAATAAAAGTATTACCTTCTCCACGTGATCAAATACAACTACATCGTCATATAGACCAAGATGCATGTCTGGCAAGTTCCTATCATCCTCAGGGGCCTTTGAAAATGGAAGTTTCCTTTTTTCAACGTAGCGAACTGTGTCGTACGAGAAAAACCCAACCCAGCCACCTATAACAATAAAGAAAGTCTTATTAACAAACCACTTTAGAAAAGAGATAAAGCATGGAGAGGAAACTAAAGTCCTTAGTTCTTCTATCTGATAGCGCCATTAAAGAGCTTAAAGGCGAGAACTGGACATTACTTTGTAGACAAACTAGATCACATAAGGGTAGAGTGTTCAAATAAAGATGAATACACACAGAAGCTTTCTACTCCATTTGTTGCTCTTGAGAAACAAAATGTACTTGTCTACTATAGTACTATCACGAATCTCACGTTGAAAAATGTAAGATGCCTAGTAAGAGGATCAGGGTTCAATGAGTAAGAGATTTTTCGAATCTCATACCGAAAACATATACACAATTATCACATCTTCCCAGACCATAAAACATGTTGCTTCATTCCTCTAGTCTACCCATTCGAGCAAGTGAATAGTTTGAAAACAATAAAGATGGATTCTTTACCACAAAACGCATCTGGAAGGTCCTGAACTAGTTTAGGATCAGGGTTCCACGACTCAGAGATTTTCCTCGGGATCTCCATAGGATCTTCAACGTATTCCTCAGTCATGCTTCCACTTTTGTGATCCATTACAATAACTTTATCCTCCTTTGCCACGATCTCCATCGCAGGTTGAGCCCCAACAACGCTATAACGACCCTATTGAGATCAATCAAAACAATTAGGAACTGAAGAATATTAAACTAATACAAAGATATAAAGAAAGAAAGATTTTTTCTTACAACGCTTGACATCTGAGAACCAGGCTCAACGGACTCGAAAAGGAAGCTAGGAGCTTCACGGTCATCTTCTTTGACGAGACAACGGTAAGCAAGAACAGGAGTGAGCTGATCCGAGAATATGCAGCGGTATATTGGTACGAGGTTTGTGCTCTTAGAAGCATCTGCGAGCTTCTTTGTATCACTTACTGCAAATAACAAAACGAAAACATCGGTTCAATGCCAAAACCGAACTAACCGAAAACAAAATTACTCTAACCGAATAAATGTAAACCGTATGCCTAATCAAGCCTATCAGAAATACAGATTCGAAATGACCTGAAGAAAATTAACAAAACGAAGAGCATTGATTCACACCTATTGAAGCTTCCGGAGAGACAGAGACGCATTTGATCGAACGGAAAGAAGGCGCGTGAGCCGAGGTTCTACCGGAATATCCAGCAACGGTCACAGAAGAAGAGAGTCCCCGAGAAACCGCAGCGGGGACGAGACGGCGAGAGAAGCTCAGAGGTTTCACCGTCGCCACATTCATCGAGGAAGACATCGTAACGGATGAGAAAATCGGTGGTCACGGGCTCCGGCGGCCGGAATGTTTGAAGATTCAAAGAAGAGTGGCGGATGATAACATATAAAGAGGATGTCATAAGATTTATAAAGATGACCATGTGGATTAATTGAGAAATTTACTATAGTACCCCTCACCTGTATTTTCTTTACACCGAGTCACGTGCACGCACACTCTCTCTTGGTAAAGGGTAATGCTGTACAAAGAAGTGGATGACTGGGACGCTTAACCCTTTTATTTTTTAAACCAAATGGTTTTCATTCCCAAACCAGATAACCAATGTTGGTTAGTTGAGTCAATTGTATAATACTATTATCAATGTAGAAACTTTGACATTTTCTTGAATTAACAATTGTGTTTAAAATTGGAAGGTTGCTTTAGCTGCTTACCAACCAAAATCAACTACATCCACATGAAAACCATGTTCTTTTGTTTACAATATTATTACTTATATTATTTTTATTACCTAATCACATTTGGTACTCTACTATCCATAAACAATGTTGGTCCGTTTTCTTGTTTCTTTTTTCAACCATTCAAAGTCTCTTTCAAATATAAATGTTATGTAACTTAGAGACCAAAACTAAAAGTTAATAGTTATTGCTCTTGTTTGTATAATGATTTGAGTCCATTCACAGGCCAATCATCATGGCATCTTCACCCGTGAAAGCAAATGGGTAAGGCAAACACACAAGCAAGGAGAGGAAGAGAACCAAGATTCCTAGATACACAAACTTATCATCAGGCTCCGTGATTTCCTCAGCCAGCGGCGCTATTGGTCCACGCTGCAGGAAGAATATCAGCACCACCCAGTAGAATGCTACGTCACTGAACAACGCAGATACACCCAGAAGCGCTATAGAGACACCCGTGAGCCGTGTCGACGCCTGAATAAACCATTTGGAACCAAGAGTTTACAGATTTTTCTTTCTTGTTAAATGGGAATGTTCACGTCCGGGTTTGAAGTTACCTTTCTACCCCAAATGGCGAATGCTATTTTACCGCCATCAAGCTCTCCTGCAGGGATGCTGTTTATGCCATTGATGAGAAGTCCAGCCCATGCCCATATCACAAGTGGGTTCAAAGATATTGATGTTCCTTCCTTTAGTACATCACCGAGTAAGAGCTTTGCTATAAAAAAGGATAAAAGAAGAATGCTTAAACATAGTAATACTCCAACTCATACCTTCAACATTCATCATACTAAACTAAAAGGTAATAAAGCTTACCAATACCACCAACTAGAAAGGATTCGTGAAACACTGATGAGTCAACCACAACGCCAATGCCGTCACTTGGAGGCACGATTAACCCTGCAAGAAACAGAACAAAGCCCAGAGAAAAGCCTGCCAAAGGTCCTGCAGCTGCGAACTTCAAAAGATCTTCTCGTTTGGGTACAATGTTTTTGATTCTCGTTATAGCACCGAAAGAACCTATCTGCCAATCTAAAACATGTTCATCAAATGTCTAAAAAAAACAAATTTCAGATGAAAGGAGGTTCCTTTTGTTTTAGCATCTTCACCTGCCAACTTGGAACAAAGAAGGGAACACCGAGCTTTATCCCTAGGTTGTTTGCGACTAAAACGTGTCCCAGTTCATGTACTCCAAGGACAAGAGCGGTGACAAGGGCTCCTGGTAAGCCATCTTTCAACAGCTCAAGGTTGTCAAATGCTGATCTGCAATCAAATTCATGGATGGGGGAGGGAAAGGTTTTATTTAGTTTGATGATTTGGAAGCATAACATGTTCTGGAGAAAACATGGTTTTAAGATGTTTCTTACAGTAAGTCGGATTGCAAGGCGGGTACATTACGGAGAAACAATGTAAACAATGCCACCAATCCAAAAGAACCAGCAGCAAACCATTCAGGAACAGCTGCAGTTGTATGTAGTAACCAACTAAAAGTTTAATAATTTGAGAGAGAACCTTATAAATAAGGAACCGTATAGTAAGATAACCTGTTGTCTCGGGTTCCAAGGACCTTCTAGGAACAACAACAGCCACAGGTTTATCATCCTCTGGATTGGAGAGAAGGAAAAGCTTGTACTGGTCACCAAATTTATTCTGCAGATTGATGAGCAATATTTACTATTAACCTTTGCCAAAACATGCCCTCGTCCGATATCTTAGTTAAGCAAGAAAACTCAAGAAGCAGAGTTGCTACCTCCAATCTCGTCTTTATCTTCTCGTAGCTTTTAGCAGGCTGGCCTCTTAGATTTCCTTTGAACAACACTCCACCCTACCAACATTTGAGAGAAAATTTCACAACCTCACATGTATGATAAATAACCTTCAGCAAAAGAAACCGATGAGTTTCTCAGTGGCTACCTCGTATGGTTCTTGGCTTGTAACAAAGAAGGTGTCAAACCCAAATACTTGATCCTTGAGGATATCAATTGTTTCTTTGGGGAGTCTCATGGAATCATCCAAAAGTAACGGCTGTTCACAACAACTTTTTATGAAAGATAAAAACGCAGAAAGCATTAAGCTGTTGCTTTTGTAAATAACATTGTTGATAATACTTACATTCACACCAGGAAGAGGAGAACCGGTGCTAACTTCTAATTTATCACCGTCCTATTCCAAAATGCATTAGAGTAAAGTACATTCAGAAACACCAAGAAACTATATGGTTCAAGTAATAAGCCAAATAGAGCAATTTAGATTCAATTCCTCTGAAGCTACTAGTTAGAAAACAACACTTCTTAGTTATACAACTGAGCTTCAGCTATGCCATTTGATGCATAAAAATGATACCTGAGAGCTAAATTGAGCTTTGTTATCCTCATTACTGCCTACGGCTTCATCCACAACAGTTGCCTCTGAAATCAACTCAGTCGGAGTCTGTGAAGGAGGTTCATCTGCTAAAGCCTCTTTGTCTTTTTCACCACTTTCCTGCAAAGACAAACCATAATCACCACAGCATGGAAAATCATAAACGGAACTCATAGACTCTAGAAGCAGCAGCATAGAGGCTAAAGCAAATACCTCATCGTTATTGCCATCTGGTTCCGTTTGTGTATCCGTCACTCTACAAAAAGTCTCTCTCTTTCTGCAAACTCCAAGTACAAAGCCACCAGATTAACAGAGAAGTAGCAGAAACAAATTATTTTTTACAAAAATAATTCGAAAAAATGAAACCTTTGAACTCGGAATAGCTTCAGCTCCTTCTTCCTTAGAGTGATATCTCTCTGCCCAAACTCTAAACTCGAAGTAACTACCAAAGGCTGAAACTGAAGACTGCAGCTTGAGCTGCATTGCGACAAGACGCCGAAATTGCCGCGAAAACTAGCCGCGAGATTCATGTCCTATCCAACGAAGGCGACCAACAAACAAAAACTACGAAAAGTCTAGACCTTTAGGTTCTCCGATCAAAACCCAGGTGTCATTAAATATCTTAGGACGTAAAAGATTTGTATTTTTAACACTTCAACTAGGATCGTTGGTTCTTATCGCTGGAGAACAGAGGATCTTTCATTTATCCACTGGAGGAGCTCTTTCCAAGAATAACGCTTTGTAGTTTTTCACAAATTTTCACCGACAGGAAGTGCCCTTCTTTATATGTCAAACGACACGCGTGCTTTTTGCTAAATAGAAGACGACATGCCGTTTTCTTAACTTTGACCGACATAAATTCCCCTTCTCAATATTGAAAACGCCCTATGTGTTTTAGTAATTTGGCCGACACGATGTTCTCATGTTGATATAAAAAACGTCACGCATCTTCTACAATACTGAATTTTGTAGAAAAAATTTAAAACTTTTTGAACTCTTGAAGCTTGCAAGCTTAACATGTGTTGATGTGTATGGATGGAAGTTTCACTTTTAGCTCTGGATTTGATGCCACAAGATATAAAAAGGTAATTGTTGTTTCAAGCCACGAAGAATAGGAAAACAATGAGGAACAATATGATTACAGCGAAGATCTTGATCATGAGCCATCGATTAGATGAAATTCGAGTGAGATGTTGCAGAAGAGCGCTGCGTGCTCCTTCTACATTACCTAACGATTCATCCATATTATCATCGATTCTGTTCCACAAAACCCATAAGTGTTAGACTAAGTGTTCCATCAAACTTGGGATATGGTGAGGTTTGGGATAAAAGAACGTTGTAGAACCTGATAGCTAGCTCTCCCTGTTGAGTGACCATGGTAGCTAGATGTGTGAATATTCCACTTAGCTCTGTTATCGTTGATTCGACACTGTGAAGTGCAACAGCTCGGTTTTGGCTATAATTCTCCTGCCTTGGTACTGTCTGCTGTAACATGGACATCTCCATTTGCTGCGATGGGGCATTCTCAATAGCGGATCTGCGTCTGTTTTGCCATGTCAACAACCAAAAATCATATGTTTATACTTATTTGATCCTAACAGATAACAAAAACAATCAAGATTTGTCAGTAGTGTAAGTTAGGACATACCTAAGCTGGCTGCCTGAAGGAGCTCCACTATTTACTGGCGGCAATCTGGTCGGTTGCAGAACACCGAACCTAGTTAGATGAGAGCGACTGTTACTTAGGAGATAGTTTTAGAACAAAACTCACAGTGGCTGTTGTTGTAAATTCCCGGAAGGAACTGATGAACTTGACCAAGGAGGAGGCTCATGTACAGCTTTTGCTTTATTCTGATTATCTACTGCTGCATTTTTCGCGGAAAAGAGTTGTTTCCTGTTTTCATGAGCCTTCATGTTCTGCCAGAAGACAACATTTCTCAGTTAGATACTAGGCAGAAGATACAAGTGAATAAGAAGTCGAGAAATATACAAACCGAACCTCTGATCTCGCAGTTAGAACATCTTGAAACTGCTTTGTAGCTCCCATGAGTCTGGTTTTCAAGTCATCACAAACAGCAGTGTAGTGACCAAGTTTGTCATGTGAATAGCTCCCATCAGCGATCTCCATGTTCTGAAGGGTCTGCAGATCAGAGAGAGCCATGTTCAGCCCCGTGATATCGTTCCTGATCAACACAGTTAGCTCCTGTATCTCCAAAGTCCGGTCATTGAAAATCGACGATTCTTTCGCCACTGCAATAACCAGCCAATGTCAGAAGAAGTAGGTCTATAACTTCAACTGCAATCTCTATAATGTCATATAGAATCACTGCAAGTTTCATTCATTACAAGACAGCTGTAGGAAACTATGTCTGAATCTCCTTAAAATCCAAACATCCTAACACCTCGTTCCACTGCGATTCATCAACAGTTTCAACTGGAATCACTACAATGTCCCTAGAATCACTGCAAGTTTCATTCATTACAAGACAGGTGTCCGAAACTATGCCTCAATCTCCTTAAAATCCAAACATCCGAACGCCTAATTCCACTGCGACGCATCAACAGTTTCAACTGCAATCACTAACTATAATGTCTCTAGAATCACTGCAAGTTTCATTCATTACAAAACAGCTGTCTGAAACTATGTCTGAATCTCGTTAAAAATCCAAACATCCTAACGCCTAATTCCACTGCGATTCATCAACAGTTTCAACTGCAATCACTAACTACAATGTCATCTAGAATCACTGCAAGTTTTATTCATTACAAGACAGCTGATGAAAACTATGTATGAATCTCGTTAGAATCCAAACATTGTAACCTTAACAAATCTGATACTGAACCGTACATTTAGAGAGCCTCGCGGTCTTCTGAGACGTTTCGTGGATACGTAGACCGATCTGTGAAGCCTTCTTGTTGAATTCGGATCTTGAAGATCCCGGCGGCGACCGTTTGGAGGATGTTGTTGGATCACTTTCAGCTTGGTGGACGGACGGGATCGCTCCGATCTTCTTCAACGTTTGGGAAAGTGAACGAAACTCCGCCGTACGATCACGGAACGTTGATCCCATCGTAAGGTCAAAACTGGATCAGGATCACCTGCAAAAAGCTCCGATCAGGATCATCGTAAGCTCCATTTCCCGGAGAAAGAGACACTCAAAACAGAAAAAGGGTAACTGGAGAACACTGCGTGTCGTTTTATTATGTTGTAAAACATGAAACGACTTGTTGGTTTTATAACTGTTGTTAAATGCTAAACGAAACTGAAATTAATAAATATCTTAGTAGGGATTTTTAACATCAAACACCTACAACTTGAATAAATCCGAACAAGATTGAATAGATACCAAAATGGATTATTGGATTATATGATTCATTTTGGTATATGATTAATTACGAAAATCTAATTCAATAATGTGAAATTACTCAAACATGGTGTCTCGTCATATTTTTGATTGTTAGAGGTATCATGTTTATTTTGTTTTCATATTATGTTCAGTTAGCTTCCTCTTCGATCTAAAACCCACATGAATATTAAACGAAACTGAAATGAATAAATATCTTAATAAGGTTAAATGTTTTACTTCAAACACCTACAACTTGAATAGATTCAAACAAGATTGAATGGATACCTGAAGACCCATCCCTAAGTATAACTAACTAATAAATTCGTTTTGGTATCACGGAAACCTAATTGCATAATGTGAAATTAATCGAATATGGTGTCCTGTCATGTTTTTGATTGTTAGAGATATCATGTTTGTTTTTTTCTTCATATTACGTTCATTTGGTTTCCTATTCGATGGAAAACCCACAAGAATACTAAACGAAAGTGAAATTAATTAACATCTTAATAGGGTTAAATCTTTAACCTCGAACACCTACAACTTGAATAGACCCGAACAAGAATAGATACCTGAAGACCCACAAAGACCCATCTTTAATATAACTTAATTGTATGGTGTCATATCATGTTTTTGATCGTTAGAGATATCATGTTTGTTTTGTCTTCACATTATGTTCATTTTGGCTTCCTATTCAATCTGAATCCAAAAGAATGTTAAATAAAACTGAAATTTATTTTAATATGGTTAAATCTAAAGGTGTCAAAGTGAGATAGTTCGCTCAACTCAGCTCAACTAGAGGTGTCAAATTTTGTGCTTGTAAGATTTATAAAAAGTGCGAGAAGAGTATTTAATTATAGAACATGATTATAACCTATATGTCATGTCGTAAATACTATGGCTAATTAAATCTTTTTCATATGAACGTGAAAATCTCTGTGACGATAACATACCACCATGATATTCTTGTAAATCCCAAGATACGATAATACTGAGCCTAACAAGTCATAATAAGCCCATCAAAAAATCCGGCCCGACATATAAGCCCATCAAAAATTCCGGTCCATAAAAGATGAATAAAGAAGACAGAGAGAATAGAAGTAAGTAGTAAGTAGTTCAAAGGAGTTTGTTTTCCTGGAGAAGAAGCAAACTTGAGGAAGCAGATCGGAGGAAGTTCATCTTCACCGGAGAAATCGAATTACCGAAGATGGATGTGATAAAGACGCAGCAGATATCAGCAAGGACGATCGAGAAGGTTGTCGTTCATCCACTCGTCTTGCTTAGTATCGTCGACCATTACAACCGCGTCGCTAAGGACTCTCGCAAGCGCGTCGTCGGTGTTCTTCTCGGCAGCAGCTCCCGTGGCATCGTTGACGTCACCAACAGCTACGCAGGTTCGCCTATCTCACTGCTTGGGTTTCTCAGATCTCGGATTCTGTTGAGGTGTTTCATTCGTATTAGTGTTCGAACGAGATGTATGTATGGAAGCAATTTAGGGTTAAAGGAAAAGATAAAACTTTAGGTTGATTTATTGGAGGTTTAGTTGTAATTGAGTTTGCGTTGATGCTTATCTCTGGACACTCTCACCTAGCTGTTGCTTGCATATGACATTTGTTTGGTATATTGATTTGCAGTGCCTTTTGAGGAGGATGACAAGGACCCAAGTATTTGGTTTCTTGATCACAACTACCATGAGTCAATGTTCCACATGTTCAAGAGAATCAACGGTATTTTTCTTCAGAAAGCTGTAGATTAGACTGACTATATATGATGTAGAAACCATGTTAAAAAGTACTCTTTGCTTTTCAGCCAAGGAGCATGTTGTTGGTTGGTACAGCACGGGCCCTAAACTTCGAGAGAATGATTTGGATGTTCACGCACTGTTCAATGGGTTAGTTTCCAGCTTCAGTCATTCAGATTTATTTGCTATCTTATGTGTTTTGTTGACATGGGATGGGAGATGGATTGAGGATAGACTGGTCTGTTTTAAGTTCTGGTAGAGCATGTTTTTAGGCAGTTCTCCTTAGATACATCTTCGTGTAGCTCCTATTTCGTTTCAATTAAGAAGAATCGTTTTGCTTCTGCTGCTGCAGCTATGTTCCAAATCCAGTGTTGGTCATTATTGATGTCCAGCCTAAAGAACTTGGAATCCCCACAAAAGCTTACTATGCAGTGGAGGAGGTCAAGGAGGTAAGATACATACGCTTCTTAACCTCTACTTTTTTTTTTACAGTTGTATCCTTATATCTAATCAGCTTGATTACATACTCCACTGTCTCTTCAGAACGCTACTCAGAAAAGCCAGAAAGTCTTTGTTCATGTATCTACAGAAATTGCTGCTCATGAAGTCGAGGAGATTGGTATGTCTTAAAGGATAAAAGTCGTCTTTGTGATTGTATTTAAGCAAGGTCTTCTGACGTTTATTCTCGTTTTCTGATAGGCGTGGAACATTTGCTCAGGGATGTGAAAGACACAACTATCAGTACCCTAGCGACTGAGGTATTCATCTTCACAATTCTTGAATGTTTCATTATCATCCCTTTAAATGTCTGCTGAAACCATGATGGGTTCCTTTGGGGTTTACTATTCATCGTTCTTGCAAAGTTATTATTATATGAAAATAATAGTTACGGCTTGAGGAATGAGCTAATGTGTATTGTATTTTGCTCCAGGTCACTGCCAAACTTACTGCTTTGAAGGGTCTGGATGCACGTCTACGTGAGATCCGAAGTTACCTTGACCTTGTGATTGAAGGAAAGCTCCCTCTAAATCATGAGATTTTATACCATCTGCAGGTTAGAACTTGCATATTTTCATTTTGTGTTCTGATTGACATTTTCCAAATCTATGTGATCTTTGGTTATTGTAATATGATATATCCACTGTAACTGCCACTGTGTCTGCTTTTATCTAATGAAATAGTCCGCTTAATATTCTGCAGGACGTTTTCAACTTGCTTCCAAACCTGAATGTGAACGAGTTGGTAAAGGCCTTCTCAGGTGAGTTTCTTCAGTCAAGTTTATTACTGCGTGCTGCTTTCTTAAAGCACTGAAAGCGTTAGTCTTAATGCAATTATTATTATGTGTAGTGAAAACAAATGACATGATGCTCGTTATCTACCTATCGTCCCTCATCCGTAGTGTAATTGCGCTCCACAACTTAATCAACAACAAGGTTAGATCATATCTCTCTCACTCTCTTTAGCATAGCACACAATAATGTTTAGTGCCCATAAGAGGAAACCAACTGATTAAGGTTGGTCTTTGCATTTCTGTTTGTGAACGTATTCGTTGGGGTGTTATGTTTCAGTTGCTGAACAAGGAACATGAAAAAGCAGAGGACTCAAAGCCCGTGGCCATACCCGCCACCAGCTAAATCACGCCTGATCAGATGTGATTAACTCAGTCATCATTGTCCCTTGCGATGAAGGCGGCTGTTGTGTGTTGTCTCTCCCGGAAGAAAGTGACAAGTCTCGGGTGGTACCGAACGAGTTTAGTTTGATATCAGGTCTCTTTCTGAGTGTTTATTTCCATCCGTTGTTCTGATTCACAATGTGTCAAGGAGATTTTTTTTCGTTTTTATCTTTCAAGATGGTTAGGTGATACAAAGTTTCAAAGTTAAATGTGTCGAAATCTCCACAAAAGGGTCATTAGTAGTAGTAGCCTATTGAAGATAATTTTGACACCTACTTAGCGTATGCCAAATGTGTTTAAATTTATATCTCTACTCTTTCTTCTTGTTAACAATAGTTTAAAGCTTCCAAATAAAAGTAAATAATTATCAGTATATTTCTTATTCTCATTACATGTGTTACGTACTATTTTCTGAACGGAGAACTTATTAGGAGTTTTATAAAAGATCATAAGCCGCCGAAAACCATAGAACAAAAAGCTTATACGAAGGTTAATGAAGATTGAGTGACAAAGATGAGTTGATCATAGAGTAATAAGTAATGGGATTATGAAAATATAAAGGCGCCTGTAGCTCAGTGGATAGAGCGTCTGTTTCCTAAGCAGAAGGCCGTAGGTTCGACCCCTACCTGGCGCGCAATATTTTTTTATTTTTTTTGTTTATCGGCTGAACAAATAGTAAAGAAACAAACCATTTCCCGTCCAAACTTTCTGCTATGCTCTACTCTACACTACTCTCTCATATGGTCTTATAGAATTTCAAGAAATATATGGAATGTTTCTCATGTGTTTATAGAAACTCGAAGATAATGGTTTAACAAGTCATATCTTATATTTTATTCTATTTATTTTAGTTAAATCAACTGCAATACAATTTTTAAATAACTCACTTTTTTATTATTGTAACCATTTAAAAATCAGAATAGCTGGTAACCAATCCATGAAGACCATCTGCCTCTGCTATCCATGTGCAGTTTTAAACAAGTTCCGTAGCCAATAACAATTTCATATATAGCATGCACAATGGAGTCCCTATTGGTGGGCTATTTTATTGGTTTGTTTGAATCTGTCATACGGTCTAAAGCTATTATGTTCCCCACGATTATATTAACGTGTGATCTCGTGAAACTACAAAAAAAAAAAGATTTAAAAATCTACGCGGCAAACCATATAACACGTGGTTAATTTAATAATCCTCCATAAAATCCGCTAATGTCGACAATATTATATAGTCAGATCAACTCAAATTGATATAATATTGATAGGGAAAAACGAATCTGCTATTTGTTTATTAGCATATCGAGAAGAATCTCCACGTGACAAAAAAAAAGATATCTTATATCATATTGACTTCTTATATCAAAGACATTTGCTTTTGGATCGAAAAACAGAAGGAGAAAGAAAGCTTTCAATGGAGAAGAGTAACGGGCAACGAGTGATTCTGTTTCCACTTCCACTACAAGGCTGCATCAACCCCATGATTCAGCTTGCAATGATTCTCCACTCAAGAGGTTTCTCCATCACTCTGATCCACACGCGCTTCAACGCACCAAAAGCTTCAACCCACCCTCTATTCACCTTCATACAGATCCCAGATGGCTTGTCTGAAGCAGAGACAAGAACTCACGATGTCACACTTCTCCTAACGCGTCTCAACCAAAGCTGTGTGTCTCCCTTTCGTGACTGTTTGACTAAACTGTTGCAATCTGAAACAGAGGAAGATAAGAAACAGAGGATTAGCTGTTTGATCCATGATGCTCAATGGATCTTCACACAACCACTCGCTCAGAGTTTGAATCTCCCGAGAATGGTTCTCAACACCTATAAAGTCTCTTTCTTTCATGGACATTTCGTTCTTCCTCAGCTCCGCCGTGAAAGATATCTTCCACCACAAGGTATCATCATTACTTAGTTCTCACGTTACCTTTTTAATAGATGACATTTTAACTTTGTACACATAATTTAATAAAATATTAAAGTATCTAAATTTTATAAGCAAAAAAATAAAAAATTATCTATCTAACTAAATAATACAAAAATGAATAAATTTCACAAAATAATTAATAATGTCATATAATTTGAAAAAAAAAAATTAGTAGTTAACTTTCATGATCTGATCTTTATTCATAACATCAATATTACAGGTCCCATCACATGTTCAGAACAAGATGATATAGTAAAAGAGTTTACACCGCTTCGAAAGAAAGATCTCTTACAGATTCTCGATGAAGAAACAGAGCTCTTAGACTCGTACTCGGACAAGATCCTGGAAACGACAAAGACTTCTTCTGGTCTTATATTCGTGTCATCATGTGAAGAGTTGGATCAAGACTCACTCAGCCAAGCACGTCAAGATTTCAAAGTCCCTATCTATGCGATAGGACCTTCTCATATCAACTTTCCAGCCATGTCTAGTAGCTTGTTCACACCGGACGACACTTGCATTCCATGGTTAGACAAACAAGAAGACAGCTCCGTGATCTACGTGAGTTTCGGTAGCCTAGCGAACATGAGCGTTTCAGAGTTAATAGAGATTGCTTGGGGTCTAAGTAACAGCGACCAACCGTTTTTGTTGGTGGTACGTGTTGGTTCGGTGAAGGACGCAGAATGGATCGAGATGATCCCTGAAGAGCTCATGGAGAGGATTAAGGAGAAAGGGAAGATAGTGAAATGGGCACCACAACAAGAGGTGTTAAAGCATAGAGCCACTGGTGGATTCTTGACACACAATGGTTGGAACTCGACTGTTGAGAGTGTTTGTGAAGGTGTTCCTATGATTTGTTTGCCTTTTGTGTGGGATCAGTTGCTGAATGCAAGATTCGTTAGTGATGTGTGGATGGTGGGGATTCATCTAGAGGGTAAGATTGAGAGGAATGTGATTGAAAGAGCGGTAAGGAGATTGTTGTTGGAACCTGAAGGAGAAGTGATACGAGAGAGGATGCAACTTCTTATGGAGAAAGTTAGAAGATCGGTTAAGCAAAAGGGTTCGGCTTATCGATCTTTAGAACATTTGGTTGATCGTATATCATCTTTCTAGGTCTTTTTTTGTTTTTGTTTTGCAATTAATAATAAATTTGTCTGTGTTTGGCATTGCTAGAAGAAAATAAGCCATAATATGTTTCCCTTTTGGTCATGGGGAAAGTTTCCTTTTATATCTTTTATTTATATTTGTTGCTTTGTGCTTTGGTGTTGTTACTTTTTTATATATCTGTAAAATTCATATTTGTGATATATGTTAAAATTGATTTTTAATCATCTATATAACTAAAATGTAATTATTTTTCGGTCAAACATTCTATTATTGTCTTTAATTCATTGCACTACGTTGACAGAAAAAAAAATCATTGCACTACTATCCTTCGTACGTTATATTAATTAAATTACATTAACAAACAAAAAGTCTGGGTGGTGTAGTCGGTTATCACGCTAGTCTCACACACTAGAGGTCCCCGGTTCGAACCCGGGCTCAGACACATTTTTATAAATTTTGCACACAGAATGCCACTTGATAATTGAAAAAAAAGTGTTATACTTGACAGAATAGATTCACTTGAAATGAATTCTTATTAGCTGTTCAATCACAGACAGAATAGAGCATCTGATAATGTCCCAACGGTTGAAGGCTAGGACCAACCAAATAGATTGGTTCGAAGATTGTTCTCCCTGAAAAGGAACGTTTTCGAGATCAATGATTCTAATGTCTAGAAACCTGATTAAGAGAGGAGACTCAAACCAGATTTCACGAGTACTGCCGGTTACTAGAGCGGTTTTTCCGGATACTCTTCAGGAATCTCACTGTGCATTTGTGAGTGAAGCGATCCGGTGGATCTGTTCCTCATGGGCCTGGCTCGTTTATGTGCTAAGGGCCCATTGAGTCCGTTATAGTCTACTTTGATGTACACATAAACTTATTAGGCCTTGAATTGGTCCAAAAGGATTTACGAAGATAGGTCACACGACCTTAATGTCATTAATGGGAAAAGAAAGTAAAGTATGATAAAAAAAAAATGGTGAGTTATTTGACTTTGAATACATCTTATGCACACGGTTTGTAAAGGTGCAATGTGAAACAGAACAAAGAGGCAGAGCCAAAAAAAGAAAGTACATTGAAACAAGAAGAAGAGAAAAAAGTTACTAAACTAGGAAACTGTAATGGACAAAACATAAAAAGAACCCACCAGTGAAAATAAATTTTCATGAATAACGAGAGTGAAAGCATGTGCATGTGCATTCTGAGCTCTTCTTTAAAACCGATCTCTCTTATCTTCTTTTACACTAAAGAAGTCATCCTATTTGCCACACCTTTCATTTTCCTATTGTACATAACAATAGATGTGTAGTGAATGATGATGTTGCAACTTCAAGTCGAGTTTCTTCAATGGGAAAGCTAGACAGCAGAGAATATAGCGTTCTTCACTTTACCTGTTTGTGTATGTAGGTGTTATAGCAACATACACCAAAATAACTTATAGGGTAACTTATTGATACATAAATTCTGAAATGTAGATTGCCGGAAAAGGTTCTAAAATGTAGACTATGAGATGCAACATGTTGTATGTAAGTTATTCAGATTACTAGAAATTCCTCTAATTTTTCATTATATAGTAAGACTTTTTTTTGGACAAATAGTAATTAAGACTTTTTATATCTTAATATACTTCTAAATCTTTAGATTATTAAAATATTTTTCTGTCTAATAAATAAACAAGATTATCATGGTACAATAGTTATTCCAAAACAATTTATTTTTTATTTATAAATTTTATCATATAATTAAAAAGTTAATAACGTGTTTCTGTTAGATCTTAATCTCTTAAATCTTTCAGACATATGCAGCGTGGTTTAAACTCATGACTGCAAACAACAATGAACACTGAACTAAAGATTTTTTAACATTAAATCTTTTACGAAGTTGAGTTTTTCACCAATGTTTCAAAACCTATATAGGATAGAAACTACCAATTTATCTTCAAACTAAGAAAAACAAAGTGATAGAAAACCCCCAAGAAAGTTAAGAAAAAATGGAACTGAGAATGAGAAGAGCACATTGAATATTCAGAAGCAGAGTTCCCAAAAGAGGAAATGATGCACAGCTAGTGGTTACTAGTTATGACATAAATTCTTTGTATTATGTTTATTATATTCGCTTTACATTTTGTGTGTGTGTTCAAGTTCTCCTCTTAATGCAGTTGCAGAGCAGAGACTGACTTTTTGTGTGGGTTAATTCTCAGTTTTTTGTAGACCTTTTACTCATTTTTGCATTATGCTTTGTAATAATAATAAAGTCAGAATATTTCATGAGTTTTCCTCTTTTAGACAACGTTGAAATTTGTTGCCCCTCCCATTTAAAACCATATTTCCTTTATAACCATCGGTTTCATTCTTTCCTTTGACATATTTCTTCTTTAATTTATTTATAAATGTAAAACAAAAAAAGGTAATCTAAAAGTACAACATACAAACGTTTGCATGTGTTTATATTAGGAGCTGTAAATTGTGAAAAGACCACTTTCACTTCGATCAATTATAGTTTACCCTTCTCAACTACATACATGTACACAAGCACAATTATAGTTTACAAATGTATATACACACTGTGTGTAATATGTTCATATCTGCAAAGTTGTTGTCAACCGGATAATAATAATAATCTGTTCATTGCATTTCTATTTAATTCGATCATTAATACTTTGAAGGTGCTTTTCTTTTTACCAAGAAATTATGAAGTAATATAATTTATTACTCTTTTTGTTATAATTGATTTGATATTTTTTTAAAAAATTGTTGCAAAATAAGTGATGTTATCATTATTCTAAATAAAATATTTAGTGTTGCTTGAAATTTATGATCAAATGTATAATACTACATTATTTAGTGTTGTATTTATATAACTAAGATAAATTGTATAAATTTTTAAATTTGCATTAACTTTAAACACTAAGTAAAATGAAACAGAAGGGAACTGTTCACTATTTGTCTTCTGAATCTGTTTATTCCTTCGTGCAATATTTACTGTATTATTCATTTCTATAATTACAAAGCCAGCTACATTAAAGAGTAATCTTCTAAGCTCCTACTAATTTCAAACATATCAGAGTAAAAACAATTATTATTTTTCCATGTGCCAACCACTGAGAAGTGATATGAGTAGAAGTAAAAATGTTAATCTAGATTTGAGGTCATGTGGCCATCCCTAAGCTTATAGCAAACGTTAATTACTTTCCTGTTATTTACAAGCAAAACCCATTAATAGACTATATAGACATGAGCTCTTACGATTATCACTAGATTAATTAATAGCCTTAAGTTCTTGGTTTTCTCTAATTAATCTCCTCATAGGTTATATGATAAATGGGTTAACAAAAATACACAATATGATGACTTTTAGTCTCTAATTTCTTTTTATAACATTGAGAATTCACGTGGAATATTAAAGCAAATTGTATCAGTGGTTTTTTTCCCCTCTATTTTTGAGTCTTACTAAAGAGTAAAAGTGCTGAGTTCCCATACAATAGAATTATTACTATATCAAAGCCATTACTACAAAACCTACTTTTCCCTCTTGAGATTTTGGCAATCACATTCACTGTTATTATCATTATTACTACTTAGGCTAGTTAACCTCTGGCGGATGAGCTCCTAGCCTTAGCTCAAGATCCAACTCCTCGTGATGACCGTTGATCTTGGATACTCCGATGACCAACCCTAACATCACTGGCAATCTTGAAACATCAGTCTTTGCCTTCTTGGACGCTGAAAATCCGTTGATCAATTGCTTCTTCAGAGGATCGAACTCAGAACTCAGTAGACCCATAGTTAAATCAGTCTTGACATCATCACTGTAATGCTCAAATCTGTTCATAGAACTCTCTAGAACATTACTATTACCAACGTCACTTACCACTCTCTTAGTTCCATTGGGCTTTCTTGAATCTTCTTGGACAGGAAACTTCGGTCCCACGTCAAGAACTTCATGTTGTTTTTGCACTTGTTGACTATTATAATCAAGAGGTGTGGTTTGGTCAGATGGTGAAGATGATAATGATTGTTCTTTTAGACGAGCTCGGTCTCTTCGATGAACGTTCATATGACCACCTAGTGCTTGCGCAGACTTGAACTCTCTCCCACAAAAGCTGCATGAGTAAGACCTAGGCGGCCACATGCAACCACCTCCACCGCCATACTCCTCAACCGCCACAAACGCTCTATCTTCTCCAAATGGCCAGAGCGATTGTCTTGTCACCACCGGTCTGAACTTCATCGACATCAAGCATTTGTCTCTCTCCATCAGACACGAATACGAACGCATACAAATAAAAATATCAATGTATTATTCGTATATTAGTATAAGAAGTTGAGAGAGTTTTAATGGGTGAGAGAGAAGTATGTAGATCTATACACACGTACACATTATATAAAGAGAGACGCATGTACATATATATGTATCATAGTATAATATAGTTAAAGCATTGAATGTGAGAAAGCTATGCATTGAGAACCATGAGTAAAGAGGGAGAGACTTTTGATAGGGAAAGTTCTCTTTTACTTTAGTTACTCGACCATCATTATCCCGGTCTATTAACCGGAGTTCTTAGCTTCGGATAAAAAATCGTTCTTAGTTTGTAACTAAGAAAAACTAAGAACCGAGTTGTCTCTTAGCCGAAAAATATAAAAAATATATATTAAATCATGAGTTAAGAACCTCAGTTAAGAGACCGAAAATAATGATACACTTAATGTCTTCACTTTAAATATTTGAATAGTAACAATTAGTTGGCGAGCTTTTGATTATATAGTAGGCTAAACTTAAAGCCAAACGCAACGTAAGTTTTCCACGAGTCTAAAAAATTAATATAGTTGTTAGACTCGTGGAAAACTTACGTTGTGTTTGGCTTTAACACCTAATAATATGACAAAATAATACTCCTATATGGCTTAACTGTAATTTTTATGTTTAGACTACACTATGTTTATTTTATAGACCCTAATTAAAAACATACATCATCTACGGATATATGTGGCTGTAGAGGTGATGAAGACAGTGGACCATCAAATTAATTTATCAATTTTATAGATATATGTGATCTAGCTAATAAGACACTGGATACTGCAATTGAATATGATATCATGTGATTGTTTTGCGAGTATTATACGGATGAAAAGTGGAGATCATTGCCTGAAATTTAGATTATTTTTATGGACTCGTAAGAGATTATTCAACCTACAATTTGTCTCCATATTACGGTTTTCAGACAGTGGGAGAAAACAACAAAATTATACTGGAGTACAAAGTATCCAAACTGATGTAGTGACTTAATTACAAAGCAAAATAATAGTGTTTTTATGAACATCAGATCAGATTAGTATAAAGGAAAAGTCGTGAGCAAACGCCAAATCGTGAATATAGTTTTGTTTGGTCTTGTTAATAACAAAGTTTTGGTGTTCACGTAACAAGCTGGATTCAATAAGTGAAGACATTACATGGAATGTATTATAATTATTATTACCTTCTTGATTTATACTTTTATGATTATATATAGGCATTAGGCAAGCATGTGTTAAATGTAAATGTTGCTGTTCTACGCTAAATATATAATAAGGCTTCGAATTTGTTAATTTTAAAGCACGATCAAATTGCGAATATGAATTTGTCAAACTAAATCACACTAGCTAGAAGGTTTAAATTTGGAAAACTAAAAGCTTAAAGCACAATCAAAAAGCTCTGTCTAATTTTATTTGATAATTGCAAATTTTACAATATATATATTCTCGGTCTGAAAAAAGAAACGTTACATTTCATACACGTAATATCTAGGAAAACAAAGTAAATAATTTCTTTATTTTAACATTACGTTTCTTTGACGACTATGATACATAGCAGATACAATTGTTGTAATGAAATGGTGTTTGTCTAGTTTAATTTATCTGTTTCAATCACTTTGATTAGTTCTGTTTGGTTAAATCTGCTACACCAAATCACAGAAAATAGAAAAACCATGTTGATGCTCGACCATAACATCAAATTAGACCAAGAAACAAAAATAGATAAATAAGAATAGATTCAGTTGTCAAAACACACTCTATGTAAGAAGGGATGAGAGGATAGTAGCATGATGATGTATATGAAAAATATTAATCGGTAGCAAAAATTGAGTCTAGGCTCTTCTCTTCTCTCTTGTCAAAAACCAAAATTCTCAGACCATTGCAGCAGTTCGAGGGCTCTTAGTAGCAGTATCTACCATGGAAAATCCATTGGCTTCTACATGACCATTCTGCTTAGCACCCTCTCCTTCTTCTTCTTCACTCTCTGCTTCATCATTGTTCCCATTCTTGAGCACCTTTGCCAGTTTCAGCCCTTCCTTGTTTTCCATCTTGTCGCATAGTTTCCTCAGCTGCTCGGTGTTTAGTGACATGCAGAGATCTTCCACGTCTGCAACAGAGATGCCAAGCAGACGCTGGGACAAAACAGGTGCAGCGAGAGTTCTGAGCCGACTTCGTTCCTTGGAACGAAGCTTCTTCTCTTTCTCCTTGTTTTTCTTTTGCTGCTGAGCAGCCTCTGCAGCGAGTTTAGCTTCTTCTTCTTTTCGCCTCTTCTCTTCCTCAATAGCTGCGGCGGCTTCTTCTTCCAGCTTCTTCTTGGCCATAACTTTTTCATCTTTCTTTGCCTGCTTCTTAGCCTTCTCGTCCTCCTTCCTTTTCACAATCCTTGGGTCTTTCTTATAGGCATTGTCAACAAGAGTCCTTATCCGAGCGTACTCCTCCTTTCTTGCCTTCTGAGTTTTCCTTGCGTTCTCCCTCTCCATCCACCTCTTCTCCTCACGTGACTCTGCTTCTTCAAGAACGTGCTCCTCCTCTTCAGGAAACTCTCTCCAGCTTTTGAAAGCGTACCAAAAGTTGTAGTACTTATCAACCTCTTTGACCGGTGTGTTTTCATCTCCCAAGTCCGGTACACGAGGGTTAACAGACCATTTTGCGTTTCTCTTAAACGCCGGACCAAACACCTTGAAGAAGTCCTTAGGAGCACAGTCACTTGGAACTTTGTCATCAAACTCATCAGTAGAGTCAAATATTCTTCTTTTAGATGGGTCCATCAGAAGCTCATATGCTTCTTGGATCAGCTTGAAGTGAGATTCAATCGCCTCCTTTTTAGCTTGCTTGACTTCTTCACTCTCCTCAGTAAGAAGGAGGGCAGCAGCAAGTTTATCAGGATGATGCTTCAGAGCAGCATCACGATAGCTTTTCCTAATCTGATCCTCTGTTGCAAGATACCTTAAACTGCCCAGACCCAACAACGCATAGTGATCATGCTGTTCCTTATCCGACTTATTCTTCCCCTTCTTCCCCTTATTGCTGCTGCTGCTGCTATTCTTGTACGATTCATAAGAAGGAATATCTTCCACATCCTTGTCGTTTGCTACTTTCTTAGGAGATGCAGAGGTATCTTCTTTTTTGCCATCCTTTGCACAACCACGAAATTTGAGAGCAGCAGAATGAAAGGCATGACCAGCAGGTTCACGGTTTAAAGCCTTCACAGGAAGAGAATTGGAAGAAACATACAACGGTTTCCCCTCCAAAAGCTCATTGGAATAAGTAAGTAACTTAATAACAACAGAGTTATTACTCCCCAAACTCTGCATGATGAAACACTGTCTAGGAGCTCTATATTAACCAGAATCCAAAAGTGAGCACAAACGTTTATCCCTGTCACAAAGTAAGCCAACAAGCAATTTAGACACATCAACTTACACATCTATATAAAGATATAAACTTTCTACTTTACATTCACTTAATCAATGAAGGGTCAGGTGTAAAACAGAACCAAGCAATACAAAAAAAAAAAAACACACAACGAATATCATCACAAATTGAAGAGAAACAGTTCCTAAACCCTCCTGAACCCTAGTTACAGTCATCATCTTCAACATAAACAATAACCACATGAAACCCCCCCCCCCCTAGCTTTCTTCTTTTCAGTAAAGCAGATAGGATTAAGCGAACTAAAAAAAACTAATCGATCCATCTGGTTTTACACAACTAAAATAAAAACCGGCTTTTCTTACCAAAAACTTGAGCTCGCCGTCGTAGTTTATCCTCCGCAGATATCGCAGTCCGTAAGAGACGGCGAAGTGGAGAAGAGTTCAATTTTTTTCAGGAGGAAACGGCGGCGGAAGCTCAATGAAGAGGGGAGAGAGAGAGAGCGTTTACTAAAAAGTGGGAAGTCTCGTCTACTAAACCTGTTGGGTTACATCTTTTCGAATTTATATGTTACACTAAGGTGTGGACCGACCTAACCCTTATTCGTTGTAAGCCCAATATAGTTATGGGCTTTTAACCATTAAAACAGAAATTGGCCCATATTGAAACACTCGAGCAAGTCTTTTATTATAAGTGTGAGCATACATATTGAAACACTCGAGGTCTTGCGTGGCAGCCATGTTACCTTCATACTAAAACCTCGAATGTTTCAATATGGGCCAGTTTCTATTTTCATGGGCCTCGAACCATAACTATATCGGACTTAAAACAAATAAGGGTTAGGTCCAGACCTCTAGTGTTGAGTAATTAACATATAAATAAGAAAAGATGTAACCCAACAAACAAGGTTTAGGAGACTTGCCACTTTTTAAGCAAACTTTCTCTCTTTAGCTTCTCTTTCCCTCTTCTTCATTGAGCTGCCGCCGCCGTTTCCTCCTGAAATTTTTTTGGAACTTTCTCTCTAGTCTTCGCCGTCTCTTTCGGACTGCGATAACTTCGGAGGTTAAACTACGACGGCGAGCTCAAGTTTTTTGGTAATAAAAGCTTCTTCTTTTTTTCCCTTTTGAGTCACCAGATGGATCGATTAGGGTTTCTTAGTTCGCCTAAACATATCTTACTCTGGAGAAACGAAAGCTAGGGGTTTTGTTTTCATGTGTTTATTGTTCATGTAGAAGATAATGACTTTAACTGGGGTTTAAGAACTGTTTCTTTGTGTTTTTGATTGCTTTATATCTAGCTATTAAATATGTTTGCTGTTACAAGAAAGTTCAGTTGAGAACATGTCTTAATTTTTTCTTTAAAAAGAAAAGTTTCTATTTTTATTGATGTGTTGCTTTTGTGCCTGTTTTTCTTGAATCTCTTTTGCTTTGTCTGTCTGTGCTCTACAAGTTTGTGTATTGCTGGCTGAGAAGTTTGTGATCTTTGTGACAGGAATAAACGTTGATTTAGAGCAGCTCCTACAGAGTGTTTCATGATGCAGAGTTTGGGGAGTAATAACTCTGTTGTTATTAAGCTACTTACTTATTCCAATGAGCTTTTGGAAGGGAAACCGTTGTATGTTTCCTCCAATTCTCTTCCTCTGAAGGCTTTAAACCGTGAACCTGCTGGTCATGCCTTTCATTCTGCTGCTCTCAAGCTTCGTGGTTGTGCAAAGGAAGGCAAAAAAGAAGATGATACTTCTGCATCTCCTAAGAAAGTAGCAAACGACAAGGATGTGGAAGATATTCCTTCTTACGAATCGTACAAGAATAGCAGCAGCAATAAGGGGAAGAAGGGGAAGAATAAGTCAGATAAGGAACAGCATGATCACTATGCGTTGTTGGGTTTGGGCAGTTTAAGGTATCTTGCAACAGAGGATCAGATAAGGAAAAGCTATCGTGATGCTGCTCTGAAGCATCATCCTGATAAACTTGCTGCTGCCCTCCTTCTTACCGAGGAGAGTGAAGAAGTCAAGCAAGCTAAAAAGGAGGCGATTGAATCTCACTTCAAGCTGATCCAAGAAGCATATGAGCTTCTGATGGACCCAACTAAAAGAAGAATTTTTGACTCTACTGATGAGTTTGATGACAAAGTCCCAAGTGACTGTGCTCCTAAAGACTTCTTCAAGGTGTTTGGTCCGGCGTTTAAGAGAAACGCAAAGTGGTCTGTTAACCCTCGTGTACCGGACTTGGGAGATGAAAACACTCCGGTCAAAGAGGTTGACAAGTACTACAACTTCTGGTATGCTTTCAAAAGCTGGAGAGAGTTTCCCGAAGAGGAGGAGCACGATCTTGAAGAAGCAGAGTCACGTGAGGAGAAGAGGTGGATGGAGAGAGAGAATGCAAGGAAAACTCAGAAGGCTAGAAAGGAGGAGTACGCTCGGATAAGGACTCTTGTCGACAATGCTTATAAGAAAGACCCAAGGATAGTGAAAAGGAAGGAGGACGAGAAGGCTAAGAAGCAGGCAAAGAAAGATGAAAAAGTTATGGCCAAGAAGAAGCTGGAAGAAGAAGCCGCCGCAGCTATTGAAGAAGAGAAGAGGCGAAAAGAGGAAGAAGCTAAACTCGCTGCAGAGGCTGCTCAGCAGCAAAAGAAAAACAAGGAGAAAGAGAAGAAGCTTCGTTCCAAGGAACGAAGTAGGCTCAGAACTCTCTCTGCACCTGTTCTGTCCCAGCGTCTGCTTGGCATCTCTGTTGCACACGTGGAAGATCTCTGCATGTCACTAAACACCGAGCAGCTGAGGAAACTATGCGACAAGATGGAAAACAAGGAAGGGCTCAAGTTGGCAAAGGTGCTCAAGAATGGGAACAATGATGAAACTGAGAGTGAAGAAGAAGTGGGTGCTAAGCAGAATGGTCATGTAGAATCCAATGGATTTTCCATGGCAGATACTGCTACTCAAAGCCCTCGTGCTGCTGCAATGGTCTGAGAATTTTGGTTTTGACAGAGAGAAGAGAAGAGCCTAGACTCAATTTTTGTTGCTACGTTTCATATTTTTCATATACATGATCATCATGCTCTGCTACTCCTTACATCGAGTGTTTTGACAACAAACGAATTATTCTTATTTTGTTCTAATTTTATTTAATTATGTGTCTTCGCCTAAGAACAAGAACGTGACATACTCATCTGTTCTCAGTGCTCTTGGAGCAAAGCTGCGTGTGGTTCACACAATCCCAACATATTAACCAGACCAAATCTGACAGAGATAACCATTTGGCGGCTGTTGGGTACTGTAATTGGGTACTGTAACATGGATCACAATGAACTTCCTGTGAACTTGAGAGAAGACAAGGTAAGTTAAGAGACGAAGAAACTGATCTCTTCACTTCCTAAAGACAAAGATTCTCAAGGTAATCTCTGCAAGTACCAAGGATGTTGGTATTACTACAACACTTTCCAAGCAGTCATCAATTTCCAGAATAATTTTCAACCACAAGACACTGATATAATCCTCGCTTCTACCCCAAAGTCCGGCACAACTTGGCTCAAGGCACTCACGTTCGCACTCTTGGAGAGATCTAAACATGATGATGATGATGATCCTCTGAACCATCCATTACTATCCAATAATCCACATCTCTTAGTACCATTCTTGGAGAGCTCAACACCGGATTTAACCAAGTTCTCATCAACATCATCGTCAACGAGGCTGTTTTCAACTCACATGCCTTTGCACACCTTGAAAGAGGGCCTCAAGGGTTCTCCATGCAAGATTGTGTTCATGTGCAGGAACGCAAAGGACGTGTTGATATCTAGGTGGTATTTCATGTGCAGGTATCAGAAACTTGAAGTGACTAGAAGCATTCTCGAGTCGATGTTCGAGTCCTTATGCAGAGGAGTCACCTTCTACGGTCCCATTTGGGACCAAGTCCTCAGCTATTGGAGAGGCAGCTTGGAAGATCCGAGTCATGTTCTTTTCAAGAAGTACGAGGAAATGAAAGAAGAGCCTTATGCTCAGCTCAAGAGACTTGCGGAGTTCTTAGGTTGTCCTTTCACCGAGGATGAAGAAGAGAGCGGAGATGTGAACAAGATCTTGGAGCTCTGTTCCCTGTGTAGTCTTAGGGACATGGAGGCCAACAAGTCAGGAAAAAACGTTAACGGCGTGGATCACAAGTTCTTTTTCCGAAAAGGAGAAGTCGGGGACTGGAAAAATCATCTCACTCCGGAAATGGAGAGTAAAATCGACATGATCATTGAGGAGAAACTGAGAGGTTCAGGCTTGATCAGTTTATAAGAGTATTGTTATAAGATTTTCTTATGTGTTGTTGTATCTTTCACATTGTTTACTTTGGTTTGATGTTCAGAATATGGTATTGTTCTAATAAGAACATTAATGCTAAAGTTACAAGCAAAAATATATAGCTAAAGCAACGTCCATCTATAAAGAACCCGGATACCGTTTTATGTTTTAACATAAAAAATAAATTGACAGCTGTGGGATTTGAACCCACGCCCTTTCGGACCAGAGCCTAAATCTGGCGCCTTAGACCACTCGGCCAAACTGTCTTGTTGTATTGTTTATAAGTTTAGTATATAACATCCTACATTTGGAATATCCAAGTGGCTAATCAAAACGTGTATGCACGTCTCATCCAAAGAAACAGAAGAACATCATTACGTTTACATATCTCGTGACATGGAAGGTTTATTATCTTCATGTTCTGTTTGATTTTATACGGTTTGGTTGGTTAGCAAGGCTGATGTTTTAGTTTTATGAATCTGCTGGAGCTACAGAAAAAAACTGAACTCTGAGATTGTAGTCTTAGCTACTGATACACTGACCCGCTTCATTTTGCTTTACTGACTGAAAGCCGATCGTCAAGTATATGAGAGAGATCATTAAAACAGAATGTTACTCAGCATGATGCAAGCTTATCTATTAGTCATAGAAAAGAGTAGAAACCAATACAGACATGTTTGTTTCTCAAGGACGAGTAGAGAAAACAACGGTCACTCATAAAAGAATTCATTATTACTTCTTGAACTCATAACAACAACAAAGAGGTTTGGTTTAAAGCAAATCTTCAAATTGAATCAGAGAGAGATCTGATGAACGACTCTTTTTCCCGTCACTTAACCAGAAAGAGGAGGAGCACTCAAGAGAGACTTGGCTGGTGAAACCAAAGCAACACCTCCGTTCTCCACTTTAGAGTACTTCTTGTACACAGCACGTAACCTGCTCTCTCCACATCTTGAATGATGTAAAGCTAGGAGCTTTGAACATTCCCTATCAAAGAAAAACAAAACAAATAAGTCTCTGCAGTTATAACACAGAACAACAGATAATGCTGAGATGTATTTGCAAGTCTTCTATGTTCTTACAAAATCTCAGATTCTGAGTAGCCAGTGTGGAACTTCAATGTATCAGTCCAAGCAGGTGACTTGTTCAATGAGCATCTCGCTGTGTAAACAGCCGAAGCAGCAAGCATGGAGGGACAGAACTTCAACGTGTCATAGTGCATCATCCCCAGCTCAGCGAGAAAGTGAACCATATTCTCCATCTAGAGACAACAACAACAACAAAACCAAAGTTAAGTCTCTTCCCAATCCATATTGTAAGAAAAAACGGATACTTTTAAGCCAAACTCAACTCACCTCAGGGTCAGACATGGAGGCTTTAATAAAGCGGACAAGGAACACGTATTGAGTTGGCACTGTCAAGTACCATTCGAGGTTTCCAAGGATGGTTTTCTCCATCACTAGAATCTGCTTGTTGTTGTAAGCATTGTCTGTCACATACACCAAATCATTCACCTACACATGACACCATATCAGTAACATATAAACACACAAAATCAATCTTTGACAAAAGAAATATGTTACCTGAGGTGGCCAGATCTCTTCATATTTGGAAGCGATGAGCAAAGCACTGATTCCCAATAGCTGCAACTCTCTTTTTGGGACAGCTTTCACAGAGAGGAACCGATCAATAATATTGACAGTGAGGTAGAGAGTCTCCAAGTTAAGTTCAAACTTGATGTGAACTTCCAACAACCAATCAATCAAGATAGCTCTCATCTTCTCATTCACATCGGTCTGAATGTGCATATACATCTGAGGCTGGCTCTCCTTCTCGACTTCTTTGTAAAACGAGTACATATCATCAACGTACTCAACAGCAGCCAAATGGTTATCTCTGTCAGATTCATCAATATCGAGAATCTTCGGTTTGTTGGTTACACTACACGCAGCAGCTTTGCTCCGAGCACTGAGAACTGATGAGTAAGTCACGTTCTTGTTCTTAGGTGATGAAACTGTTTCCTTTTGCATCTCCTCCACCACCTTCGCTGGCTGCTCATCAGCAACATGTTTAGTCTGTTGCTTAAGCTTTATCACTAGGTTTTTCTTGGGAACCGCCTTTTGAGCTTCCTGGTTTCTTGGAGCCAAAGGCTGTGGTTTATTTGGAGCCTTGTTTTCAGGCTTTCTATCGATCTGGGCGTTTGCTAATAGCTGAGCACGGAAGCTTCGAGTAATGGGTCGGTTAATCGGAGGCTGAGGCTTCCCTCCTTGAACCACGGGAACGGAAACAAGGTGGTTTCCGATATCACCGAGCGCACGGCGGCTCTTCACGGCACCGTTCTTGTTCTGGATCTTTACATCATTCGCGACGGGAACACCTGTTTCACATAATCAAAAAGAAACCCATCAAAGATCTGAACTTCGATTCATACATCACAATCCCATAAACATCAATTCAAACGAAACCCAGATTCGATTTTAAAATACGATGAACTTTCAAATCAAACAACACAGATTAAAATCAGATCGATGACGAGTCAAGACACCTCGAATCGGGATCGATTTAGGGCAAACGAGTTACTCTCAATCAAAATCAATTCAAAAGAAGCCCAGATTCGATTTAAATCAAACCAGGAAAAGACGCGAAGAACATACCTCTGACTTGTTCAGGCATGTTTGTTCTCGTCGCCATTATCTCTCTCCTATAGATTCTTACTCTTCTTGGTCTCTGGACTTGCTTTTCTCTTCGTAAAGAAGACTGTGAGAGATTCTGATGGGGAGAGAGCTCTTTCTTATGAAGAGTGGAGGCAACGGTTCACTTCCAACGGTCATATTTTTGGTTGCTTTCATTTATAACCGTTAGATTAGATCTAACGGTAGATAGATAGTCAACAATGAGCTGGCATTGGAGGATTACTAGTCATGGATCGTCTCATTAAATGGGCCGTTGGACCGTGAATAAAAGGTAAGTAAAAAGCCCATTTTAACTTTCTTTTAGCCAAACGGCCCAAAGAAAGTATATTAACCAGAGTCGTATTAGAGCTTGGCTTAAACCCTAACAAGCTACCCTCTTCCTCTTCGAGCCATCACCTCTTCCTCTTCCCTTTCGGCTTTCAAGTTGTTACTGCAATGGCGGAGGAGCTTCGAGTTCGTCTCAATGATCACCAACCGTCAAAAATCTTCCCGGTTAAACCGAAATCAACTCCCAGATCCGTTTCCAAACCGGAGACGCCCGATTCTCGCTACTGGTCCTCCTTCAAACCTCACTCGATACCTAACCTCGTATCCTCCGTCTCCGCCTTAGCTTTCTCTCCGATCCACCCTCACTCCTTCGCCGTCGCTCATTCAACCACCGTCTCCCTCTTCTCCTCCCAAACTCTCACCGCCTCCCGCCGTTTCTCCTTCCGAGACGTTGTCTCCTCCGTCTGTTTCCGTTCCGACGGAGCTCTCCTCGCCGCGTCTGACCTCTCCGGTCTGGTCCAGGTCTTCGACGTCAAGGAGCGGATGGCTCTCCGTAGCCTCCGCTCACACAAGGCCGCGGCGCGGTTCGTCAAGTATCCCGTCAACGACAAGCTCCACTTGGTATCAGGAGGTGATGATGGAGTCGTCAAGTACTGGGACGTCGCGGGAGCCACCGTCGTCTCCGATCTTCTAGGGCACAAAGATTACGTTCGCTGCGGAGACTGCTCTCCTGTGAATGATTCAATGTTCGTTACAGGCTCGTACGATCACACGGTGAAGGTGTGGGACGCGAGAGTGGAGAGTTCCAAATGGATAGCTGAGATTAACCATGGGGGACCCGTGGAGGATGTTGTGTACTTGCCGTCCGGTGGGATGATTGCGACGGCTGGTTTGAACAGTGTCAAGGTGTGGGATTTGATCGGAGGAGGGAGGATGGTTTGCTCAATGGAGAGTCATAACAAGACTGTGACTTCTCTGTGCGTGGGGAGAATGGGATTGGATGAGAATCGGCTCGTGAGTGTTGCTTTAGATGGGTACATGAAGGTGTTTGATTACGGGAGAGGGAAGGTGACTTACTCCATGAGGTTTCCAGCTCCTCTCATGTCCGTTGGGGTCTCTCCTGATAGTTTAGTTCGTGTTACCGGAGGGTCTAACGGTATGGTGTTTGCTGGGAAGAAGAAGAAGGTGAGAGGAGATGAGGAGGAGAAGAAGATGGTGACGACGAGTCTTTGGAGTGTGAAGAGTGAAGTGGAGGAGAGTAGGAGAAGGGCGTTAAAGCCGACTTATTTCAGGTATTTCCAGAGAGGGCAGAGCGAGAAGCCATCGAAAGATGATTACTTGGTGAAGGAGAGGAAAGGAGTGAAGCTGGCAAGACACGATAAGCTGTTGAAGAAGTTCAGGCATAAGGAGGCTTTGGTCTCTGTTCTGGAGGAGAAGAAACCAGCCAACGTGGTGGCTGTGATGGAGGAATTGGTGGCGAGGAGGAAGATGATCAAGTGCGTGGCCAATTTGGAGGAAGGTGAATTGGGATTGCTGCTCAGTTTCTTGCAGAGGTATTGTACCGTGGAAAGGTATTCGAAATTGCTGATGGCATTGACTAAGAAGGTTTTGGAGACTAGAGGTGAGGATATTAACGGTAAAGAGGAGTTTAAAGGGATTCTAAGGAACCTGAAGAGGGAGGTCAATCAGGAGATTAGGATTCAACAGTCTCTCTTGGAGATTCAGGGTGTTATTGCTCCTTTAATGAGAATTGCTGGGAGATGATCAATCAATGTAAGGTTTGTCTGTGTTGTTTTTATGCCAATCAAGTTTTGTTTCAGTTCAGTTGCTGGGAGATGATGAATCAATGCAAGTTTTGTTTGCTTCTTTTGCTTTGTTTTATGTTAATGCTGCTGCTATTCAGTTTTTAACTATGTATTCACGGTTGACATCAATTCTATAATGAAATTCTACAAAACTAAACATGGGAACAAACGAATGTCTTCGGAAATGAGAAACAATTAGAGAAATGAAAAAAATATATTATACTTGTGTGATCAAAAATGTCCAATTGCGAGAACCATCAAATGTAATTTTTATTTAACTAACTTTTTATATCTTGGATTTGTAATTCTCAAAACGTAACACAAAGTTGGAGCTTATGTAAAGAAAAGTGTAAAGGTAAAAGGAACTAGAACAGAGACAATACTTCTTGACAAAATGGTCTGATATAACAAAAGGTAGGTCTCATAAAGATTTGAAATTATTACAAAAGAAGAAAGGTAGGTCTGATAAAGATTTAAAATGGTAAAGCAAGAAGAGAAGATGTAATCAATTACATGAGACCTTGACGTTGAAGATCAGAGTAAGTCTTCTTCAAGCTCTGGCCTCCATTTGCTAATTGGTATTGGGGGAACCACTACGTTACAATTTTGAACTGTTACTATTACTGCAAGTTCCATTAACCAAATGAAATGGTGCCTGTGTGTCATAACTGGAGCAATTAAACAAAGATAATGGACCTTAATGTACGAATCAGTATTACAGAAGACCAACATACAGGGATTGATTATAAATAAAAGTGCTACTGATTGTAATCTCATATGATTAGACAAGGTCTCTTTGATTTTATTCCATGAAACTTTGGGGATTACAATCTCCAGTTGATGTGATCTCGATGACTGGAAACATGAGAATCACGGCTGGTTAAGAGAAGCCCTGCCTAATAGCAAATCAACGACAAAAACAGATATTCCCAGTGAATCACCAGAGTTAGTACGTAATGCAATTAGTCTATTACTAATAAGTGAATGCTTTCAGACATAACATTGAAAGGTTATAAACATATCATTAAAATAGACACAAGTTGAAGAATCACGGCATCATGTTTGAGCTAAACAGGACAATCAATAAAAACTAATAAGCATTCCAATGGTGGAATCAGAATATCAATAAGCAAAATAAGGTACATGGTCTCAAAACAAAGTCTTGATTCACAATTTTATTTGTTCCTCATTTTCCACCATTTCCACAAATAAAACCAGAAAAAAATCAGCAGGCCAATCAATAAAACTATATAAAGTAATTCAATGGTGTAATCAGAATATCAATAAGCAAAATTTGGCACATAGTCTCAAAACAATAAAGTCTTGATTCACAAATTTTATTTGTTCCTCATTTTCCACCAAAAATCAAATCAAGTTCACTAATAAGAATATGTATCCGACCAGATGATGAAGCACGAGATACTCAAGGATCGAATTAGAATCTGAAAATCCCCAAACGCTGACATCTCTACCAGATAAAAAAAGCTTTAAACACTTATATCCAAAGAGAACGACGAATAGGGAACTTGATTCCAGATTCTAATCCCGAAAACCCCTCGAGCTGAAAATAATCCGGAATGGAAATGACAAGTAAGTTAACTAGGAGAACCCTAACTAAACAAACACTATAAAATTTTCGATTTAGCGCAGCTATGACTCGACACGCTTCCATTGAGAGTTCGTGGAAGGCGATCTTAAGGGCTGCGCAAACGAAAAAAAAAAACATTAATTTTGAAAACATAAACCCTAATTTGCTACCAATACCGTAACATCAAGGAAGAGAAGGGAGAAAGCGATATATATTGGAGACAGAGCTTTACCCTAATCCAACGTCCTCTGACCATTAAACTTAAGGCCCATTATTAGTAAAGCCCATATAAAACATATAATAGGCCTATAAAGAGTTTTGTTTTCAAAGCCCATAATAACATATCCATAATAATTTACGATGGATTAATGGATTAATTTAAACTGAATTTTGTTAATACGGTTCTTAACCGACATTACGTTTTGACTTGCCCTTTAATTAATAAAGATAACATAACATTACAGCATATAATACGAGATTTACTTCCCAAAACAGCTATTACCCAAATTGAAAACAAATAATTCAATTATAGAAAACATTCCAATAATAGAATCAAATAAAAATCACACCCTTTGCATATATTACACAACCTCATTCTCTATTCACAAACAACAACAAGAAAAAAATAATCAAACAAGTTTGTGAGTCGACATGAGTCCCCTCCAAACTGAAACACCCGCGAATGATGATGCTGTAATAAAGACACCGTCGTCGGGGCCCGCGGCGGGGGAGCTTGGTGAGCCGTCGCCACTGAGAAAGATGATATCCGTGTCTTCAATAGCTGCCGGTGTACAGTTTGGATGGGCGTTACAGCTATCTCTTCTGACTCCCTACGTGCAGCTTCTCGGTATCCCACACAAGTGGTCTTCTCTCATCTGGCTATGTGGTCCCATCTCCGGCATGCTTGTCCAGCCAACCGTCGGTTACTACAGCGACCGATGCACGTCGAGATTCGGTCGTCGACGTCCTTTTATCGCGTCAGGAGCAGTTCTCGTCGCGGTCGCTGGTATCTTGATAGGATACGCAGCTGATCTCGGACAAATAGTTGGAGACAAACTCGAGGATACTGTGAAGGTACGTGCCATAGTGTTCTTCGCTTTAGGTTTCTGGATCCTCGACGTAGCTAACAACACTCTCCAAGGCCCATGCCGCGCGTTTCTAGCTGATTTAGCCGCGGGAGACGCGAGGAAAACGCGGACCGCAAACGCGTTTTTCTCTTTCTTTATGGCTGTCGGAAACGTTTTGGGATACGCGGCGGGTTCTTACACCAACCTACATAAGATTTTCCCTTTCACGATGACTAACGCTTGTGATATTTATTGTGCTAATCTCAAAAGCTGTTTCTTCCTCTCCATCGTTTTACTCCTATTAGTCACCATATCATCGCTTTGTTACGTCAAAGACAAGCAATGGTCGCCGGAGAATGGAGACTCCGACGTGAAAACACCCTTCTTCGGCGAGATCATTGGAGCTTTCAGGGTGATGAAACGTCCCATGTGGATGTTATTTATAGTCACAGCGTTAAACTGGATCGCATGGTTCCCTTTTCTTTTGTTCGATACTGATTGGATGGGTCGTGAAGTGTACGGTGGTGACTCTAGTGGAAACGATGGTTTGAAGAAGCTTTACAACCAAGGAGTGCACGCCGGTGCGTTGGGACTGATGATAAATGCAATCGTTCTTGGGTTCATGTCGCTTGGTGTTGAATGGATTGGTCGGAAGATGGGAGGTGCTAAACGGCTTTGGGGAGTAGTGAACTTCATCCTCGCAGTGTGTTTGGCCATGACGGTTTTGGTTACAAAGTATGCTGATGCTCACAGGAGAATCGCCGGTGAATTCGCCGGTCCAACCGATGGCGTTAGAGCTGGTGCATTGACTCTCTTTGCTATTCTTGGTATTCCACTTGCTGTAAGTAGCCTTCTTCTCTCCTCTCACATTTTTTTTTTGTTAATTACTCTTATTATATTATAGAAAAATTTCATTAGATAGTCTATTTTAGTTGTTTTTCACAAAAATAATTTTTAATGAAGAAAATGACTAAAATAGTTTTTTTTAGAAGCTAAAAATGCATTTATATGCATTTATATCCTAGGATAAATTAATTTAGATTTAGGGTTTAGAGTTAAAGGGTGAGTTTGAGGATAAAATTTCAAATTTCAAAAAAAATATATAAAAAAACTATTTTAATTATTTTATTTTTTGATAATTATTTTTATGACAAAAACTTAAAAATACTATTTAAGAAAATTGCTCTATTATATATGTCCACATTCATTAATTTATTTTGTTGGTAATTAATTACTATAGGTTACGTTCAGTATTCCATTCGCATTAGCTTCCATAATCTCAAGCAGCTCCGGAGCAGGCCAAGGTATTTTTAGTTTCTTTTCAATTCTTTTGAAATTATTGATGTTTTTTTTGGTTAAGCATATATCAATTTTTACCATGTACCAACGTATAGGGCTTTCACTGGGAGTTTTAAATTTGGCAATTGTGATACCACAAATGGTGGTGTCACTTGGAGCTGGACAGTTTGATTCGTGGTTCGGAGGTGGAAACCTACCAGGATTTGTGGTCGGAGCAATTTCAGCGGCAATAAGTGGTGTAGTGGCAATAACTGTTCTACCTTGATTAGATCTATGTTATGTGTTTTATCATGTCCGGCTTTAATATTTGAATACACCCCTAGAGAGCGCAAGAAAGAGTTATTAGGCCAAGTTTGAATTATGTTACTGTACTCTGTCAAAACCTTGTAATTTTACATATAATTTGGTATGAACTATTGATTTGTTGATGTACTAAAGTGTTTAAGAAAGTGTTGGGTACTAAACTAAACACGTATAATCAGGCTAAACGATTTTTGGTTGGTTTAAAAGTTGGACAATATATATTAAAACATGTAGTATAACACATATCTATGTTAGGTTAGAAAAAATGAGGAGTGGTGTTGATGTCCCGGCAGAGTCTAGCTCAGCCATCAAAGGCAAAGCTCCACTCCTCGGTTTAGCTAGAGACCACACTACTGGCTCAGGAGGTTACAAGCGACGTCTCTCCATTTTTCAATTTCCCTCTCCGTTTAGCAGCTATTGTAGCTGCCTTTGCTGTATATCTTGATATCAAGTGACAAGTGTTGTTGTGTTCAGAGACATGTGCTTAGCTTTGCTATAAGCTTGTTTCACTATGATCCTAGAATGTGTGTAACTAAACAGTAGGTAGTAACCACAACAAAACTCTCAACTCTTCGTCACTCTTGAAATGTAATAGTGTTTTCATTATCGCACACTAAATATATGTAATATGTGTGTGTTTATACAATTAACAAAGAAAAATCCGTGTAACAAAAAGAAAAACTATTCACATTCGAAAATAAAATATTGTTAAATTTACAAATTTAACAGGTGGCATGAGTCTATTGGATAATTGCTGCAAAGGAGAAGTCCTTTCAGGGCATCTGTTGTGAGTGAATTTTCNAAAAAAAAAAAAAAAAAAAAAAAAAAACAGAAGGTATTCCCCGCTTGGTTAAGCTTTCACGGTAGATGGCAGCTAAGCTACATCGACCGGGTCTTGTTTCGTCAAGGTAATCCAAGGCTTCAAGGCTTACATATATCTCCTTCTTCTATTCGCTTTTGAGAATCTTCGATTCTATGGTCCTTATCGTGAAATTACTTCCTCATCGTGATTTTCATGTCTATGATCTTACTTTTACTTTAGCGTGAATTAGGTTTTCGAAGCTGAAATGAATGTAGTTTCTGCTCTAGTAACTTTTATTTTTGGGGGGACTGAATCGTCCTTGACAGTGTAGTTCAATTCTCGTTGTGTGCAAGTCAAGTGTTGGTGGTGACTTAATAGTTAGAGATTTGGTAACTTATGGAAGAAAAGGGGATATATGGCTGAGCTTCATTTACGATGTAAATCTGCTTCTGTAGCTATGCCAGAGCACTTATTCATTGCTCTTATTGCCTTTGTAGCTCCTCAAACCCTTGTCTATCGCGGATGTCCATTGGAACTTTTGTGTCCTGCAGAAGAGTGGTGGATTTGGATTATGTACTAAACTTCTCTGGGAATTCGAGGAGCCGGTTGTTTTTAACCTATGATGTTCTGGAAAGCAAGAACTATTGTTTTCATAGGAACTTGTTTGGGAACAAGAAGATAAGTTGGTATAAACCGCGACAGAGGACAATGCGGCCTTTTCTCCTTGCATCTTCTGACGACGGTGTGGCTGTTAATGGGACTCCCCAGTCAAGAGCTCGCGATGATGACGTTGAGGAGATGAGGGCCAAACTCACTGGATCTCTACAAGATGAATACAACTGTGATGAACTCATTCAGTCTTTGCATGATGCTGCCAGAAGTTTTGAACTTGCGCTTAAAAAGAAGATTTCCTCTTCCAAGTTACCGTGGTTTTCAGCAGCTTGGTTGGGAGTCGATAGAAATGCTTGGGTTAAGACATTTTCTTATCAGGTATTTTTACCCTCTGAGTGGTTACAGTTGTTGTTTTGTTTGCACACGACCATGGTACCATGATAGAGCAGTATGCAACTGGATTTGAAAGCTTTTTACTAATTATCATCAGGGCTATATATAATATTTGGTGAAGAACAAAAAGGTATCTTGTCATATTTTTAGCTATGATAGCTAAATTCTTTTTTTCCGTTCGTTCATTCTCAGGCTTCCGTGTATTCTTTACTACAAGCTGCTAATGAGGTTTCATCTAGAGGAAACAACAGAGATAAGGATCTTAATGTCTTTGTGCAAAGGAGGTACTGCATGACTTACTTATGACATTCGGCTTTACTGGAACTTGTCAACATTTTGTTGCGTTCTTGTTTATTTATTGGATCAAGAGTAATATGTGTCTTGAATAGGTGGTACGCAGTCTTCTCAAAAACTATTATTGAACTCTGGTCATCTCCTCGAATTTAACCAAATCATTACTGGCTGAATCTCTTTAACAGAATAATTATTCTTCTGGTCTTACCTTTAATAGAGGATGCAACAAAGTATAAGTTTGAGGTTTATGTGGTCTTGGTTTGGTATCAATTTACTAGATAGTCTTCCTGAGAGTTTCCTTTCACCAACGTTGAAACCTTTCCAAAACTAGCAGTTACTGTTTACATAATAATCCCATGTTGTTGTTTTGATGTTTAAATAATCACATTGTGCAGTTTATCACGTCTAGCTGCTCCTCTTGATAGCATGATGCGGGATAAACTATCTTCCAGTAACCCGGAAGCCAATGAATGGTTTTGGTCCGACCAAGTTCCTCCTGCGGTGGCATCTTTTGTTAGTTGTTTCGAGGGGGACCAACGATTTGTTGCTGCTGCTTCTGCGTATGTAGTTTCTTTAATCTTCATATTAGTAAATTATGTGAAACACTCGTTTGACTGTTAGATCTTTGGATAGTGATGGTGCTTTATGGTTCATTCCAGCTATGCCAAAGGCAAGTCCTCAGCTGCAAGCACTGAGACTGAAGTGTCGCTTCTCATGCTTGTGCTCAATTGCATTGCCGCAGTCACAAAACTTGGCCCAACAAAACTCTCGTGCCCGCCATTCTTTTCTATGATTCCGGATACTACAGGAAGATTGATGGACAAATTTGTTGACTTTGTTCCACTCCCTCAGGCCTATCATTCAATGAAAAGCCTCGGTCTGCGCAGAGAATTTCTTGTTCACTTTGGACCACGGGCAGCGGCATGCAGGGTAAAAAGTGACTGCTCTACAGATGAAGTTGTCTTCTGGGTCGATCTTATACAAAACCAACTGCTTCGGGCTATTGATAGGGAGAAAATATGGTCAAGATTAACGACGTCTGAAAGTATCGAGGTAATGAAGAGAGAGTTGCAGTGTACACATCCAAGCAGTTTTTTAACATCTCTGTGCAGTGAGCATGTGAGCTCATAACAGTATTTGAAAATATTAGAGATGTGCAATTATAGTTAACATAATTGCTTGTTTAAATTCATTTGGGAAAACAACCAAATCCATGTTGGTTTAGCCTTAACCATGTTAATGGTCCCAAATTGTTGGTTGAGTGTTGGATCATTTTCTGTGCCTTCTCTTGCAAGTGTTGTTTAGAGCCTAAGAACGTGGTAGAAATAGTCCGCACGTGTATAACGATTCATAGTGTGTTTAGATTGTGAAAGTGTGCAGTAACAGAATATGGTTGAATAATTTAATGTAAATATCTTGATAGTTTATCAGGGTCGGTTACTGTTGCCTTGCAGGTTTTGGAAAGAGATTTAGCTATTTTTGGATTCTTCATTGCCTTAGGCAGGAGCACCCAGTCTTTCTTAGCTGCAAATGGTTTTGATGCGCTGGAGAATCCCGTGGAAGATCTTGTCAGGTGACTCATTATTTTTTTTATGTTGGCTTGTCATACTCTTCGTTCCACCCCACCACTTAAACTCGAAATCTTCTTTGGTCAGGCACTTCATTGGGGGCAGTCTCCTGCAGTATCCTCAACTGTCAGCCATCAGTTCATACCAGTTGTATGTAGAGGTAGGCATAAACCTTACCGCCATTGGTGGAATTTTCCTTTACTATTTTGAAATTTTATCATGGAAATTGATAGTGTAGGTTGTCTGCGAAGAACTAGAGTGGCTTCCTTTCTATCCAAATAAAAAGGACTCGAAGGCAGCCAAACAAGCACATGGGCATAAACGCAGACCAGAAGGGCCACCTAATTATGATGCTCTTCCTCAAATATTGAATGTTTGCTCTTATTGGCTACAGAGCTTTATTAAATACAGCAAATGGCCAGAAAATCCTTCTAATGTCAAGGCAGCAAAATTCTTATCCACTGGGTATCTTACTTGTTTCTTATCAAACTTTTGGATTGTAAATGAAATAATTGGTGATCATGTTTATTTTCATTCTCAATTTTTAGGCACAAGAAGTTAATTCAGTGCAAGGAAGAACTGGGGATATCAAGGTAAGCAAATAAAGAACGATAAATGGGGTAGAAAGACGTTGTGTATCCATCACTGGGATGCTTCACGTATCCAACTTTGTGCACTTTGCATTTGCACCTTTTGTCTGTAGCATGCCTTTATAATAGAAATCAAGTAATTTGATAGTGTGCAATTGGATAATGTGCGATGCAGTTTGGCAGTAACAGAAGCAGGGTTTATTGACATGAATACATTATCAACTGAAGAGTCAAGCTCCTTTGACAAGGTCGGTCTCTGTATTAGTAATGAATGTTACTTTCGATACACCAACTGAATTCAGATTTTTGTTTAGCATTCCAGTGACTATCAAATGTAATACAGCTACTGACAGAACTTATTTCCCAGGCTCTAGAGAGTGTAGATGAAGCTCTCGTGAGACTGGAAAGCTTGCTACAGCAGTTGCATGCATCAAGCTCATCCTCTGGGAAGGAACAAATAAAAGCTGCTTGCTCTGACCTAGAGAAAATAAGGAAGCTTAAGAAAGAAGCTGAATTTTTAGAGGCGTCTTTCAGAGCCAAAGCAGCTTCCCTGCAAGAGGTTATTCCAGACTTTTCCTTTTGTGCAGTTAGGATTGATATTTAAGTGCTGACGGCTTGAGTTTGCTAGACTAACCAAAGCATACACTAATCTTAGCCCTTTTTACGAAGTGTGGCGTGAGTCTTGGTGCCTATATTATGAAAACAAAGATGAGTCCGTTCGTTTTCTTTAACGTGTGTGGAAGACTAAAATCTCATGTGGTTCACTCAGGGAGGTGGTGACAGTGACTCTCAGGAGTCCTCTGAGGAACAAAATCAGAATTTGAAAGGAAAAGACACAAAAAAATCAATAAGTTCTGTAGATCAAGGAGCGAGGTATGTTCCATGTTCTGTTATTTAATAATTGTGTGTTTCAAGCTGTAGGTTCCCCTTCGTTCTCTTCTGGTTGCAGAAACTTATTTATTGTTTTGCACCTACATTAGTAGGAATCGTGGATTCTGGGGTTTCTTTGAGCGCCCTCCAAGGAGGAAGTCTGCCCCCAAGGTATTGGTATTCTTTAATTTGTTATCTTGTGCGATGCTATCTTAGACCTAAACTTTTTGGGAATATTTCTGCTTATACTCTGCACTTATTCAGTCAATGATTGGTATTGGTTTTCACCCGGTGCGAAGATGCTGTGTTAAATGGTTTCAGGATATTCATTACAATACGCAGGTAGATGAATATACTGAGAGGTCCAGAGAAAACGTAGATAGCGTGGATTCCGAGTCCAATGAGATATATCGGTTCGAACTTCTAAGGAATGAACTGATAGAGCTGGAGAAGCGGGTCCAAGGAAGTACAGACGAATCGGTGAATGAAGAGGTTAGTAAGTAGTAACCAGACTTGTGTGTTTTCTTTCCTTCATGGTTAAAGCTTTTAACATGGTAGCACATGATCATTTGCGTCTATCTCACGAGTACTACTAGCTCACTTCACTTTGTTCCTTGACAATCAATTTGGCACCTTCTACAGGGAAGAACCTCTGGGGATGCTACTCCTAAATCAAGCAGTAGTATGGAAGGTGTGGAGTTGGTTCAAACCTCAAAGAAAGAAAGCGTCATTGAGAAAACACTCGACCAAATCAAAGAAACAAGCACAGTATGAAAGTCATTCCAAGCCTCATGTCACCTGCAGCTTCTTTTTCATTGATCAAATCAGACTTAGTGACTAACATTGCACTTTACTGTGATATTTTTGATAGGACGTATGGCAAGGTACTCAGCTTCTTGCATTTGATTCAGCTGCTGCAATGGAGCTGCTTCGGAGGTCTGTAATAGGAGATGAATTAACAGAGAAAGAAAAGAAAGCTCTGCGCAGAACCATGACTGACTTAGCATCAGTTGTTCCCATTGGTGTTCTTATGCTTCTCCCTGTGAGTAAAAACAAACCATATGAAATTCAAAAATGGCATACTTCCATCCCTTGTAAAAAGTTTTGTTTCACAACTTCTACAGTGGTATATTCAAGGTTGCTCTGTACAAAATCCTGTGTACACGAAATTCACTGCACTGTTACGTTTACCATTGTCATTGGCAATATGAGTTAGTGAACTAATCTAACGGTTATGTCAAACAGGTCACAGCAGTTGGTCATGCGGCTATGCTTGCTGCAATTCAAAGATATGTGCCGGGCTTGGTAAATACTTTCTTTTATACTTGCTTTGCTCTTCTGTTTTTTTATTTCCATCTCTTCCACAAAGTTGACAACCATCCGTCTTTGTCCAGATACCTTCAACCTACGGAGCAGAAAGGTTGAACCTATTAAGACAGCTGGAGAAAGTCAAGCAAATGCAAAATGAAACAGAGCCTGAGGAAGGCATAGATGAAACAGAATCATGAATAGATTCAAGATGCAAAAAAATCAGTTTATACATCACCTTGTTCTATTATAATTCATTGACAAGAGGTGTGCATAGAGAATCTCATTCCATATAGTAGGCACCAGTGGCTGCAGAGTCTTGAGGAGGATCAGCAGGAGTACCACTTGAGGACCATCTTTCCGAATATATGTAATAATGTTCAGAAACTTAACCTTCCTTTGTTGATATCTCATATCTTTAGTTACTTCATAGATATATATTGTGAGTTGCATCAGGTTCCATCTTTTCCTTTTGACATGGAAGCGTCGATTACATGAGAGTCTCTGTCATGTCATATTGCGTAAATACATTTGACTGAACAGAACGTATCCCTACATACATCGGCTAAACCGAAAATGAAATCATTAAACCTGAAACCTAAACCGAACATTTAAGGCAAGACTCAAAAGAGAGAACCGGCGACGTTAAACTCAAAGAGTGTGCGAACGGAGCTGCGACCGTCGACTGTAAACGGCTTCCTCTTCTCCGAGAAGAAAGATGAAGCTAAAGGTTGTGTATCGTAAAGTCTCCGATTACATACGTTACGATCTCAAAGAAATCGTCTTACCTTCATCACTTCCCGATCCTCCTCACGTCGTTAAACGCCGCAAATTGACTTGGCACGAGCGCTTTCTCGTGAGATTCCTCCGCTCCCCCTTTGATAATTCTCTTGTTTGAGCATAAAGGCTTCTCGCTATTTCAGAGTAGTTGGTACTTTCTACTCTAGATGCTAACCAATGGAATGAAATCTTTGCTGTTGTTCGTAAAATAGGTGTTGAAGGAAGCTACAAGGCTTTATGGTGCAAGCTGGGTGAGAGATATAGGTCCTGAGCTTCGTCCAAATGATTACAAGAAGCAAGGTGATGCTGAACCTAAGAAACAAGCCAAAGATACTGAGAAAGAGCCCTCTGTTTTGGAAGATCTTGGTATCAACTTCCTAGATCTTGATAAGTGCTATTGATATTGCTAAGTTCTTTTTTGTTTTTTTTTCATTTTCTGTTACTCTTTGTTACAGCGGTAGCTGCAAGAGGTGGCATAGAGACATTAAGGCCTGCCTTACAACGTGTGTACATGACACGAGCTTCTAATTATAAAGACGCGCTTGCAAGCTTTATAAAGGGTTACCATGAGGGTGTCCAACAAGTTATGCAGAGCAAAGAAGAGTCTCAAGTCCCTAAAGATCATGAATCAGACAACTCCAAAAAGACTACCTGATCTTTACTTGTTAGCTCCAATAGTAGCGATACATTAGGTGAATATGCGAGTATGTATTTTTCTACTTCTTGGATTCTTTGATTGTAGTCTATTTGTGAAGCAACTTCTGTCTTCTACAAGTTTATATACATTATATGTTAAACAACTCTTACTTATGGTTAGTCTATTTGTGATTTCATATACACATTTTTTCTTCCAAAAGCTTAAAGACTGTTGACCTTAACCGATGCATTGTTAGTGGAATTAAATCCATTCTATCTGTAACAGTCTCCCATGATGCCTTAAAGTTTTTAAAAAGTATAGATATCAGATAGATTTCAGGGGGAAAAAGTTGAGCAGTCGATTCAATGCTGTACTTTAAGTCTTGTTATGATCAAAACTTTATCTGCAGGACTAACCCCTGTTGCAGGAGAAGCCACTGAGCATCTTAACTGTAGCCGAAAGCTTGAAAGACTAGTGATAATGGCACATGTCTTGAGGGGTCCCTCTCCCACTTGTTGAGCCACTAAGGCCGGAGATCAGTTTTGCCTTCAAGTCAACAAGTAAGTATCTATCCTGGATCTGAATGGGCCCTTAAGAGAATCACCTGTGGCTAAGTAAGATAAAAGTATATTTAGAATTACCTGTTGAATATCAACCCATGCTGTCGAGTCAAAAAATGTGTCTGCCTTAAAGGTTAGCACTTGTTTGTTACTGCTCTCAAAGTTGGAGCATGTGCGCATACAATCCAAGCATTTGTACTTAGTGAGTGGTCATGATAAGGTTGTATACTTTCTATCTCTGTTATAGGAATAATCAAGACTTAGCTTTACGCCATTGGTGCCATACGCAGATGGTTAATCTAGATGGCAATTTTCTTTTCTTACTCAGATGTCATAACCAAACAATTCATTGGTTTCTGGTTGGTTTAGATCTGTAAATCGATTTTATTGCAGCAATACCATATGATCAAAAGGCTATAAACCCCATGTGTAAATGGTTTCTTGAGATATAAAATGATGAAGAAACAATGTATGTGCTAGATAAAGATATAATTGGATCATACCACACTCTCTTTTTGGAAGCACATGGAAGAGGATAACCGGTCCAATGGTTATATTTTTTTATATATAATGAGAGGTGAAGGTTGAAGAGCACTAAAAGAACATACGATCGCTTTCAACAGATGATTACTGTTCACTCTCTCAAAGTTTTTTCTCTCTTTTTCTCAACTAATTGTATATACTCCCTAGTCCCTCCCTGGGATAAAGATGCATAATAAACATATAACTGTTCATACATAATATACATGACTTATTCATGCACTACTTCCAATTAAATAACAAAAATACATTATAATTATTTGACTTGATTGATTTGATATTTAGTTAAAATATTGAATTGAACCATGCCTTACATGTTTGGTTTACTTGAAGAAAAGCTATTGAAGAAGGTAGTGAAAGGTAGAAAAAAAAACATAACTATAGTAACTCCAATAATAAATAAATAAATCATCATTTGTTAGCCCCACTTTTTCTATATATTGTTTTCTATACTATAATCTCACCAATTTCCAATTTCATCTCTCACCAGAAGAAAAAAATCATCATCAGACAAGTACAAGTACACACCATGATGCGTGTGTGAATACATCATCTGATCATGATGAATTGATATGTATTCTTTTTTTTCTGACTTTGGAAGTACAGGGACAAAGAAAAGAGTTTTCCTAAAATTCAGCGATCTGTTTTCTCCTTTCTAATTTATTTATTTCCCAAAATATTTACATACAGTACGGAAGCCAATGAGATAATTTTTAAAACTAAAATTGCATACAAATTTTCCAGAGAATTGGCTTATAGAGAATGTGCAAAGTCTGGCTCTCATAAAAGCTTTTAGTCATTTCTTGTCACATCTTTGGATCTCTCATCCTCGTCTATCTCCAACCTGCTTCATCGTATCCCCCGTGAAACCTATATTCTGTTTTTATAAATTATTCCAAAAAATATCACTCATTGTTTTATTACAAAAGTAATATCTAACATAGTGACATGCATATAATAGTAGATTAGTCGTAATAGTATCCACTCTTGAATACAAAAAATCAATTTTGTTTTTACACATTTCCTTATTCATGTTCATTTTCTTTTCTACCAGTTAACATTTTCTTAGCATTGTTAGAAAAACAACCGTGGTTAATTAATTACTCTAAACTAAAATTAATTAAAGTGGGCTCTTTCAAAGTGGCCATGTGCGACTGCTCAAAAAGTCTCTTAACAGATTCCTGAATCCTCTTCAGTGTATTACTAATTAACAAACCAAAAAAAAAAAACTCCCAATCAATCTCGTTTATTTAATTATATTTTCAAACTGTCTCATCTCGAGAAACAGCGTCGCCCATGTGTATTTATAATCACGTATCTTAAACTATAGTATCGGTGATGATGTAATGTACCCTACTTGAAACATATTAATATATGGTAAAATAGTAAAATTACCGCGTTATGAGGCTGAGGAGGAGTGTAATAATTGTACATGTTATGAGGACACTCAGCGGCAACCGAATCATCTCCTTCGTCTTCATCCATTTGACACTCCAAGTTTACACCGAAAAGCCTCAACGTCCTCGAGCCACCGACGGCGGAAGGCGACGGTATGGAGTGAATCCCCCTCGCTCTTGCTACGACGGCGCCTGTAATCTCGACACGTGCGCTTCTTTAATTTATTGAAGGAAAAGAAACAAAGACAAGAACACAACTGAACAAAAATCACGTTTCTCCTAGGAGATTGGACGGTCTTCTTCACGCGCTCTTATATAGCTTTATTAATAACAACTTGGAGATGATAAGTAATAGAAGCTGTCGGGTCTTTTAAAAAATTAGAAAGAACAAAAAAAATATCATAGCTGTATTATAGAAACTCAGGTTGTTAATATGCACGTAATAGGCAGTATATCGTATAAACTTTAAAAAATTATCATACCTTATCAGAATAAAACTTATAAATCTATTTATAGTTAGGTGTTAAAGTTGTAATCATCCCGACAACATAAGATTAGTTGATAATGCTTTTGAACACCATTAAAGAAATCAAAATTAACGTGGAATTATTTAATTTATATACATTATGTAACAAAATAATAATAATTAATAAATATGGTAATAAGGATAAATAATATTAACAACATACCATAGTGGGAATACTCTGAGTGAGGAGGATTATTAGAGGCGTTGATTTGAAGATAAGGAGGAGCTGCCACGGAACTATAATACGACGTCGTATTCACGGCGGAGGAGGAGCCTTGGCCACGTCTACGCCAGCCAATGAAGAGTCTCCGGGAATCAGAACATTGACGTTGGAAGAAAACAACGTCGCCAGGGTCGAGCTGTTTGTCTTTGACGTATCTACTCCATCCTTTAGTCAACACGTAGCTTTGACTGCTGTTCCAGTAAGAGTATCTGAACCTCCAGCACTTGCCTGACTCATCTTCGAAGCTTAGAAGCATCCCTTTCTCATCAGCATTACTATTGGAGATGATGGTGTTGAGAGGGAAGTACTTCTCCGCGTGCTGTTTAGGTATAACAAGGCGGTTAAGCTTGCCAACGTCGCTTGGTGTGAGAGATTTCTCGAAGAGAGACTCTTTCTGGTCTTCGTTGAGCCATGTGGCGGCGGTTGTAGTGGTTGGCTCTGATGTGTCGGTGGTGTGGAGATGCTGCCAGAAGAGAGTGTGGTGGTCCGTGGAGTAATGGTTGACTGACATTTTTTTATCAATGGGGGGAGAGAGTAGAGAAGGGTTTAGGTGTGAAAGAGAGAGGTGGGTACTCAGTGGTACTAATATAGTATGATACGAAGGAGAGAGGGTTAAAAAAATTGACGTGAAAACATTGTCAAAACTATTTGAGGAGAGAGCAGCACACGACAACCAGACGACTTTCTTTTAAGGTTTTGCGTGATGTTTTATCTTTTTCCATCATTATTACTTTTTTTCTACTTCTTACAGTATTTTTAATGTATTCTATTTGTCTCTCTCTATTTTATCATTGTTATCAACATATCATAATATATGCTATCTTGATAGTTGATTGTAGTATTTTTCTTGAACACATTGGATTCCATGATGATTACTTCTAGGTCTGGGTGTTCGGATACCTATTCGGATACGGGTCGGATTTTTTGAATATCGGTTTTTTTGGATGTGGACCCCACAGAAAAACTAAATTTTTTGATTGTAGTACTTTTGTAACAGGATATTTAGATCTTTGTATATTTACAAGATATGATAATTTTGCATAATTTTCAGGGGATATGAAAAGTAATCCTCAGGTTGTGACCAGGTATGTGATTAGGAGGATGCTCTTTAGACAAAAGAAAGAAGAACTAAAAGGTTTATTTTTCACAAAAAAGAAAAGGTTAGGCTACACGAAAACCCAAAGAATCATCCCATATATAGAAGTATCTGAATAATTGAAAACAAAATGCAATTAGTGGAAAAGAAAAAAAAAAGATGAAAATGTTATGATGTCACTTATCTATAAAACAATTATGTTCTTTGCGTGTTTCTCAAAATGTTACCAAAAGAAGAGAACAAAGATATGGTCCTTTATATTATTGACGCAATTAATAGTCATCATATGTATACGCATTTTATTAGTAAAAGCTAGACGTAAATTCACAGTCAATTGTGATGCATACATGTAAGTTTTGGTCGTGTTGTTCAATGCACTAACGTTACCATTCGTCATCAGTGTTAGATTTCATGTAATTTATATTTACTTTCAGCGCTGACGAACACAATTGAAGTTGGCACTGGCATTGGCATTGCATTAGCATTGCACTAGTATTAATTGCAGCGTCGTGATCTTTTCTAACAAGTTCGATACAATTTTTTTGTTTTTTAACGTTGCGTACGCATACTATATTTGTTTATTGGATCTATTTAAGGCAAATAAAAAATGAGAAACGATTGGGAGGTCTAAGAGGTACGTAGGAGTAAAAGGCTGGCAGTATAGCTGCCTAAAATATTATAAAAACTACTGAATTAGGACGAGCATTTTTGCATCTTCAGCTCAGTTGAGTAGAAAAAAAACTATCTTTTAAATAATTACGTATTCATATTTTTTTATTTTATGTTTTTACTATATATTTACTCCATCCATCTATTCTAACCCCTGCAAAGGCTAATATAATAAATAAAATAAAATTCTTGCATTTATCAATTTGATTAATTAAAATATATTCTGCATGACATAGTTTTGGAAGAAAACAAACCCAATCTCCATTCATTTTTGAAAGGATGAAAACAATAAACATATAACCCTTTTTCTTTTGGGAATATATAATTATATATAGTAGATTTAAGTACCTGTGGAGATTTTTGATAAGTTATGAAGCAATTTGTTAAAAACGAAAAGAGAGAAGTAGCAAATCCACATAAAGAACTAAGTAAAAAATTGAATGCTATAGTAACACAAGATGTTGTGGGACCGAAAAAGATGATGGAAGCATGATGAAGGAAGAAAGAGGTCCAACGACTGAGATGGCGTTTGGATATTTTCACACATAAAGTAAAGAGTAAAGAGGCACAAGAAGATTCTTACCACTTCATGCATTCATGTTTCTTTTTTGGATAATTTTGTGCTCTTGCAGTTAACCTCTATAAATATGCAAAACAACTAATAATGGGCGTTGTTTACATTTTCCATAATAATATAAAATGTAGTACTCGCATATGTTGTTATATGAGCAAATTGTTTTTCCTAGAAACCATACATCAATCACAGCAACTCTATCAGCAAATTGCCTCTCGACGAGAAGAAAAAGACATGAAGAAATCTGCGATGAATATCGTGGAGAGTGTCTATAACCTGCAAGTATCTTTATTTAATTGTCCATAAACGACAATCTTCATTTGTTATTTTTGGAAAATGGTGCAAGAAGCTTCACTGAGCTTCGAGTAAGTTGCTATTTTATATTCTTGATATGCATATCTTTGACATTTTCCCACTTCCCTAGTAAAATAGCACACTCTCTTTATATGATTTTTTCACGAAATTGGTCCCTAATAGTTGCAGTTATAATACTATATATGTACTAATAGCGGATTGACTTGTTAACTGACCTCATTCAAGTTGAAACCAATAGTGCGTATCTTACATTATACAAATAGGTTATATAGGTACATTGACAGGAATCGAGGTAATCAACTAGTAATTGTTAACCTGTAGTTTGTATAATGCGTTAATTAAGGTTTAGTGCTTTGATGACGTTCATAAGTGTGGATTTGGGGTATAGTTATTGACTTTATAAATAACATGCATTGCAAAAATAGATGTGCATGAACATAAAGATACTTTAGAATAAGGAGTGAAACTACGAAACATGCATTGCAAAAATTTGAGATGTAATTTAGCAGTTATTTTTAGTTGAAAATATACCAGATTTGAGTATATTCACGTTGAAAAGATATATAGTCTCTAGATATATGTAAAGCGTTTTTTTCTTACTAGATGTACAATGGATGTACAATGGATGTATAAAGTAATAACATATATACATATCTTTATATAGTATAATGTATTGATCTCTAAGAAGGGGACCAAAGCTCCTGCTGCATTTTTTTAAAAAAATTACCAAGCAAAACTGGCCTGGAAGAGTGAGCGGACCACACATTTTCACATTTTTCTATCTAAAGATAAACATTCATCTACACTGTTCCACACAATAAAGTTTTCAGCCGATTTCTTAGACTTAAACAGTTAGAGCCGTGGATATTAATTCAAGTTCTAATTTAAAATTTTGTGAATTTAGTAGGCATCAAATTCCAATATTTGGAGACAGGATCATAGAACACAGCTACTAAATAGTAGTATTAAATAAATAAATTAGACATTATATTATTTATGGAACACGATTGTCTAACATTTAATTCCGATTTTTTCACAAGGGTTAACAACTTTAGCCGAGTACTAAAACCCAAACATTTGGACATCTCGATGGGCCAGCTCTTTCCCCTCTGTGGAGTTAAACCAGTCAAGTGAACCAGCCCATATATGTCATTGACACACTTGGGCCATTCGCAGAGTCTCTCTAAACACTTAACAGGCCTTGCCTTGAAGATTGGGCTTCATATCAATTTAGTATTCCACGCTTACATCATTACCCTCTGATCCGTCGGAATAAAACCTTAACCCTAGTCTCCTCCGTCTTCAGAAGCAGAGAAGCTCGTAAAAGTTCCGTTAACCCTAAAACCTACAGGCGAAGATGGGACGCGTCCGCACGAAGACGGTGAAGAAATCCTCACGTCAAGTGATCGAGAAGTACTACTCGCGCATGACGCTCGATTTCCACACGAACAAGAAGATCCTCGAAGAAGTAGCAATCATCCCTTCGAAGAGGCTCCGAAACAAGATCGCCGGATTCTCCACTCATCTCATGAAGAGGATCCAGAAGGGACCTGTCCGTGGAATCTCCCTCAAGCTCCAGGAGGAAGAGCGTGAGCGCCGCATGGACTTCGTCCCCGATGAATCCGCCATTAAAACCGATCACATCGAGGTTGATAAGGAGACGTTAGACATGCTTGCCTCCTTGGGAATGGGAGAGATGCCAGGTGTCGTTAAGGTGGATCCAGTCTCCGCCGCTCCTGTCGCTGCCTTTGGCCGTGGAAGGAGGTTCTAGAAGAATCGGTTCTAATTAGTATCTTTTAATCTGTGTTTGTTTTGCTGAACTTTGAATGCTCTATAAGTTTTTAGTGTTACTTATTTTCTTAAATAGTTTTTGCTCTAACAATTTAAACAATACATGAGATCTGATCACTGACTTTAACTATTACAGTATTGTTTTATGGTTATCTAACCTTAGTAAACAGACCAAGACTGTTACCATAGATCATATAGAGACTAAGAAGAGTAGCAGAACAACACACTTTACAAATTCATTCAGAAGATCTTGAGTTTCTTTAAACTACTATTGGTTTAAATTGTAGTTGAATAGGTATCAGTCAAAATTATCTGATATCTAACAGTAGACATAACTGAGAGCTTGAGGTCCACCCACTTCACTTGCTATTCATAAACAACTACGAGATTTGACTACCAAACATTGGACTCACTTGAAATGCTTCATGGGGTTTATTACTTACTCTCAACTCTCATGTCATCCTCACTGTATAGTAGAAATTAGGGAGAGCAAATTTGCTATTTTTAAAAATATTCATGGGTAGGTTTGGAATTGAAATATTTATTCTTTTGTCTCCCCTCTCATAAAACTTCTAATAAACTAAGGTCAGGAGGTTGGTTCACTTTATATATTTGCATGTATTTGAGTCTCACTGTACCCAATTCTGGTGTGTTGCCATTTAATTTTGTTTGCTTTTCTTTAATTTCAATTAAATTTCTTTGACTGTACATTTTTTACTTTTGAAATTATGAATTTTATTTATTTTCAAGTTATTACTAAAAACATCTAATTCAAGTTGGTAGCCATTTAATTTTTTTGGTTACATATATTAACTCCTATGAAGAAAATAAAATAAATAATGGTAGCCTGTTGAGTATTTAATTTGACATTAAACACCTCTTCTTTCCCTCCTTAAGCAATTAACCATCTGATATCATCTAGTAGTGTATACTTCAATTCAAACTTTATGGTTTTCTCTCTCACTCATAATTAAATTAAGCCTTAATGAACAATCTATCTCTCTCTTTCTCTCTTTAAGTTTATGTCTGTGTTTCTTCTTGTATATAAAGACCTAAGCTGAAGCAACCCAACCACCAGTTAGAAGAGAGACTCTTTGTGATTGAAGTACGAAAAGTCTTTGAGATCACAGCAAACTCTCCTTCTCAGTCCGCAGGTTTCAAGGTATTTTTTCTCCGACCAAACTCATTTTAACTTAATCTCTTCTTGTCTAAAATAAAAATCTTAATCTAATTTTACACAGAAGATGAGTCGAAGAGGTCCAAAGCCCGAGCTGAAGCTGAATCTTTCGCCGCCTACGTCAAGCAGGAGGAGGGTTGTTCGATCTCCAAGTCGCTCTGCGACGACTTCACCCACCTCACCGCAAAGCTCGTGCGTCTCTTCGGAGATGAACCAGGACGACCCGTCTGTGAGATACTCGACAAGTCCAGAGACAAGCTCGATGGTTCTTGTCGGATGTCCTCGTTGTCTCATGTACGTTATGCTCTCACAAGACGACCCTAAATGCCCTAAATGCAAAAGCACCGTTCTTCTTGATTTCAACCATGAAAACGCCTCAAACGCCAACGCCTCAGCCGCTTCTTCCTCTGGTCGCAAGACTCGGAGGAACTGAAAGATCAGTAAAAAACAACTCTCCGAATATTCCTGTCTTTTATTTATTTATTTGCGAATGTAGTAGCTGTTGTTTATGAGAGTAGTGCTAATCACGCTCCACTTTATAAACTTGGAGAAGAAGGTAAGAGATGAAACTAGGGTTTTCATACTCACAAAACTTCAAATCAAAAAGGGTGGAGCGTGAATAGCACTAACTTTTCTTTTTCGTTTTTTTTCTTAGTAGTTTTTCTACCATTTGGGTTTATATCTAATGGAAGAAGAATCTATATGTATTTGAAAATGTGTGTCATTGTCTCCGCATTCTACTCCTGAGTCTTATAAATCGTCTCATCCATCAAAGATACCATATCATAACGGAATTGATGACTTATATTCCAAATCTTTTTGGGATACTCTGTCTCTCAGATGTATAAGAGAATTAGACGTTTTGTGTTTGACTATAAGAAAAGTAGACATTCTTGGCGTAGCAGAAAGGTTACTTATCCATCACGTAAAGGAAAATCTAAAATTGACCTTGTGTTTCGACCAAAAAAAAAAAAAAAAAAATTGACCTTGTGAAAAATGTAGTAGCTTGATGATCCTAATCGACAGAAAATCTGAAGAGAAAACTATATAGATTCCTTTGTACTTGTTGAAAAAGTAGTTCAAATGAGTGAAAGAAAGAATGGCTACTTTGGCCTCATACACACACATTCCTTTTTTTCATGTTCTTTTAATTTTTATGTTAACTCAAAAGAACCCATAACAATATTTTTGTCCTCAGCAATTGCATGTTTGATTAAAGACAAAAAGAAAAATTTAGAACGTGAGTTTGTAAATGGCAAAAAACTATTATCAGGGAAGAAAAGTGATAAAATGTATTAAAAATGCATTTATAAATAGCTAAACATAGTTAGATTAGGTGTTTCTGAGCATGCAACATGTAAAATGCTATGGTTGTAGAATCTATACAAATAATCTACCGACGAAGAAGTAAAAAAAAATGAAAACTGGTTAAAATCGAAGAGGAAAGTAGTTCAGAGCATTTAAATAAAATCAGAGGGAAGGTGCATCAATTTGTATATAACAGCTGTTCAAAACGTTAAGATTTAGAGATCATTAAAACCAAAATATAAATGCAATAGTAATTGAGACAGTTGTGAATTGTAATGAGCGTTACGTCAGATTATAAATACGACTTTAATTTCACCTTCATTGCTCTCTTCTAGCTCACCTCTTCAAAGAAAGAACAATAATTACAGTATATTCATGATGATGATGCGAATTTTATTTTATTTTCTCTTCGGCATTACACACTACTTGCCATGTCTTTAAAAGAACTCCATTTCTCTTCTTATCATTCACTAAATGCCACCTTTCTGTTGCCGTGTTCCCTTATTCAATTCCTGCTTCCTACCTCTCTTTTTCTCAGTTATGCCCGATCATTTGATTAACATTTTACTTAAATTCATAGAGTTTATATATAACCCCACATAGAACCAAACTTGTTTGATGGTATTAACTTCACTTAGCTTAATGGAATTGACATATCAAGTCATTAACCAAAATATAGAGATTTTCTTTGTTTCTTTAATTACTTGTAACATTTCTGAAGAGAATTTTTAGAGAGCTCTGACGTTGGGGAATTGTATTAGCCCGTTCTAGAAAAAAAATATGGGTCTAACAGAAAAAGTTAAGAAGGGAACAAAAATATATACTCTCTATACATAATAGTTAAAGATTTTTTTTTTTTTTTTTTTGCTAAGTTAGTTAAGAATTGTTGTATGCACAAACGTTCTTGTTACATATATAAGTTCCATCTACTATAATAAATCATCTAATAATATGCATGTTGGATGTTTAAGAAGTGTATATGTGAGTTTCATGATGACAAGAGGAGACTTGTGAGTGATGAGAAGATTAGATTGGCGTTTGGAGGGAGATATAAACAGAGTGGAATTCTAGATTTGATGTGGACCCGTTCGCAAAGATATTTGAGGACCGTCCAAAGAGGTATTTGGTCATCAAATACACAGCGCAAAACTACTAGAAACGTTCTTATTCTCACATGCAATTGCACGTCCACATATAGAAAGCATGCAAAAATCTATCCCACTCTTGAATCAATGGCCAGTTACCTTTTTAGTTATAGGCTCTCTGATTCTTAAGATATATATATTAATGCATGATTCTTAAGATATATATATTAATGCATATCTAGCCTAACTAGTTAAAATTGTATTATTTAGATAAGTATCTCGACGTGGTCAGTCCACGTCCGAAAGTGTTAATCCCACACAATTCGCCCCCACGGGGTTTATATATTGTGACTAGTCACAGTCGTTATATTTATATCTAAGAAAAATTAGGTTTCATCAATCATCATATCGCTTATCGACAAATTAAACATATCATTCATTAGCGTTTGTGATCACATTTAGTGGTAAATTATGGGGAAACGTACGTTTTAATACTATAAGCGTTAGCTTTCATGTATTGTTCTTTAAGATGATCTTAACGTCTTTGCCACTAATACCACACAGAAGAAAAACTTCACCCTTAAGAAATTTGACCAAGCTATAAAGAGGATATGTCATAGTTTTAATTTCAATATTTTGTTTTTTTCTACTTAATTATTTATTTATTGCTTCTATAAATGCATTAATACGTGAGTGGTTGAAATCTAATTATGCTATTCTTTATTGTGAGTGCAGTACACATTTAACCTTCAATAGTTTTCTTTGTATCTTCTATATTTTTCTCAATTCTTACTGACACCTTTTCGTATCAATTTATATGAGGAGCAATACTGACAGGATATTAAACTTAAATTTGTTGTTATTATTTTCTTGCATTACCATCAGTAATAAAAACGAATAACACGATTTATATTAAAATATATAAATTCTAGAAGACAATTATATTTGCACATGTGACAAAGAAATTAGAACAAAACTTATGAAACTGTAACAACTAATAACTAATAACCTTGTGATAAATATATATTTAATTTTTCGTATTACCCACATATTTTAAAGTTCAAAGAAAAAAAGCATGCATACCATGTTAAACATATGTTCCAAGTTCTGAACAATAATTGTATTTAAATCTACACCAACCTAACATCAATTGCATTTCTTCAAAGCTTTTAAAGAAGAGCAGACTTGCGTCTAACTGGGCCGCTGGGCCTAATTTTACTTAGCAGCCCACATGCTCTGGTGAACTTCATGGGGGTTTGTTGATTCAACACACGTGACAAACTGAATCAGAATAGTCTTCTTCATTCCATTGTCTTTACAAGCAACACTTCTAGTCAAGCTTACATAATAGGAACATGGATATGTCTTGGAGACTTTATGTAATAAGAGATTTTGAAGAACTCAAGAAATCGAAAAACTCTTTTCTTGAATATATTTATTTTTATTCTCGTAACACTTTATTGTATACAAACACTTGTGTTCAAAACCAAATCAAACGTGTGTGGCAAGCTACTTGACAATCTGAGGAATACAGATTGACTGGAGAAGCCAGTCAAACATACGTTTCAAGAACTGTATTCCGGCGGAGAAGTGGAGCCATACGCGGCGGATGAACCGAGACCACCCAGGCGAGTCTTCCGATGAAGCTAACGCCGTTGGCTGGAGATAAGACCAAGCTGCTTGCTTAACGAGAGGGTTGCGTATCGAGATATCTCCCACGGTGGATAAAACTGGAGAGCTGCTACCGTTAATAGACGGTAAGTTGACGGAGGAGTTACTCGGAGAAGAGATGATATCTCTGAGAGATGTGTAAGCTACGAAGGAGGATGGTTTCACCGAGAGGAGCTCGAAATCAAACGTCGTGGACGGAGGAGGATCGATCGCGAAAGGAATATCGGTGGTGATCACAGGCGGCGTTGTCGTGGTGGATATGGAGTTTCTACGGCGGAGTGGTGTTGACGACGGTGGAATCTCCATAGTCTTCTTCTTCTTCTTCTTCTTCTTCGTCTTCTCTTGTTTGTGGCTGAGTGGGTTTTTGTGTAAACATGAGGTCTAATCATTGATATCTATAATGTGGACATTTGTCATTATTTTTTGCTTATAATAGAGAGACGTTTACTTTCTTTCTATTTTCTGAATAATTGTGATTGGCTGTGAGTCCAATTGTGTATTTAGCTAATAATTGCAATTTCTTTATAATAAATAAAAGCTTATATAAAGACAAAGATATATTAAAGAAGTGCATGTGAAGATTAGATGAAATATATTCGGATATCCAACCAACCAAAATAATCATTATTTTCCTAATACTTGATTAGTAATGAATATATATATATATATATATATATAACATGTAAATTTCTTCTCTTCATTATTAAGAAACTAGGAGAAAGTCTGATTGTTTGACTGAACACCTAAATGAGGACATATATTACCAATGGTGCTTGATATAAAACAAGGAAAACTAGGCCTAGACCATTAGGCCCATACAAGAGAAAAAAAAAATAATAGCAAAGATCCCGACCCAGTCCACTCGCCGCCTCAATACGATGTTGTTGTGGTTCATCCTGTTTTCGCTTCTAGCCTTGTACTACTGAAAATTCTAGAAACAGCACTTTTGATGTTAAGTATTTTTCAGCTATTTGGAGGCTTTCATAGAACAAACCAACAAATGTTTGGTGAAAAGGCAAAGGCATTTCTATCCTTTTTTGTGTGCGGAGAGCTGAGTTCGTTTCTTTTTGCCGAAGGAACATTCGTTTCAATTTTTTTGTTTACTTTGTTCTAATTTCTGCTATCAATTTCTTCTGAAAATTAATTAAAATCGGTTGTTTCTATACGTAAATACTAAATACTCCCTCCATTTCATGAAAATGTATGTTTTAAAATTTTCACATATTAAAAAATATCTAAAATTTTAATTAAAATGTATTATTTTTGTGTTTAACTATTTTTCATAAGTATAATAGTCAATCAAAATACAATTAGTTTCCTTAAAATTTAATGTTTGTTATTATTATGTACATTAAAAATGTACAAAATTGATCTTTTTAAAACAATTTTTTTTTTTAATATAGATCATTTTAAAACATAAAAAGTGGTATAGAACAAGGCCATGAAGAAGAGTATTTTGACCCAAAATATAGAGAAACACATGTAATCAGGTCAGGATTTAGATGGCTTTAACATCGATTTTGTTTAATTTAAGTACATAAAAAGCTGATTATCCACAACTTCCAGCTGACAACTATTTTATGTTGTCTAAGTATACGTTTACTCGGAATATTCCTAAATTGATTCTTAATAAATATCATTAGTTTTATTTATTTTATTTACATGGAACCATACAATAAAAGATTATTATACAAGAAATACCTCTCCAACGATATCACATAAAAGTCTATCCATCATGTATGAAAATAATAAAGAAAACAATCTAAACCAAAAGTAAACAACTGTCTATATTGACTTTAAGTAGCATCAAAAGTCAACGTCACACTTGGTCTGCTGGAACTGAAACCCGCTGGTTGTGTTAGAGGAACTTAGAGGAACCTTGAGATCACACCTGATCTTCGGCTTGAACTTCCACGACTTGACCAACCCAAACTTAAACCTAATCTTAAGTCTCAGCTTCGCATCAATCCTATAGATCCCCGACTTCACATCCTCATCCAGATCCCGCCTATCTCCGCCGTTAAGCACCACCAAACTCTGTCCAGCGAGATTAGTTCCGACCACAGTCGTGTTCTTGTGTCCCTGATAGAACGGTAAGATGTTACTTGCTCCAAAACGCTGATCACCGTAGTAGCCTCTAACCTCGATCTGATCATAGTAAACACCGATACGTCGATTAGGGTTTCGGATCGTGAAGTTTAGGTCAAGATTATATTGAAGGTTGTTGTCCGTGCCGAGCGTGAACTGAGTGAGCTTAGCGTCGGTGACGTGGAACTTGATGGCGTTTGGTCGGAAAATTAGCCAGATGATCAAAGCGGCTATGCCTACGACGATAGCTAGGGTTATGAGAATGTTGAAGATGACGCTTAAGATGCAGCAGCCGCAACAGCCAAGACAGTCACCTAAACAGCAGCATCCACCGCCGCGTCTGCCGTGGCTGTGAGAGGTTTTTGTCGGCGGAGGGATCGATGGCCCGTAATACGCACCGTTCAAGTGCGGTTGTTTGTCTCCCATTGGTTCGTTGAAATGATACTCTAAAGAAAGTTTCTCCTTTGTCTGTAATGTTTTGAGAAAGTAGAAATTGAATTGTTATTTGAGTGTAAAGAAACAAGAGGGTGTATTTATAGAGTGTAGAGATAGATAGCGTGTATTGAGATAAAACGATTAAACTGACGCGGTTTTGTTTTTCAAAGTCAAAGGTGACGCGCGCGTTTGATATTGTAAGGTGAATATATATGATTAATTAGAGGTTACTTGCGTGTTACGGCACAGTTCTTACTTCTTAAATATTTATGAATAACAATTTAGTGAACATTCAAACTTGCCTCTCAATTTTTGCTCTTTTTTTTTGGTTTCCCTTTTAGTTTTACTATGTAATTTTTTTTTTGTTCAAAATAAATAGTAAATATCAAAACAGTTAGTTAAATACTTTTTTGTTAAATCCAAGATAATTTGGTCGTATACGTGAATATTTATATAATGACAATGGGATGTATACATGTGGGAATGTAATGATCCTTCGTGTAGTAGTTGGTTTGGGAATTGTAAAGAGAGCTATCTTTACAGTGTAACATAACCTTCCAAGAAACTTCCTTAAAAGCCATGCACTAAAACCATCCTCATTCTTTTCAAAAGAATAAAAAAATAAAACCATCCTCATTGGTAATATTGAATTTTGTTAATTATATTAATATTTAATTTAAATGATAAATTTGTGGGAATTTTTTAAAATATATGATTTTCACATAATTAAAAAAACTAATTAACTATATATATTACTGGTGAAAAATTCATGTTGAGATACTTCCAATGTAAATATCTTAAAGTACCAAAAATAAGAAAATTATGCCAGTTATTATATTCCCTCTGTTTCTTAAAGAGTGTCATTTTGATATATTTTACACATATTAAGAAAATGATTAGAATGCATTTATGTTCTTAATAATGATAGCTATTCAACCAATAATGGTTTAGATAAATAAAAAAATTATAAACCCAATGCATTTTACAATAAATATCAAGCTAAAATCATCAATAAATTGCATTGAAAATTGAAAATGACACTCTTTATGAAACGAAAATAAAACCTCAAAACGATACTCTTTGTGAAACGGAGGGAGTATGTGACAACAAAACTGTCACAAAATTCTACGGAAAATATTTTTTAGCAAATTAAAGACTTGTATGTCATTGCAGACGAAGATTAGGTGAAGACTTGCTTCAAATGTTACATAATTTCTTAAATAAAAAAGGTCAAGCAAATTTAATATATAAATAATACTACTACGTTAGCAACCGAATGTAAATTCATGACAAAATAATAAAAAACTGCTACAAAATCATTATTGCGTTCCACCTCTAAAAATGTGTGACATGCTCCTCACCGTTAGGTCATTCATCGCTTTTCAAACACTAACACTGCATACGGTAATGAGCGTATACTTAACGCCTCTACCTCCTACGATAACTCCAGCGTCGCTATTCCCGAAACTGATAAACGCCGGACACCTAACAAAGAGACGAGAAGTCCTTGCGAAAGGCCCCACCTTCCAACGAATCTTCCCGTCGATTTGAACCAACACTTTAACCGCGCCACGTGACTGTTCCTGAAGAAGAGACAAAGCGTTGGCTCGAGCGATGGGGACGTCTTCTCCGCCGACGAAAGGAGACCAGACGTTGACTTCTTCGTATCCTTGATAAGTCGAAGGAATCGACGTGGGGAGAGTGATCTGTTGGTTATGGTAAGAAGCGTAGACGTCGAGACGGTCGTAGTAGATTCCTGTCTTGTCGTTAGGGTTACGAGAGATGAGAGTGGTTTGGATATTGGAGGTGAGCATGTTCGGTGGATTGCCTGAGACGTTGAAGGAGAAGACGGTGGCGTCTTGGAGGATGAAGCGTGGCTTTGGTGTGTGAAGAGTTATCCAAGCTAGGACACTTGCGATGATGGTTACGATGATTAATATTACTAAGCAGATGATATTACGACGGATGAAGTTGAGGAGGCTGGGTGAGTTGCTTCCTTGTGAGCCACATTCTTTTACGGCCATATTGAAGTTCCCCGGTGGTTGGTGGAGGAGGCAGAAGTTGAGGTTGCTAGGTATATGCACAAATACATACTCTTGCTAGGTTTTATACATATTGGTATTGTGCAACAAAAAAGGAAATTAATGAAGGTAAAAGAAAAATAGAAAGTCATGCAAAAAACAGAATATTCGTTTACTATTCGTTTGTGGTAAAAAAATAAAATAAGAAATTATTATCTTTTGGTAATTTTATTCACTTTTTTCCTTCTAAATACATCAAGCTTGTTTCCATTTGCGTTGTCTTGAAGATATCATTATCACCGGTCTCTTGTTTCCATTTGCGTTGTCTTGAAGATATCATTATCACCGGTCTCTTAACTGAAGTTCTTAACTCATGATTTTATATTTATTTTATCTTTTTTTACATTTTTCGATTAAGAAACATCTCTTATATCTTTTCTTATATCTTTTATTTAAAAGACGATTCTTAGTTTTTCAACTATTTCTTATCCGAAACTAAAATATAAACTTCTGAGAAAAATATAACCGAATTCCAACCAACGTAAACACCGCAATCAAATTATCCCAATCAAACCGAATTGCACCAATGGTTCTGGTTATACTTGATAATATAAGACCGGTAACTAAGAAATCTGAACCGTTAACAGCACATGACACAACGATCAATTGTTCATGTAGAGTAGAGAAACATACAAGTATACAAGCACGTGTTTGCTTATTAGAATGTTTCGGATACGAAAGGTAACTGGAAACAAACACATGGATACATCACTGAAACAAGAAGCAACAGATGAAAGCTTAAGCTTTATCTATCAACTTGTGGTTGGTAAAGCTCATGCTGCCACTGGAGGCTCAATAACTTGGAACAGCCCCACAGAGAGCCTCCTCGTGAGATCCTCCACTTCCACTTTCGCCACGTCAGCTCTCATACCGATATCAGTAGCGTACCTACTCGCACAGTACACACCAACCGCTGTCGCTGCCATCCCGTAGATATTCGTCGTCACAAGCCTCATCGGTGTGGACAAAACCGCAGCGATCGGCCCACCGATAATCGAAACAGCTTGTCCGCTCTGTCCCATTGTCCTTCCTTCAAGAACCAGCAAACCCGTCTTGCAATAAATCGCGAAATCCTCACAGTTGTTCTTGAAAACGTCGTAGCATCCAAACCCGTTCTGAAGGAGGTGGTTGGCTCGGTGGACGACTACGTCGTTAGGGTCAGAGACCGCGAGTGTGCAGGTTCCTCCTCGGGCTTTGGCAAGGAAGTGAGCGGCGTTGACGGAGTACTCGAAGCGGTACAAGACGCCACCGGCTAGGAAACAGTTTAGGCATGAGGAAACAACACCGTGGCCTTCGTTAGGTGGAACGCATGTTGGACAGTGCGTGTGGTTTCGAGATGGGCCTGAGCTTACTAGTATGAGATCAAGAACGGTTCCAGTTCCAACTTCTTGGCCTCGCCTTGTGAAATGGATGACTCTATCATCTCCAACATAGATACCTGCCCAAAGAAACATATTATTTTTTTTATAAAAAAACATATTATTACATTGTCATGTGTCCATTTTGGGATCAAAATATACGACTCACACCAATTACACAATCTTAAGGGCATAATTATTGGATGGTTCTTACAGTAGAGTCCTTAACGTAATATAAGAACCATCTCTTAATTCTTTTAAAAAAATTAAAAAACGGTTCTTATATTACGTTAAGAACTCCGTCTTAAGAATCCTGCAATAATCATAGCCTAAGATCCATAGTGAACAACGGGTTTTTGGTTTTACTAAATGTCTAAATCACACCATTGTTGGATACTGATTCGAAAATCACCTCAGAGTGATCGGATCAACATTAACCCTAAATGATCGGCGCGCTCAATCCAAACAAACCCTAATTTTACTCAGATCGATTACAACACTAGACAGCTGCTACAATTCATTAGTTGACTCGAAAACGAAGAGGAGTTAGATACCGTGATGGGCATAGATGTAAGCAGTCCTCCACGAATAGATATGATCCCCAGGTTTCAAACTTGATCGATCGATTCTGTTCAAACGCAAACGATACACAAAAATGAGATGATCGCATGTTATAAGAAGAACCAAACTATAAGAAGATGGAACCTGTTGGAGAGAAGACCCATCGATGATGATCTCTTTTTTTAGATTCCGCAACGCCGTAGAAGTGGACGAAACTGATGCTTTTCTTCACTTATCTTCAAGCGATAGATATTATGCTAAAATGACTATGGTTTCTGCCCATACTTCCTTCGGCGTTAAGAAAATAATTAAAGGGAGAGACGATGGGACAGGTGCCAATAGTAGGTTCCATGTGGCATCGTTTCTTCTTGCTTTGAGAATATTGGGCCGGTGTTGTTACATAATGGGCCTTTAATTTGATTAGGATTTTTTTCTTTCTTTTGGGGTTCGTATTTGCAATTACATTTGACATATTTACATTGTGTTTTATGAGATTTAGTGATATATTGTAGTTTTATGAAAATTTTCAAATAATTTATTAAGATAATAAAGTGATTTTTATTTTTCAATTAAAAATAATAATTTCAATATACAATTATATATAACTTTAGAAAAAAAAATTTGTGCAAGTTTGTTGGGTTACATTTGCGAAAACCTCACACACTACTAAATCCAAACTTACGATAAGTAATTGCGCTAAACGGGCCAGGTGGCCCAACTTGATTACCCTTTTAATTTTCTCTGGTCACATAGAAAAAGGCTGTAGATGCTTCTTTTGGACGTGACTTTACGTTCACGTAGGGCACGTGACAGTAATTCACAAACCCAAAAGGCGTATTTACTATTTAGATGGATGTTTACGTCCCAAACCGACAGCTTCCTTTTTAGAGCCACCTGTTACTCGGCTTACCCTTTGCTTCGAAACTACATTCACTCATCTCACATGTCTCTTTTTAGCTTTCCTTCTCTTTAATTTCACTGTAAGTTAAGTATCATCAAATAGTAGCTACATCGTTCCCAATACCAAATCAAACATATGTTTCTGTGAAGTTTCTACAATTTTGTTTACAAGAAAAAAACAAAACTTCAAAGGAATTTTAAGCCGAGCTGAGTGGAGATGAAGTTAAAAGCTTGAAGTCAGCAACGAACATTATAAAATTGGGTGGGTCCCTACACCAGCCTGGTCCGAAAGGTCTAAACCCAAAACTACACACAACACAGACACACAACCAAACTCATCTCTCTCTCTCTCTCACACTTCACTTGCCATCGCCGACACTTCAAGAAGAATAACAAAAAGAAAAAGAAAAATAAACTCTTTCTGATTATTCGATCTAACAGAGTTCCATGGATCGCCGTATCTACGGTGGCTCCGCCGTCACTAATCTCATTCTCCTCTTCCTCTTCTCATTCTCTTCCGCATCTGCATTATCCAAGAACCTTAATCCCTCATCCGGGTCGGGTCAGATCAACTCCAACTCCGTCCTCGTAGCTCTCCTCGACTCTCGTTACACAGAGCTCTCCGAGCTAGTCGAGAAGGCTCTCCTCCTTCAGACACTCGAAGAAGCTGTTGGTCGTCACAATATTACTATTTTTGCCCCTCGTAACGAAGCTCTGGAGCGTGACCTTGACCCTGAGTTCAAGCGGTTCTTGCTCGAGCCTGGTAATCTCAAATCTCTCCAAACACTCCTCATGTTCCACATTATCCCCACCCGGGTCGGGTCGGACCAGTGGCCCTCCGAGGAATCGGGTCGGGTCAAGCACGACACGCTAGCGAACGATCATCTCCATTTGATCAAAGGAGACGGCAAACAGATGGTTGATTCAGCGGAATTAATCCGACCCGATGATTTGACCCGACCCGATGGATTGATCCACGGGATCGAACGGCTTCTCATCCCTCGCTCCGTGCAAGAGGATTTCAACCGCCGTCGTAGCCTCCAGTCAATCTCCGCCGTCTTACCCGAAGGAGCTCCAGAAGTCGACCCGAGAACAAACCGTCTCAAGAAAAAACCCGCTCCAGTACCCGCCGGATCCCCACCGGCTCTCCCCATTCAATCCGCCATGGCTCCTGGTCCGTCTCTAGCTCCGGCGCCGGCTCCGGGACCTGGAGGCAAGCACCACCACTTCGACGGCGAAGCTCAAGTCAAAGACTTCATCCACACGCTGCTGCATTACGGCGGTTACAACGAGATGGCAGACATTCTCGTGAATCTGACGTCACTCGCGACGGAGATGGGTCGGTTAGTGTCGGAAGGTTATGTGCTAACTGTTCTTGCTCCTAACGACGAAGCTATGTCGAAGCTCACGACGGATCAGCTGAGCGAGCCTGGAGCTCCGGAGCAGATTGTGTATTACCATATCATCCCTGAGTATCAGACGGAGGAGAGTATGTATAACTCTGTTAGGAGATTTGGGAAGGTGAAGTTCGATACGCTGCGGTTTCCTCATAAGGTTGCTGCTAAGGAAGCTGATGGTTCGGTTAAGTTCGGAGACGGTGAGAGGTCTGCGTATTTGTTCGATCCTGACATTTATACGGACGGTCGGATTTCGGTTCAGGGGATTGATGGTGTTTTGTTCCCTGAAGTGGAGGAGACTGTTGAATCGGTTAAGAAACCGGTTAAGAAAGTTGTTCAACCGAGAAGAGGTACGTTTGTTTGTATGTGTTTGTTGCATTGGTTGAATCATTGATCTTATATCTGCGTTTAGAATTGGCAAGTTTAGATGATTAAGCACCCCATAGTTTTGGTAAACTGATCTGATGTTGATTCATTCAGATCAGTTTGCTTGAACTTTGGTTAAATCCAATTTGGTTTAGGTCGATAACCGAGACGCAATTAGATCTTGAGAATGGTAGTTATGTGAAGCAAGAAACAGTATTAGGGTGTTCTGAGAATGTATGCAAGAGGTGTCTAGTAAAAATTTGAAGAATATTGGATGATACTAAACACAAGCAAGAAACAAAGAAGGGTTAGGCCTTTTGTTCTTGTTGTGTGTATGTTCATAGCCCTTAGCTAAGCTTGGATATAAGCATCTTGTCACGTTTCCTACCTTCAAGGTGGCTATTTAGCTAAATTATTGTATATATTGTTGATAGCTTTTTTTTTGTAAAGTACATATTATAATGCAAGGGGACAATCATGGAGATATTAGTGAGTGTGGTTGTGATAGACTTTGACTTAATAAAGGTGTGTTATTGTTGTTATTGAAACAAACAGGGAAGCTGTTGGAAGTAGCCTGTAGAATGCTTGGTACTTTTGGCAAGGACACTTCTTATTTCACCAAATGCCTGTAAAGAACTTATGTACACACATTCAAAAAAGGTAGGCTTGTATGAACTTTGTTTCTTGTTCATTGATCTGTTCAAGCGATTAGCAATGGTAACATGACTTTCTCTTAATGCAGCTGATTGAAGATTTGGCCTTTGGTGAATAGACAACAAAGCTCTAGAAGCCAATATTCTCATGAATTGAGAAGGATGGTTTTTTCTTTCTCTTAAATATATATTTTTGGGGGTGTTTTATATTCAGTCTTGGAGTATGAATACTGTAATTAGATATATCAATCATTTTTTAATTAATTTGGTGGTGTATGAGAATGAGAGTACAATTAATAAAAGGGGAAACAAAAGAGAGAACATAACCTTTTCTTTTATCTTAAGGATTTGTTGCTTTTGGACTTCTTGGCTTTTACTATGAGAAAGGTATATTTGCACTTGGAAAGAGAATAATCATACAAGAATCATCATCACTATGATTAGATGTCTCTAACTTAACCACATGGACATGAGAAATGGGTTGGCTGCATGTCTGTGTTGTTGGTCGTCTGAAAGACAAATACAAACTTAGCTGTCGTGAGAACTCTCAAGTCTTAACTTTTTCCCCATTTGGTCAATGATGCTTCCTGTATTGTTTAACAGAAGTCTTTGCTTTACTAGCACAGCGAAAAGTATCTACATGACCTCTCTTTCTCTTAACATTTTAGTGAAAAAGTCTCATGCCAACGGACAAAATCAAATCTTTTTCTTAGTAGCGTATCCGTCAATGTTCTTATTAGTTATTACAACGTCTTCAGTTAAGTAAACTAAAACATGAAGCTAAGAAACTTTAGTTATCAAAATCTGTTCCCTTTTTAAATGTGACTGGGTAAGGCTTTTAAGAAAATAAACAAAAAATGCTCAAGGGAGGACTACTTTTTTCATTGCTTCTTCACAATTTCTTCACAAGCTCGCTCGTAATAAGTCATTCTCTGAATACATTTTACAGCTTCATCAAACCTCTGGCTCTCAAAGGCGTCGGCAAAAGAATCAGACCATTGCTTCAGTTTCTCTTGTACCTTGACAAAAACAACATAACCACATCGATTCAGTCAGTGTAACCAGTGCCCCAAAGCTGAGGTGTTTGAAACTTCAGTTAGAGAAAGAATAAAAGAAGTTAATGAAAGACCACGAACATCTGAAGAAAGCCATATGAATCAGGACGTTCAATGTACCTGGGATTGGATCTGGTTTAACTCTTTTGAATCATCTGCTTCTGCTATGGCCTCTCTGAGTTCCATCATCTGACATCATTTGTAAATACATAAGTGAATTTGTCCCTCCTTTGCGGAAACACAAAAACTTTGGATCATTGAGAAATAATCTTTTATGAGGTAGATCCATTTACCTCCATTAACAACGTTGGATCTGTTACTGTTTCTTCTTCATTGATATTTTCGCCATTCAGCTTCATCTACAAAACAAAACCATTACCAACATTAATACAGACTCAACAACAGTATTGTAAGGAAACATCATAACATAACTTGCAGCTTACGATATACATTGCTCTTGACAGCCGCTTGGTTAATGTACGGCATGCTTCAGTCACCTTTGCAGACTGCTCAGCTGCGTAATCTCTTTCTTTCTGTTTTAACAATTCAGGTAATTGCTGTAAAGAAACATGATATAACAAAGTAATGATAATGCACACTGTAGTAACTAGTAAACAAAACAGACCTGAGATTTGTTATGAACTAAATCAGGATGTAGCTTCTTTTGCCAGTCTTTGTACTTCCCTTCAAGGCTTCCAGCATCTAACTCATACTTCTTCTCCCTAATGAAAGACACGTTATCAAATCCAAAGTTGTCATCTTTCACGTGATCAGCTACTGAATCTAACTAAAATGTTCAAATCTTTCTAACTCATACTTCTTCTCCTAATGAAAGATATTAAAATCCAAACCCAACTCAAAGATGTCTTTATTCAAGTGATCAGCTACTGAATCTAACTATAAAGTTCGAATCTTTCTGTCTGAAACAGCCTTTTCTAATTAACGAAGCGTGTAGAGATATTACACTTACAGGCCAAAGATTTGAAAGTAATCGACGGAATCATCAACAGGCTGAATGCTGCGGCACGAGTCACAGAACAAAAACGCATCTTTCTCTGACGAGAAACCACAGTTCCAGCACACGGACTTGTCGCAAGATTCCGAGCAAAAAGCTCTCCCGGAAAACCGGAGTATCGCCAAAGGTTTAGCTGACGAAGAAGGAGGTTGCAGAGATTCGCGAGTGAAGTGGATTTGTGGATTAGTCACGAACGTTGCGAGTGAATTGCATCGGAGAGTAGAAGAGGTTCGTCTTGTTATAACGGTGGAGATTGAAGCCACCAGCTTCTTTGTTCTGTTCATTTGGTGTCTCTCTCTGTCGGAAAGACAAGTAAGAGAGATCACCGTGTACTATTTAAACACCTGTCATCGAACCAAACCGGTTAGGTCTAAACTGTAAGAAGTTGGTTTTCCGGTTAGTATTATTAAATATATTCCGGTTAAGAGTGTTATATTTGGCTTGGACCAGCTCTAATCAGAGTAGCTTTGATTATGAATTTGCAAACAAGTTTACAAAAAGAATCCACAAAACTTTAGCATGAATCATCCATCTAACTATCTAAGAAAAGATTTTCGAGTACGTTGCCACACACTCTTGGAGAACAGTAGGAACTTGAGCTTCCTTCAGAGCCAACACCTGAAAGCAAAGAATCCTATCTTACGTTTTCTCCTCAAGCTCTCATTCTTACCTTTTGTTTAAGTGCTCTTGTCCTGTCCCCTTCTCTCTCTTGTCTTCTTGACCAAAGTAACTCGCTTCTTGTGCGGCTCTTGAGGTTGAAAAATCTTGCCTCTGTGATCTTTGAGGAACATTTTCAAACATCTCTAACAAACTTATTTGCTCTGTCTTATCCTCTGCTTTATTTGGCGACATAACCTCATTTTCTTGGACCGGTGTTATATTTCTAACCATGTTTATTACTCTATCTAAAGTTCCTAAAGCTTGTTCTACCTCTGGACTAATGCTAAATTGTCTTCTGATATTGCCATTAGTCACACTCCCCTCTTCTGTAGAAACACTTTCCTCACAATCTTCCTCAATCTCCGGAATAGCTTTTCTGCAAGGAACATGTTCATCTTCATCATTTTCATGTTTGTTCTTTGTCTCAGAGTTGCCATTCACTTCATTGCTCTCCAGCTTTTGCTCTTCTTCAATTGCCTTATCATTTGAATACATAGCTTGACGTATGCTAATGTACAAAGGATCAGCTAAAGCTCTGCTGAAGTCTTCCTCATCAAGTTTAGCCACCGAACCAGCTGCCTGTTTACATTATTCAAAAGTAAGAAAACTGCACCGAAACATTGAGACAGCTAAACCAAAAAAACTCAGGTTCTCTGACCTTTTTATATAGTTTGAAACCTTTACCAACGATCTGCCTAGATATAAAATTCATAAGAGACGGAGGGACCAAGTCCAGCTTTATATCAAGTTCCCCTATCACCCTACAAAATTTATATATAGATTTTTAAGAGCTTCATCATAACTTAAAAGACAAGTAGCATGTTGCAATGATTGACCACTCTATACCTGACGAAACTCCTCTGTGGAGTAACCTTCTGTAAAGCAAACCCACCTACGAGATCAATCCTCACTGCACTCGTTGATTCAGGTATAATGTCCTTGGCTGCAACTCCAATGCTATCTAAATCAGTGATCTATACGTTGCAGTCAAAAACTTACAAAATTTTCATACCAAGTAAGACTGAAAAAAAAAACAAGACGACAAGAAAGGGTTTTTGCTTTACCGAGTTGAGAAGGATGATCACTAAGCCATCTTTAAAGTATTCAAACAAGAAGTAGTGCACAATAAGCTCTCTTTCTGTCAATGGCCATGGAACCTTCATCCTTTCTTCCCACAATATATATAAAATTTTCCGTATTAGCTTCATAATATACACAAGATTACAAAGAGAATCAGTTCAACTGGAGCAAAACCTCACTAGACAAACTTGTTCACCGGTCCGGACCTTATGCAAGCATGTGCCTTGTAAGATCTTAAATGGTGGAAATGCAAACTGTGGCCACCTAGAACATAAACACAAGACATAAGATCCCTGTTTGTTGACAATCCAAAGCCTTAGAGACTCTCACTAACCAATTTCTGTAGAGGGCTGTTTCCCACGAAACACACAAACCTGCATCATAATAAAACATCAGATGCAGAATCATGTTTTTAAGATTCTAATAAAAGAAACACTTACAGTCTTCGATAGGGGAATCCATGTAGCCTTCAACGAGCAAAGTGTGAAAAGGACTTCCTTCAAGCCCTTGACGGTACATGACACGGCAGTCTTCAAGATCTTGTTTTATCTGTAAGAGACACACTTGTCTGCTAATCACTTGTCCAAAAAGAGGGAATGTGTCTGAAGTCGACAAGACATACTTTCCAATCACCATGTGATGATGCATCGTTGGTTAACTTAGAAGATTGATGATCCGTCATTGAAACACTCCTAAGCATGCTAAGTAGTTTTGATACATCAGCTGTTCTTTTATCCAATATATTCTCATTACACTCTACAAAATCATCACATCAAACATGAAACGAAACCTCAAGAGTGGATTCATAAAAATTAAAAGCAAAAAGAAGGAGATACCTGGAGAGGAGCAAAGCTGGTTTCTAAGAAGAGATTTGAGAGAGCCATGATCAGTGAGCTCAGGAGAAGACAAGGTCTTGTCCAGCTTCTCTCTGTACTCAGAGACCTCTCGTTTCTTCTGCATAATCTCACACTTCCAACTTACAGCCTCTTCTAGAGAAGTTATTTATTAGGTTCCAAGGAAAAAACGTGACCGACAAGAAGGAGAAAGAAGGTGAGAAAGTTTAGTATGACTATCTCAAGAAGATTCAAATCTATTTCATTTCCAAGAACAGTTGGAGTTTCACCAATAAAGGGTTGCGTGATGACAAAGATTAATGTCGAGATTAACCATAAGAGAGGCTGACAAGGATAGAGATTAGGGAAACAGACAAGTGTAAGGGTTGGTGTCAGTGAAGATAGGTGGGAAGTTCTCAGCCTCTTTAATCACATCTTCATTTCTTTTCTTTCAATATATATGCAGAGGTTGAATATAGTCATAAAGAAGATGGTGATGTTACAGCTGATACTGTATATATTTGGGGGTCCTTATGTTTTCTGCAATTATGGTTAGCAACCAGATGAAGAAGACTTGACATTCTTTTACTCATATCTTTAGAAAATTCAAAATGTGAAGTGTTTATTGTTCAAAATTGGTTTTGTTGGCTGAATAAATGTGACATTCATTCAGAAAATATATAAAAAAAGATAACTTCATTTTGTATATTGTATATCTCTATTGTCAGGTTATTATAGTAGGCCACCAATAAAATCATATACCCACTTTACAAGGTAACTTCAAACTTCATGTGAATGCATTCTTAGATGTTATTAATGATATGTAACGTTCGTTTAACTCATAGCAAACAACATACATGAAACAATAGATTCAGTCACAAGATCACAACTCATTTGCATCCAAAAGAAAACAAACAAAGGAGTAGAATTTACTGAGACAACTGATCCCAAACGTTGAAGATAAGCCAACCTTCAATAGCTGCAGCCTCAAGACGTTCTTCAGAACCTTTCTCCTCCCATTTAGACTCAATCGAATCAAGCCTACTCAAATCAGACCACAACACTCTGTGAGCTAACTCTCTAGTCCCAAGATACTCAAGCAGCAGAGTCCCACGAGCCTTCGCAGCTAGCTTCCCGACCTCAATGACGTTTCTTATTACAAGACCGTGGTTTTCTCTAAGCAAGTTCAAGTCCTCCTCGATCTGAACTCCAACGAAAGTGACAAACTTCGAAGCGAAGAAACGGTAGAGATCCTTGAGGTTGTCGTGAAAAGGGTTGGGGAGTTTAAGGAAGAGACAGAGGTTTCTCGTACTGAGCTTCACGGAGGAGAGACTCCACCCTGAGGTTTTTGTCTCTGTTTCCCAGTGAACGTCGAAGATCACTGCTCTGTTTGAGTTCGAGATGGAGTCTTCTCTTATGAGGGAAAGGTAGGGAGAGATGTCTGTTGATAATCCGACATCAATGGCTTTGGTCTGAACGTAAGTGCCGTCAGTCATCTTGAACTTTGGCCCATCAAAGGAAGCCATGTGATAATGGAAACACTACAACTACAGAGTTCACAAATCAAAATGAGAAGCATATGTATTAGATTCAGATTAATCTGTTCGACTAGTTAGTTAACTAACACGAGAAACAAAAAGTCGTCGACTTTAATATGTGAACTAACACAGAGAAACAAAAAGGCGTTAACTTTAACAGCTCCACAAAGGATTAATCAAACATCAGTTCCTAACCCAAAACGACCGATCCGATAGAGAAACACAGTGTACAAAGAGGAGGACGAACCTTGAATTACGCTTCAGAGTTCAGACTAGGTGTTGTTGTAATGCAAACGGAGGGAGGGAGAGAGAGAGAGAGAGAGAGAGAGAGAGAGAGAGAGAGAGAGAGAGAGAGAGAGAGAGAGACTGTTTCTTCAGTTTGGGTGCGATCGACACATGTCTTCAGCTTGTTTGCTTAATCATGGCGGTTTGTAATTTTAGACGACCAAATCCCGGTTCAACCGAAACTAACCGATTATAATTCAAACAAAATTCAAAAGCCCATTGTGCACACATCAGGCCCACTATAAATAACAAAATTCACGGTTGTGTTACAAAGAAAAAAAATCGCGGGTAGAGACACTTGGATGGATGTTGTGGTGTGGTGGCTTGTGAGGATGATGATGACATCCCTCTCGTCTCACTACGCCTGATTACAAGAAAAGAGAGAGGATGGGTGACCCTTATGAACAATTAAGTTGTTATATTCGAATGACTTTGTGATGGTTCGAGTAACAAAATACAAACTACTAAGCAAATCCTTATACAGAAACATGTTTTGAAGCATGGTAATGTTCAGACATTAAGCCAAGTTAAAATCAGATAATAGTTATTACAATAACAACATTAACTACAAAGAGGACATTTCACAAGCCCATTCTCATTACATTCTCTGCATCTTGTCCACATCTTATTATCATTACTAGTCTCTTCTTCATCATGATGATCTGCAATCAATCTACAGCTTCCATTGCAACTAGAACATATCAAAAACCTTTCGTTCTCGCAACATTCACAGGGAGAATCAACTAATGAGATCCCTTCTAGAAGCTTCTTGAGCTTCCCGTTCTCGTTCAATGCCACAACTTCATCTGCTCCTCCAATGTACCTACCCCTAATAAACAGCCTTGGAGAGGTAACTTTACCCCCAAGCAACCTCCACATCTCGTCTCTAAACTCTGAATCCATCGATACATCTCTCTCTCTATACATAACCTTGTTATTCTCCAACAAGAATCTTACTCTTCTACATGCTTCAAATGTTTTCCTCACTCCTCGCAGCCCCGTGGTGTAGAATACGACCGAATCTTCTCCTCTAGGTGGGCATTTCTCTTCAAACTCCAAGAGAATCTCACTTTCTTCTTCTTGAAGATCATGTTCTTGTTCTTGCTCTTCCACATCTTCAAGCTCTAGTAGCGTTGGTGTAACACAACCTCTGTTTTGACCAGACTCAGCGACTATTTCCTCTTTTAGATGATGGATTGTCCGATCAACGTTGTTCCTGTGATGAGCTAGGCCTTGCTTCAAGGTTGAAACAATGGTGATGAGTTTGATTTTCTTGGCCAATCTCTCCTTCATTCCCTTCATTGCAATTCAAGAATCTGAAAAAGAGAAATCAAGAACAAAACCAAAGATAAGATAAGGCAGGCAGGAGAATAAAAAAACAAAACGTAATGTGTTCTTCGTTTTCAGGTTTCTTCTTTGGTTAACGTGTGGGTACCTATCTCAAGATGAAAAAAGAGTTTCAAAAGCCACTTTCTTTGTTAGCTTTCAAAAGTCTTTCTTGATGGGTTTTATTCAGAACAAAAGAAGGAGAACATGCTTTTTTGGGGTGGGTCATTGCTACAATAATGTAAGATGATAAAATCATGAGTAATGATTTTTACCCAATCAACCAAATTTGCCAGAGGATTAATAAAAACAAAAACAAGAAGAAGACTATATAATGAAGCTTTAAGATTTTTTTTTTTAAATACTAATCTTTCTGGTAAGAGTCATCGATTGATTTTACAGGTTTTATTCCTTCTTTTAGTTAGGTAATAATGATAATGCATGTCTTCTTGTCTTTTACAATTCCGTAAACGTGCAATGATGTCGGATTGGTAAAGTTGCTCAGCTTTAGCTAGCAAACTTCGAATTAGTCCATTTTTAATGTAATCATACATACTATATACTTACTCTGATTACTTTTCGTATAACACTATGGGATCAACTAATAATTAATATGATCGTTAAGAAATCGTCAGTTATACCGTTTCAACCATTTGACTGACGCGTTGAGAGCAAGTGATATATATGGTTATCAAATCCACATATAAAATTACTGATAAAGCTAGATAAAAAAATTTGTTAGCATGATGTATAATGTATAGTATTGTGTGTATGAGTTGAACGATGCTGGTACATTTAAAAACATCTAAAAAATCAAAATCTGCTTGAAAGAGTAAACAAAATTTCATAATCACTCTTCTTTAACTTTTCCATAATAGTAGCTAAAATAAACTTGGACATACCTCTTGTGTCAACGAGTTAACAAACAACATAAGAATAAAAAAGGAAAATACACCATAAACAAAATAATATACCATTCAAGATAGATACGATATGTAAGGATATTATGAAACCAAAAACATGCGTGTATATATATATATATATATATATGATTCACCAATGAAACTTATTGAGATGGAATCCAAAAATTGATGTAAGCTCTCAGTGACCTACAACAAGCAACATGCTAAAACATTCTAGAAATTAAAGTTGTCCATAAAGTTTCCAATGATACGAAGAAGCTGTTTCGTAGCATCGGAAGATGGATTGCTGCTGAAAAAACCATGTTCCTCGTTTTCAAATTCAATGTAATCTACTTTTTTCCCTTCCATCTTCTTCAATTTATATGCATACTCTTTGGCCCTATCTCTTAGGAGTTCTGAGCCACCGGCGATCACCAACATTGGGTCTATGCTAACTGATACGAGTGCAGGACTTGTCGGCCCAAAAGGGTTAGCCATGTGATGATCCCTTGTTGCACCTTCTGGTAGTGAAAGTCTCCAAAACCTTCAACAAGTTAAACTTTAGCCATTTTATTTCGGTTTATATAGTGACATTGACTATACCACTTTTTTTTACTATGCATATGGCTTTATGACACTAGCCATGAACAAGCGTCTCAATCATTTCATTGTTCAAACAGAAAAAGAGAAACGATCAATTGTAGAGAAGACTTCAACGATATGTGATCCCAATGACTCCACGTTGGTATACATAAATGAGTATGCACGTTCAAATATGCTAAATATTATATTAAAATGTGAGACCTTGTTTGCATTTGGTTTTATCTATATCCTGTGCAATGATGGTCATGACTCATGAAAATCATAAGCAAAGTTAAGCTGAGATAGTAAGCGAAACGAGGATAGTGCATGACGCACTATCTCCATTCCAAAAACATTTTTGCTGCGAGTTCTTTAAGTTTACACCATGTTCACAAAAATAAATCGTGAGCTAGTATCTTGTGGAATCGTGAAATGGTAGGGTCTCTAATTGGTTGTCATGATTTTTCTATCAGGTTTCTTTTCAGATTTTTAATGCGATTACTTTCCATAAAAGATATTTTCTAAGTTGTCGTCCATCTACTGGATGTTTTCTACAAAGACCGAATCGTGAAGCCACTGTGATCGGAGACCGATACATTTGAAAAGCTATTTTAACGTTGAATGAGTTGAGACAAATCAAATGAGAAATTACCTTAGATAGCACCTTTTAGGTTGTTTGTCACAAAAATAGCTTTTAAGGAAGAAAATGACCAAAATGTTTTTTTAGAAGCTAAAAAATTCATTTATATGTATTTATACCCCTAGGGTTAACTAATTTGGACTTTAAGGTTTAGAGTAAAGGGGTGGGTTTGGGGTTAGGGTTTCAAATTTCAAAAAAAAAATAAAAAAAAATCAAAATTTCAAAAAAAAAAAGTCTATTTTGGTCATTTTATTTTTTAAGGGCTATTTTTGTGACAAAAACTTAAAAATGACTATTTAAGAGAATTGCCCCAAATCAAATAGTGGAGTATTAGTAGATTAAGCACATTGACTAATTTTCTGACGTAATGTCTTACTAAATCATATGATGGGCTTAAATTATATTTATTTTCCAATAAATTAAATCAATAAAAAGTATTGTTATATTTCACGCTAAATCGATTTTAAGAGTAAACGATATATAAAATGAATATATCAATATGTTTTGTCTGCTCGTGTGTATGTTTCTAAATTCTAAACAAAATAAATGTATACCGGTAGGAGAAGTCGTTTTCTCTAAAAAGTTTGTGTTCTTTGGCCATAACTAAGAATTGGTACACCGTTGAACTAGTCCGCAAAATTCGATATTAATTATATGTGTATGTTATTTTATATATCAAATTGTCATATTTGTAGTATAATTAGTTCAACTGATCATTGTCAAAATATTTGTATTCTATATTCAGATTAATCAAGAAGAAAATATCTATGTATATATAACATATATTCGACTATGATCACATGCAATTTAATAGAATTGTTTAGTTTTTAATAGAGAAAAAGAAGTCATTTACTGTATAGAGCATGTCCAATGCAAGATTATATAAAAATTAAAGTAACTGAAAACGACATACATCCCTATATAATAATATACATGATGTAGTTAAATAGTTTTTTAAAATAGTTAATAGTTAGGTTATAAGCAATGAAGTCATGCATGACAATTCAATGAACTTGTATATATTTTAATGTTTATATGCATAACCAAACTATATTCGTTACGTATAAAGAAAATTAAAATATAATGTTAGCTTACTTGTCAAGCAAATCCAAGCTGAGCAAAGCTTCCGACGGGCCATCCTCGGACTTTGTCCTCTCGACCCCGCCAAAAAACGGTCCCAAAAGAACGTAACCGCGAACCCTAACCGGACTCAACTCGATTGAACCTGAACCGAACCGGAAAGCAAGGTGATGAGCTATGTTCCCACCTGAGGAATCACCAAGGACATAAACCCGGTCAAAGTCAACTCCCGGTCCACCTTCAAACCACTGGTTCCCGTCACCGGAAACAGCTTGGTCCCGGAGCCACATAAGTGCCGCCTCCGCATCCTCAAAGGCGGCGGGGAGGCGGTGTTCTGGTGCTAACCGGTAGTCAGGTGCGACCACAAAGGCGTGGAGAGAGGATGCAAGAGTAAGACAGAAGTTGTGAAAGTGAGGCCAAGTGCGCGACCCAAAGCAAAAGCCACCGCCGTGGAAGGAGACCACGACGGGAAGAAGGGCGGTGGCGGTACGGTTAGAGGAGGAAACGGGTTTGTAGAGACGGAGGTGAAGGTTGTTTGGTTTGTTAAATAGTGAGTCTTTGAAGAGAACAGTAGTTTTGTGGTTAACGAGTGGGATTTGCTGGGTGATAAAGTCAATGCTCTTGGATCTTAAAACGGTGCCGTCGCTTAGGAGTTGAAGCAAGCCCATGCAGTCTTCTGCTACTTGTGGTTGTTCTCCTAGAGACCCCATTTTTTTTATTCTTCTTCTAAAGTAATCTTCCTTTTGGATATGTGTCTCAGTGTCATGTGCTTGAAATATATAGAGGGGGCAATGGTAGTAATAAAGGGTATTTTTGTAATATAAGTCAGTAAGCCTGGAGAGTGAAAGATGATTATCTCAAATCTATGAATAGAGGAGCCCACGTTTTTATTGTTTTGCTTTGCGGCTGATTCGTCACATGTGACCAAGTCATTCCTATCGATTTTTCCTCCTCTTATGACTTGTTGGATTTGGATATCTTTAAGAAAATCTACGATCTATCTTTGAAAATCGCATCTGATTAATGATAAGAACAAGACGTTATGTTGCACTTTCACTAACCTTCAAATGATCTTATCCTCCTATTACATAATGGTTTATCTATCAAGCACAACGGACAAAACGTATTCAAATCGAAAAAGGGAATGAACATATTATCTTTTTTTTTTTCTTGTCAAACATACCTCTTCTCTTTCTTAAATATGAAAATCTTTAAAAAAACTCGATTCTCAATGTTATTGTCTGTAGTGGCAAAAGTCATGCTAGAAGATACAGAAAACGTGGTTCTCCTCTTTGGTTAGACTACCACTTAATAACAGAGAAAAAATTGCTTGCATCAGCTGTTTTGTAATTAAATGACACTTTCCAAATTGAAACAGTATTAGACGTAAACGATACAGTTAACATCTCTTCCCTCTCATTATTGTTATTACCACAAGAGGAACCAATTTTTTTTTTTTTTCTTTTTTGTGAAAGAAGAGGAAACCAAAAATCGTTATGTCTCGAGACCAAATATGTTTTACCAAGGACCGGTCAGCTAAATCGAACCCTTTTTGAGTTGTTGAATTGGAAGCCTATCCATATGATTTCGACTAAGCAAACAATAACAATAATTGCAAATGCACAAAAAACTCTACAATCGCCAGTCAGGAAAAAAAATATTCTTAACCCCAAAATCTCTAAAAGGTACAAATGTTTCGGTATTCTATAAAGCTCTGAAAAGCCAAACCGTGCTTCCCGAATACAAGCGACGGGATTCCATCCATATTCTTTTCTTCGAAAATAAAAATTATGTGCTGCCAATAGTCTCCACACATTGCATATATTAACACAAAGTATACTGAAGCACGAAGTAAAATAAAGAAATAAAAACACACTATTAATGCGCAAACCCAAAAACCCTATCAGACCAAATTCTCTACAACATCCTACGAACGATCGGTCATCATCACACACCTCCACACTCTCCTCTTTCTTATTCGATGCCTTTGGTCCAACGTTGCTGCCACAATGTCTTGATGACATTTGTGTTTCCCTTCACTTCGGCTAGTTGTATATTTTCACCGGCTTCTCATAAGTGTGTCGGTTCTACGAGGATAATACAAAAATTAATAGAAGAGGGACTTTGGTTACGCCTTTCTTAGGCAAAAGAATCTGGTTATAAAGAAAAAGTTACCTGGTTTGCAGAATAAGCCCTCTTAGGAGTCGTATCAGTGTGCTCTAACCCGAGGTACTGCTCAAAAGCACCGTAGACATCTCTTCTCTGTTTACTCATTTTCAATCCCGAAGGAACAAAAAGATTAGTTAGATCTCAGATATTACCACACGAGCTTTTCTAGAAAAGAAGAGGAGAAGAAGTAAGAACCTGAAAGCGATTGTAAACAACATCCGAGTCCTGCAAGTACTCTGGACGCCCCATTGACATAAACGCAAACTTCCACTACATAATGAACGAAAATGTAAGAACCGTAGCAGGTCAACCCAAATATTAGCACCTATGATTCATAACTCAGTCGTGTGCATACCTTGGCAAAATCCTCATCGGATACGTGAAGCTTCTTTTGGATACGGTTCTTGATTTCTTCAAGAGTTTCACCTTCATGGATTACCAAGAAGAAGGGCTCCCCAAAGTTTTGTACTTGCTGAGGGACAAACGAAAATGATACTGATATGAAACTTTGCCACACTCATACAACAGTTTGTTAGATAACAAATACTTGATAGCTGATCATCACCTGATTCTGTCCAGTCTCCTTAGCAAAGTGGTACACAAGGATTAAGCGATCATTAGGACCAATGTTCTTCTCTTCTTCCGGAATCTGAGATTTAAGTAGACATATTAAGTCAGCACATCAACACAATAACATTCAAATCCCTTTAGTTTAATATGTGACGTTGAAAACCAAATTCCATTCTAAGATTAAAGCGAAACAAAGCTACACGTAGACTACGGAAATCAGCAATAGTTAATGAACCGCAAGACTGCTAAGACTTCGTAAATACCAAAAATATCTTGAAGATAAACTTAAGTAAATAGAAGGCGCAGCCCAGTAATATACCTCCTCAGCTCGCACAGTCCAGTACTGATCGTTTATATTCTCAATTCTTTCAGTTAAGGGGAAAATCTGCAAGGCATACCAGTACATTGATTTAATGTTCGTTATACTTTGGAGAGTTTAAAGAATCTCATCAGGAGATGTAGTTAGAAGTCATCATCTTAGGATCATGAAATCATTGACTACAATGTAAGAGATAAGATGCCGCTTGTTACCTTGTAGATCTTGTGGTAAAACACCTCAAGTAATCTCAGTTCTGCATCTGGATGAGAAAGCTCCACCTGTATTTAGACATAATCTTAAATTAAACATTGACTTTGTATTTATATGGAGAAATACATTACATTCCAAAGCCTGAAACCGAAATTATGTCAGCAACAAAAACATGGAGGTCAGCAATAGAAGCCCCCTATAATTTGGATGCCTTCAATTTCAGTAGATTGTCATTTTAAAGTAGTTCTCGCAATGATATATAGGCAGCCAGAGAGCAACTAAAAGTAAGAAAACACATACTAGAAACTAAGCCAGCCATTTTACCGAGAAATTTAAAGGGAAGCGACTCACCTTTGTTTTCAGTTCATCAATAACATCCCCGACTGTGCTTAGTTTAGGTAGTCTGATATTGTGGATTACCACCTGTAAAATGATGGTTAGAAGGCTTGAAAATTATTCCAATATACATAAGAAAAGACTAAAAATCACAAATAAAAGTGAACACATACTTCTTCCTTCGTGGCATGATGGAAAGCAACTTTTAAGGTTTTAAGACCTTGCAATTCTGGAAGAGGAATGTCCAGAACTTCATAATACAATATATCAGATGTCTGAAAAAAATACAATTCAATAAGCAAACATGCATTCTTTTGTAAGAATAAATAATAAAATTCACTGAACTTCACGTCAATCACCTGATTGTAGTGAACTAACATATCTGACAAACGGTCTACTCCACGGTACTTGATAGGCTGAGGCTTGGGCTGCTGGGAATAGCAATTGTGAGATGTAAGCCTAAGTTTGGATGGATCGTCAAGACCAAGCTTCTGTGCCACTCTTTCCACGACATCGTCATAACTGTGCAACTTCGACCTAGGAAGTAAAAAAAATTATGATTTCCTCACCGAAATCAGTTGTAACAAATGCGTCCACAGATATACTTACAACTCCAGAACAAATTCATCTTCTTTAGGTTTTTCCAGAGCACGAAATCGGACGAGCTACAAAAACCACAAACAGCAAAGGGTCACAAATGCTTAGAGTAAGGCATACTAGCAACCCAACCAAAAGAAAGAATTAGTGGCACATCAGCATACATCTTGGTCTGATTCGATCAATATATTAGTAACTTGTGGTACATATGTAATTTGACAAGTACACTCTACAGCTGCTGCAGGAGACTACTCTATCCGACCAGCCTAAATCACTAAACGCTTATATGCCACAAGAAAGAAAGCTTATCATCTGAGAACTATATTTGGACTCTCTACCAAGCTTGACTTCACGAACCAGTGTAGTCAATTATACCTGCCGATTCTGGACATATTCAAGAAACAAAGGCACAGCTGGGTAGCGGCTTTCAATTTCCTTTTTAACGAGGTGTTTCTGAAAGCAAATGATATCTCCATCTTCGATCTGAAAGCAAGAAACCCAATGTCACAAACTAGATATGAGGCTGAAACTTCCTATAGATAAGAGTGAAACATTACTTGACACAATCTGAATGAAGTTTTCTTATCCAGGTGTTCGCACATAACATTAGGTTCGAACTTGATTTCCTGTAAATAAGTCCCATAAACAGTTAGATAAATAAGCATGATACAGATAAGGTTAAGAGGCACCAGTAGCAGCAAACCTCAAAAAGTTCTAGATCTTCATCAGGAGCAAAACCAGCCATTTCATTCAATTTCCCAGTTATATCCATAGGCTTGCTGGAACCTTTCACCATGAGTCTGCCAACATACCTAGTATCACAAGAAAAAAAATTATTACAAAAGAAACTGACGTGCAGTGGATAAAAACAAAAACCAAAAAGACGAAAGAAGACAAAACGGTTGGAACTTTCTGATCACAAAGCAAAAGGAAGAAAGACCTCGTTTTTGTAGTATGATCGTTACTAAAGTTGTGGCAGACCACTTTACATAAAAGCCAGAGCAATTAAAGAGGATGTGAAAAACAATATTACCTTAACTCTGGCTTCTCGGGGTCATAAAGCTTAAAGAAGAGAAGAATATCTTCTTTTGATTTTTCAGGAGGGGGAATGGGACGTTCATCCTAATTTATTCAAGAATTAGGGGAAAAAATATATTAGCTCATCTTCCCTGTTAAAGAATAATAACGGCCATAAAATTTAAACTTTGCAACCAAGGAGTTCTTACCAGCAGCTCTACTTCCAAAAACAGCTTAAGTTCTGCAGTGTTTGCCTTGTTAGATGCTTCTCTTATTTGTCCAACCTACAAACAAAGATTATAACATAGAAATTAAAAAACTAGCAGATGATCAGATTCAATAACAGTTGGAGTATTACTTCGCTATAAACTCAAATGTCCACAAGAAAAAGAGCCAAAGTACATGCATAAATAGCATTGAGAAGGATAAAACTACCGGTTGTAATTCCTCCTGAGGAGTAAGTGGGCGATTGGGACGATAAGTATGATTCTGTCGCTTTGCCCAAATCCAGAATCTCTGCAACTGAACAGGTATACCAAATTCTTTGGCCACTTCCTCCTATATCAGCACAAGTTTGGTGGTCAAAGATAGCAAAATTACAAGTACACAAAGAACTACAGCGGTAATATGAAAATTCTCATGAAATCCAGATCAACTGTTCTTGTCTTCAAGGTAGAATCAAGTAACCAGAAAGACCGTTTTCACATAGCTTATTTCTTCAGTAGATGTTAGTTATTTACTTTTCGTGAATATATAAGATACTTGGTTAAGTACCTTAAATTGTTGAAATGGCGTCTGTTTCTGGATCCGGAAACTTCGAACTTTGTCATGATCGACAAGATCAAAATATATATCCTTCCCAATTTGTTCCCTGAGGTCTTGATCTCTTGCAACCTTTCATGTTAACAATTTTTTATTAGTAACAGTAGTGTCAAAACTACACTCTTAAACAGCTAAAAGTATTATCAGGTCCAATTAAACGGGAGAAACAAACCTTAATTATCGTAAAAAGGTGGGCTTGTGCCTTGTACTTTCTTTTATCTTCCTTTTCTTCTTGTTCTTTCTTCAGCCTCACCTGTCAAAATGTAATGAACGGTCAGGTTAAACAAAGACCCACTTTACTGGAGAAATGCCTGAAATAATTTACCCTTAAATGCTCAGCAATGTCTTTCTCATCAACGTTGCAGATTATTTTATCTTTGTCACTTTCTCGGATATATACAAGCATGTATGCATTCGAGTACTTTGTGAATTTGAAAGGAGGGTTATTGAAACCAGGATTAGTTTGTGGTAGCTGAAAGAACACCCAAAAAAATACGTCAGGCAAGAGGAATTAGGTAACGTCTTTTTCAAAACATAGAAATGTAGCAAGAACATGCAAACCTCTTCTTCACCACCATATTGTTCCTCCAATGCCCTTTTCAAATCTTCCTTGGTTACTCGTTCATCATCAAATTTATACCTTCAAAGTAAAAGCTTAATTTGTTTGTGAGAAGAAGAAAAAGTCTAAGAGGAATATCACAGACAAAATATATTATAATATCTAAAACCAGCATCATACGATATGTGTGACGTTGGTCTTGCACCAGAAGGGAAGTTTCAAATTTTCAGATTACTGAGTTGAATTAACATATTTCTTCATGTACTAAACCTATAACACTTATTAAAAAGCACTACTCGAATTTATAGCGGAAAATAAGGAGAAGAAACTCAAATTACGACACTCTAGCTTCTATATTCCAAATATTTTGCTTATTCAACTTATTTTCATGGTAATCATAAATCTCTTTCAGGTGACAGCTTTTAGGAACAGGTGAAGCAATGTACTAGAAGATTTCGACATGTTTTGGACAAAAATGCTCAAACGTGAGACCTTCGAAATACCAGTAGCATAAGATTACTAATTTACTTTTCAGATTCAACTATTTTCAACCTCCAAAGTAAGCCATAGATGTTATTTCATCAATAGAAAGATGCATACCACTGATCTGAGAGCGTGGGCCTTATAAAAGCGTAATAGTGCCCACCATGTACTCCTCCACTATGAACTAAGACACTGCAGGCAAATAAGAGGTAGCATGTCGAGAACGAAATGTCACAGCAACCAAACAAAAATGAAAACCTTTTCTTCTGTCTTTTACTCTCGTAAGATGTTAATTAAATATGCATGTGCCGGATAAATATAACTTTGATAAAGCAGATTCCTCGAGAAGACAACGCAGATAATCAAATAAAAACTAAATCGTGCAACAAACTACCATTATAGTCAACGCTGCCTTTTTTAAAGAATAGAATCTGTGAATGCAAGTACCTGAGGAATCTACTACAACTGAATCTACAGATTTAATAAATACCTGTGAAGTGTGTAAAGGTTGCGGACACTCCTGTCAGCATCAGGGGATAAATACTTTCCATCCTCTCTATCAAGATCCAGTTGCAGAGGAAATTCATACCGGTCATTTATCTATCAATAAAAGCTATATCAGTATTCGAAATCAGGGCACCAACAAACGAGAAAGTACAACTCCTGGTCACAACAACATGCTCACTTCCTAGGTACATGCGACTTCAAATACTAACCTTCACCATGGTGTCCCTCATAAAGTCATATTCAAACCTCTTGAGCTGGAGCTGAAGAACCGGTGGAAAGTCGATGAAAAGAACACCTTTTTTTGCATCCTGAAACATTAGACATGTGGTTCCTCCAGAATAAGACTAGATGAGGACTACAACTTTAGTAATAACAGATATGTCGGTGATAATTAACTACGCTTAGAAGACGATACTAGTTAAAAAGTTCAAACTGACTCCTCGTTTCTCCCTAAAACCCTCACGATATGAAGTATCCACACCTTTTAATATGCGGGGTATTCAAGGAAAGAGTGAGGACAACCAACCTGTAAACCATGTCCTTCTGCATGATATTTGTTGTCTCCTTCAAGGCGTTCAACTTCAACATATTTGTCAAAAGAATCATAAACATCTTTGCAGCCCTTAACGTCCAACTGAAGATCTGCCATGAGATAAGAACATGACGAGTTGACAAAAAAGTTGGTGCAACAGAACAAGAAAACATAGTGTAATTATATAATACTATACCATAAAATGATTCTTTCCGTGTAGATTTGTAATCTACATTTATGCACTCAATATAATTCATATGGTGGCCCTCAAATAGCTGTTGTATTGTTCCCTCCACAACAGTTCCCTATAGAGAACAGAAAAAAAAACTCAAAACAAGAAACAAGAAACACCAACTGAGAAGGAAATCATGATCTAACAGCAACACAAGAATTGCCTTCATTTTGTCCTCAAGTTTTTCGCATAGAACTCGATTGAGTTCTTGGACATCATGTTGCATGAACGAATCATATGTGTCCCAACCAAACGACTTTGTCAGCTCTTTTGTCGCAACACTAGTGTCGTTATACTGGAGCTTGTAAAACAAACTTTGGAGAGCCAAAGGTATACTTGCTGTCGGCGCATCGTTCTCAGTTGTTGGCATGTGGTAAACAGCCTACAAGCGTCATACAAGATTCGATTGTCCTGGCTTAGAATCAAGCAAGAACCAACAGGATTTAATAAACTGAACAAAAAAATAAACGACAATATATTTAACCTTTCTGAAGTAAGGTATGTGGTATAGTGTCTGTAGGAGAGAATTCATGTAACAAGTTGCACCTTGATTCTTGAGACCAACAAAACCAGTCTCTTTTTTAGAGTCGTATGACCAGTAATCAAGAACCTTACGTACAATGACTTCAGCTTCAACGTAAACAGTATCATTCGCTAAATATCCTCTGCCAGGATCATAAAGTTCGCTGAGAGGCATGAATGATGTAAATCCCCAATCGCTTTCTCTTGCATTGAACTGATGTTGCGTCTCTGCACCACAAATAGGAATCATAATGTCAGCGAGATTTGTATACAGCGTTATCATGAGAATACCAAGCTCGCCAGAAACCACGTAAAATATCTCAGCCAGATAGAGAATTAGAAAAGGGTGCATTGCATGAACGTTAATTTTCACTCTGGGCGTTCAAGTAAAGCTTAAGATAGTATAACATAATCATATTCAAATATGAACAAGTGATCCCCTTCTTCCAGCCCAGCATTCATACTTCCGCAAATCATACCTTTCCTGTGCATAGGCATTATACCCCGTGCATGCACTCTGGTTCGAGAGTTTATATAAACATCATTAATAAACAACAATGTCAACAAATACCTTTTCTAATGGTATATCTGGTGTGGATTTGATTGACTACAGCCAGACTGAACTGAGCATATCTGCTCCAACCATACGGCAAACTCGCAGCATCAGCAACATCCAAGTACATGGACAGATGGTCAACATTGTTTCCTTTCGGGAAAATTAATATGCGCCTGCACAAGCAAAATCCAAACGGTGCCACCAATCAACATGCATACTGGACAAACAATGGCAACAAGAAATTCCACTGAAACAGGGTATAGGCTATTACCATTTGTAACCTCCAACGACAAATACATCGGAGTAAAGCTTCCTGGTGTTTTGCCTAGAGAAGTTTGGGATAGTCCAAGTGAATTTCAGAGTAGGAGGTTCCTCAGCTGGCTGATTCTCCACAGTACTCACAGCAGTCTCAGCTTGGGAAACTACAAATGCATCAAAAAAAGTAAGAAAAAAATCACAAAACCCTAAAAAAAAAACTTCAAACCATCAATCCGTCCCGCTAGTACCACATAACCTCAGTCTCATCCCTTCCATTCCAATCCATCAGAAGATCAAACTAAATCGAGCCAAATAAGTCTTACCTTCCATGGGCTGAGCAGGACCGTCGACAACATCAGAATGTGGCACGAGCATCTCCTCATCCTCTTGCTGCTGCGAAACACGAACGAAACACCATCAATAACACTTCCGACCCCAAAAAACCCTAATCTCGCACTATGGTGATCAAAACAAACAACGGAAAAATAGAAACTACAATCACTAAACTAACACACCAGAAAACACCATCCTGCAAAGATGATTCAACAGCTTCAAATTCAAATCTAATTTAAAAACCCTAACGGATCAACTAAACAAACAATCAGAAGCAGATTCATGGAGAATACAGAACGAGCCACGACGGGAACATCAAATCAACGGAGAGAATGATGAATCGGAGATTACATCAACCGGAGGCGGAGTCATCATAGTCATTGTTGGCTGGAGATTGATTTGACGGTGAGATCGAGAGAACGACGAACGATACAGAGAAAAATCAAAGTGACTAGAGAGATACACAATCGCTCAATTCTTTTTGTTACTCTTTCTCGGCTTCGAAGTAATTATTATTATTATTATGATATTTTTGATAATTTACGGGGGCTTTATTGTAATTTTCAAACCGCTCCGTACTCAGATTTATTTTTTTCTCCGAGGTTGGGTCCTTTCTAACGAGACAGACCATTGATAAAGCGACACGTATTGGTTTTAGGACGCTGCTGCTGTCACACAAAACGCTCGACGTGGCTGCTTCGAAGGTTAATCTCCTATTTTGTTCTTTTTATTTTGCTTTTGATAAAGGTTAATGTTTCCCTTTGGTTATCTTTTTGCTTAAATATATATTTTGATTAATTTTAATTTTTTTGTAGATTTAGTATATCTTATCTTTGTTATAACCTAAATAAATTAGCTAGGACAATAAAGTTGTCATATACTATAAAAGAAAACTATTTTCATTTTGATATTGTTTTTATAGCAAACGGTAAATAAAGGAAATATGGTGACCATTTGATTAAAAAAAAATCAATAGCAGAATTAGACTAATATTGTTTGTCAAATTTGCTTTTATACTAAAAAATCAAAATTTTAATTCTTATCTCTTCTCTAAATTGGGCCTTAGTAAACTGGGCTTTTTGAGAGGCCGAAATGTACCAACAAATAATAACAATGCTAAGTCTCTAATAGCATGTCCTTAGCAAACTGAAGCAACAGTAGCGGTCTTTCATCACCAAGGCAGAGAAGCCCATTCTCAAAGACCATGGTCAATTACAAAGGTTGGATTATGGAAGGGCCGAGCCTATCCTTTAACTTTATGAGATTTCTTTTTTTTTTTAACTTTATGAGATTTTTTCTTCGTCATGCACTGTTGATTTATAAAAGTTTTTGTACTTTGTTAGAACTTTCTTCTTGTCTTTTTTTTTGTTAATAATATATTATATATATATGCTTGTTAGAACTATCTTTGAAAATGAAATATCTTTTGAAGACATGAAGTACAATAATGCATATATATTTATAAAAGTTTTGGCATGAGGTTTTTATTTGAGAGATCAGAAAATCAAATTCATCTTCCTCTAGAACTGTATTAGGAATTGTTTAACTATCATTTGTAATTAAATTTTAATTTATGGGTTATCTGCTTCCTTTTTATATTAAAATTCTGTTTTCCTATCTTCTCTTCATATAACATCAAACTTCGAGATAAGATTAGGTTAGCCTTGTGTCATCATCAATCGACTTGATTTTTCCAAGTTATCTACTTCTTTGTCTCATTTTTGAGATGACCCCTGAACAATATATTAAAAGAAGATCATTCTAAGCAGGGAACTAAATCATCTCAGTGGACGAAAATATTAGACTTACCAGATAAATCGACGTGGACAAGTCACCTATCCTTGCTTCCCTTTTACTTTCATCTTCACCTGACCAAACTTTGAATTTCAATGCAAGGTTACATAACTTTGATAAATCAAGAATTCCACTTTATCAGTGAAGAGAGTTATTAAATTGGTTTTTATAATCTCTACATTTTGTTTACAGTAGAGTAAACAATATTAAAAAAAATATTGCTGCAATCTTTTTATATAGAATTTAGTTCCTAACAATTTTTTGTTTGACTTGGGGTGCAGTAAAAAAGAAAACTTAGTATAATTTAGAACTTGAAACACAATATTGATGAATTTAAGTAAGAAGTCAGTGCAGCATGGATAGGTATAAACTTCTTTATCCTAGACTTATTGAACTAGTTGGAGATTCCAGTTGATTTCATGTGTTGAGACTTTCTTAAAAGTTAATGTGGATCCTACGTTAACTCAAATCTTGATGTCTAATATCAATATTAATGATGTAACAGTTGTTTAGACTTTTTTTCCTTTTCAGCTTCAGCTTTCTTGAATCTTCCATGTGGGGTTAGAAAATCATACTCAAATATCCTAAGAGAAGAAGAAAAATAAAATATTAACAGTAAGTACTCAGAACAATTAAAAGTAAAACTCAAAAGAGGTTAGAGAGAAGGAAAGGTGGTGACGACTTATGCCAATATAACTTTTCTATAAAGAGAGAGAGAAATAACAATAATTAACAAACAATGAAAAAGAAAGGTGAACAAGACGCACTAAGTCTATAAGCTGCTTGAGCACAAAGAGAGAGAGAGAGAGAGGAAGAAAGAACCAAAGAAAAACAAAAAAACAAACGTAAACAAAAACAAAAGAGAAAATGCAGAGATTAGCTCCATTGATGGAAGAACCGATGGATCAAGAAGAACAAGAACAAGAAAGAGGAGGAAGATCAAGAAGATCCAAATCATGGAAGAAATGGATAAAGACCCAACTGCAGTTTATGATCATTCACAAAAAAACAGATGTGAAAGTTCTTCTCAGTGTTCTTGGATGCCCTCTCTTCCCTGTCCCTCCTCTCTCCAAAATGTCTCTCCAACAGGTAACTATTATACGGCGTATACATGTGATATCTACATACTGTAATTAAGTACTTATATTGAAAACTATTTCAACTAACTATAAACATATTTTGGTTGGTAACATTAAATAGGATTAGTTTATGATGCTTTTGTATATTTTTTCTCATTGTATCTGAAGTATCTTTCCTATTAATTAGATAGACATGCTTTTGATCTGGTGAGAACTATTACTTGACGACAGCTACACCTCATAAATGGTTTTTTGTATATTTCTCAGTTGAAATAACGTTAGTTTTTTTCTCTTTTCTTTTCGGAGTTTGAAAACATGACATATGCAAAAATTTATATTTAAAAGGAAATTTGCAGGTATCTGTTAATATTTCAGATAATCTTTCCATATTTTTTCATTTCCACTTTTTTACATAACAGAATAAATGATATAATATAATATTTATTGGGTTAATTTATTTTAAAGTTTATAGAAGTCCTGTGTTTGATTTTTCAGAGTCCTATTTGGTAAATTACTAAGAATATATATTTCTAGGTGGATCTTTATGAAAAGCGAGTCTCTAGCTAGGACTTTACTGTTTATTCTAAAGATTTTTCATGATACATGATTACATGTGTGAGATTTGCTCAAATCTGTGGACAATAAGGTCACAGGTCAGTGTCACATACCAAGAATAAGAATTAGTCAATGCAAGACTCGATCACGAGATCCATACATAATTACAGGAGACACAATTATTCCTTTACAATAAAATTATGGTTTTCAGATCTGAATTATATAATTTCTATTATTATTTTGTATTCAGTAAAACTACATGATTTGTACTAGAAAGAGAAAAATCAAATTAAATTGCTATGTCATATTCAAACTTCTTAGACCCAAATTAGATTGAGAGTACATATCATAGTTTTAATTGTTTATGATTCAAATCACTACTATTTTAGAAAAAATAATAATATATACCCACTTTTGTAGTTTAATAGATTACAATTATATGGTCTCCAACATATTGATAGATAAAACAAAAAAGTTCAGATCCATGCTAACATATGCATGAAACTCATACTTATCCATATTTATTTTATGATCATTAAAGGTGTCATCGTCAGCACAATACATAATACAACATTTCGCCGCAGCAACGGGATGCAAGAAACTCGAAAGAGGAATAAAAAACACATTCGTAACTGGGAAAATTACAATGACTATGGTGAATGACCTCAGTGGCTCAGCCACGGTTAATGCGTCGCCTGTGTCTCATAAGGGATGCTTCGTCATGTGGCAAATGTTACCGGAAAAGTGGCTCATCGAGCTGGTTGGTGGCGGTCATAAGATTTCAGCCGGAAGTGATGGAGAAATTGCTTGGCGTTACACACCCTGGCTCGGTGATCACGCTGCTAAAGGCTCTATACGGCCTTTGCGACGTACGTTACAAGTAAGTATATTTTCGATAATTTTTTATTTTCATCAATTAATTTATACACAGAATATATTTCATACACTTATATGTTTTGTGAAGTTGGGGAAAATATACAGTTTTGTAAATATTTGAAAGTGTGAATATATATATATATATATATATATATACCAGAATAAGCTTGTAAATTCTTTAATTGACTATGATCTAGCTAGAGTTATGCAATACAAACATTTTTTAAGATTTAAAGTATAGCAAATACATCTAGTGAAAGCTGAAAAACATAGTTGTATATTGATTTAGTTTGCTTTAGGCAAAAAAGAAGAAGAGTGTGTTGGATCTGACATTCTACTTTGGGAGATGCTTTCTTAGCTTTCTATTGAGATGAATCTTTTTGCCTTAATCACGTGCTACTAATTGACTTTATCATGCGCTTAAAAAAATGGAAATAAAGGTCGGAACTTGGGAGAGAGATTCAAAGTTTATATATAATTAATCCAAACTTTATACAATTATTAGATTTTAGGGACAAAACATTATGAATTAGTGGTCCCCTTTTTATGGTACAAACATCACTGTTAAAAATAATTCTTTTGCATCATAATTTAAAACTAAACCTCTCTATTGGTTTTATATAATAATATTGACACTAAAAAAAGAGTGTTTATGTTTGCTCTTATTCATGTGTAGTGTCCTCTATTTTGTAGTTTTCTGTTTTGTTGTTTGGTTGTGGTCCAGTTCGGTCTGTAAGGACAACATTAATATAAATCCGTTTTTGAAAGAAATTATCAAACTAATATGAATAGTTCCACTAATTAAGAACATAGAGATAATATATGAATTGTTAAGGATAATAGTACTCTATTTCTACTAATGGAGATTGTCTATATGAATACTCAATCAGGGGTTGGACCCTCTAACAATTTCATCAGTATTTTCATCGGCACAATTTGTTGGAGAGAAAGAAATCAATGAAAAGGATTGCTTCGTTCTCAAGTTATCAACCGACCAAGTTGATTTAACACGACGCAGCGACTCTACGGCTGAGATGATCAAACATGTTGCCTTTGGTTACTTCAGCCAGAAAAGCGGCCTTCTACTTTGCCTTGAAGACTCTTCTTTAACTAGGTACATTACATCACAGCAGGGGTCGATTTAACCCAATTAAGGGTCCAGGGAAAAAAAAAATTACCGTTTAAAATTTATATTTATTTAATATTTTTAAAAAATTAATAATATTTATATATTTTGTGATACAAATATAACTATTACACATATAAAATATTTTTGGATCCTTTTCAATTCTATTAATTATTATTTTTTATTTTTTCTATGTAAAAATATGTATTTAAAAAAAAATTGGGACCCTTAACTTCTAATATACGGGAGGACGGGCTTGGGCCCGGGGTGGTCGAACCGCTTGTTCCCATAGTTAGCCGGCCCTGCATCACAGCCACTTGATCTTTCTGTTTTGGCTCCTTTATGGTTTATGCAACACATGATCTTGACTTATAGGACGAGCTAGTACTCAAACCACTACATGATTATTATTGTTTAGATAACACATGATTTGGTTTTGTTATGTAGGATTCAGACACCGGGAAGTCTTCCGACATACTGGGAGACCTCAATGTCATCATGGATGGAGGATTACCGAGCGATCGAAGGTAGTGAAGTGGTGATAGCACATTCAGGTAGAACGGATGTGTTGATATCAAGATTTGGAGAGAATCTCAAGGGAGGAATCTCTGTGACTCGCATGGAGGAGAGATGGACCATAGATGATGTTGCATTCGACGTGCCTGGCCTCTCCATAGATTGTTTTATTCCTCCTAAGGAGATGAAGATGGATTTTCACCACCAAGACGGTCCAAACACGTTTCCAGAGTTACTAGATGAGCGGCAAAAATTGTAAAATCAAAAACGTCACAAGAATTAGTATAGATAATTGTATATAGGGTGATTTTAAAATCAAAACGCTTATGGTCAAAACATTTATAGTCAGGTGTTCTGTCTGGTGGCTATCTTGACATACTACAACTAGCTGCTTTATCTTCTGAGATGATTTCAAATGTGATTTATTGAGGATGAAAAATAATACACAAATAAAAGATTTTTTAAACTTGGGATTCAGAAAACCATATCTTGTAAAATCTCTAAGCTCATGTCTTTCTATTAAAAAGACTGTTCATAATCAAACGTTACATACTTCAAAAAAATACGAATCCACATGATTTACTTAACTTGGAATATATAAGCATGCTACAGTTCTACTACGCCTTATTTGGATTACAAGACTTTGAAAGATATTTTGTAAATATGAATATACTTCCACCATATGATCTCTCTGATATTCCAAGCATCAAAATCAACACTAGTTAAAGGAATAGAATACGAAGGGGATAAAAGACCACAACTCAACTCAAAGATCTATAGCCTAGCGGGTGAACTTCTTCTGGAATTGTGTGAGCACAGGGTATATATTCTCAAAGGCTTTGTATGTGTCCTCTCTCTTCTTGGATCCAGTGATAACTATCTTCCCAGACACAAAGATTAGTAACACAACCTTTGCTCTTTTCGTTTCTTTCTTCCCTTTGATCCTGTAAATGAGTCCTGGAAATATCTCTGGCTCGTAACTTGCGAAAGCGTGGTGATAGCAGGCAAGACCTTCAAGCCTTATAGGAAACTTCACATCACAAGAAGCTACGATGTTCTGAATCTTGAAGTCTTTGAACTTTGCTTGGAATCCAAGTTTCTGAATTATTCTAGCGTACTTCCTAGCAGCCAGCTTGGAGGAGTCTTCGGTCTTGGCTCCAGTACAGACCATTCTTCCCGAGGCGAAGATCAACGCTGTTGTCTTTGGTTCCCTTATCCTCATGATCACAGCAGCGAAACGTTTAGGGTTATGTTCAGCGTTCCGTGCTTGCAAAGCTATCAATTTTAGGTCAAGCTTGCAGTCCAAGTTAACCGTAGAGACTATGTTTTGAAGAGTGGGAACTATCCCTGACGGATGATTGATAAGGTCCACTGGTTCACTACTCCCTTCCCAATCTTGATCACTCATTCTCAACGATCAATCCAATGTTTAGGGTTCCGACACGAAATCTAGGGTTTGTAGCAAAACGAAAAATTTACAAACGATGAAGCTTATTCATACAAAGATTTGAGAACCGGAGAGATTGGTGCTTACTTAGACAAGGAGATTGGCTTCGTTCTCTCGCTTAGCTCAGAGAGGTTTCTGAATTGAGAGGTGACCGACTTGCGTTGTGTATATATAGAAGCTTGAGCTACCCCTGACCGTCTTCGTTGCGTTGTGGTTTGATAAAAAACGAAGAAAGATAGTCAAATTAAAAAGCAACAACAGAAGAATTAGAAGACAAAATTATCATAAAATGATTGCAATCATGTTACTTGTTGATGAAACAATTGAAAAAATCAGCAGTACGGCGTCTTGTAGTTAAGTATGAGAACGCTAGTCCATATAAATGCTATATAATCTTAAAATAAAACTATATTATCTAAATATATATATATATATATATATATATGTAGAGCACATAAATAAAGAAATAAATTAATTAGTTAACCAAATAAGAAATTTCAAAATGTTGAAAAAATTAATTAAGGACCTATGTTGGTAGACCATCGTGTGAAGATTCAAATAAGACCTACAGATCATGAGTGCATCAAAAGAATTGAGCCACTAAAATTGGTCTTTGTTGACACAATCCGAGATATAATTGTCCTCAACCGATCGACATCTAACTTTGATGAAAGATTGAAATGTGAGCGTTTGTTCAACATGACGAAACATGTACACTATGTCCTCCTCAGTATTGCAGAGGATAAAGTCATGGATTTGGAGGTAATTTCATGTTTTCTGCCTTTCATCTCTTTATTTTTGATTAGTCTGGAGTTTTTAATATATATTCTTTTGTTTTTCAGACTATTTACAATTTCACATGCTGACTTTCTTATGATGATCTAAAAATCTTGGATAAGAAAGATTGATTGATGAAAGGAATGGAAAAGAAAGGAAACAAGCTAAGATTTTTCATGCTTAAAAGGATAAAGATGATGCAATACTTTTCTTGGAGGATTGAAGCTCCTTGGATCTTAAATCTCTGCCACCTAATCCAAAAAATTGCTACATGCTGGGCGTTTGCATTTGTGAGGCAGCTAGAAGCATATCTGAAGCTCAATGTCGGACTACCTGTCTTTTCAAGATTTCATCAACAAGGTTCCAAAACATTTGTCTTTTCTAGAGTGTCAGTGCCTATGGACAAGTGTTGTATCATTCATTCAATTAAGGAAGACTTTATTAAAACTGTAAGTATATTGTTCCATTTTAATAATTTTATTAAATATTTGTCATCTGCAGTTACCTTCTTGTTTATATTATTCAGGCTGAACCTGCACAAAAAGTGCCCACAATGATTGTTTGCTTTGAAGGAGATTGCTCTGGTGGAGACTTTGAAGAGAGAATGATGGAAGAACTGAAGAAATGCCCCATATATGCATCTGTGATATGGTTTAAGTCGTATCATGGCGTTATTGATGATGTAATTGTTGTATCGTTGCTATTATGTTTTAGAACTGGAGTTTATAGATTTGACACCATTTTCTTTTGTTCCAGAGAATTTTCAAACCAACCGATCTTGAACAAGCCGCTTTGAAAAGGATTGATGGTGGTGGGAGAAAGAGTTATCACACTATGCTCCTAACATGTATTTATTCTACCAACTCTGTTTTATATGATTTTACTTGCCATTGTTTATATGTTCTATTATTTTTGATCATAGGTCATGGAGTGAACATACATGGTGAACGTTACTTGGAGTTCCAAGACTTCAATGGAGACGTGAACAATGGAGATCGTGGGTTCGTTCGTGCAGAAGAACCAAATCCTGTTATTCAGTTCGCTGAATTCCAGTATGTATTTTCTTTTTTTAACATATTAAATATATTCTAACAAGAAACTGTATATACCTCTGATTGTTTTTTTATTACAGGTCATGGTCTCTTTAGGCCAACAGGTGAAGTTCAAACGTTGAAGTACTTTACGCCTAGTGGCTATAGATTATGTTGAGGAATTTTTTTTTTTTTTTTGATTTCACATTTGGTATTCAGTTTGGATAATCACTGTCATTTTATATTCAGTTTGGATTGTTGTACCGAATTATTTAAACGTTTGCGGATGATTTTGATGTGAATTTTTATTGTTTCCTTGCTTAAGTTAATCCGTCCAACCTTCTAAATTGGGCCTTTTAGATTATTGTTTCGTATGTTAAAAGTGAATGTCTTTTGAGATATGACTAAATATCTTAATATTCTGTTTCAAAACTATTGTAATAGAGAGTTTAGTTTTGTTATGAATTTTCCAAAAGTTAAAAGTCCTCGTTAAGGACGGCTCTTTTTTTTTCGATGTATTGCTAGTGTTTTTTTTGCTGCTAGTAGTCGTTAATGGCTATTTTCTGCTAATCAATATGTGATTAGCATAGAAAGTAATAGATAGAGAGGCTACATTATTGTTATCATAGTTAAGAGCGTTGCAGCTTAAAACCCCCTGTTAGGTATTATGCGAGAATGACGCCCTATGTGGAAAGTTTCTACTCCACCACCAATAACCTCAACAACTAATTTGCTTCCTCCCATGACGCTTCCATCAAGTTCAAACACCTTGTCTTGCGCATCTTCTCCATCAATAAAAAACTCAGCTGAAGCAAACTCGTTGGAAATTTTGACGTAACTTATCTCTCCACACGAAGAGAAATGTTTACGCAAGGCATTCTCGTTATCAATCTCACTAAGCAAGGTGTCATGTCCAGTAACAGAAACGCAAATGGAACTGCAAGATGATGAAAAATAACAACACATTAATAATATACTCTCTACTTTTCGATTTAATTGTCGTTGTAAGAAAAAAATTTCGTTTCAAATAATTATCGGTGTATAAGTAATTGTGTTTTTAATTGAAAATATACAAAATTATATGTTTTCTTAATATGTATGTATCAAGGGTAAACATTCTCAGATTTACGTACCGGCCTGCAGTTTCTGGAAAAGGATAAGGCTTAACAATGGCCTTCCATCCTCCAACGTCACTTCCACTAAGTAGCAACGCCTTGTTTGCTGTACTTTCTCCCACGATATAAACAACAGCACAACTGTGAAAAAATAAATGTTAATATAGAACTCACTGAGTTGAGCTGTGAAAACATGAAGAAGTTAACAACAAACCCTGCGAGTTTATTATTCAAATGGCGGATACAAATATCAGTGACCAGTCCACATGGTGAGAAGAGTTTTCTCAACGCTCTATCGACATCATCATGTGGAAAATTGATGTCATACCCCGTAACGAAAACCCTCCCAACGTTACTGCAATAATCGGGACAAGAACATCACAATCTTAAAAATACAAATAAATCTCAAAACGCACAAACAAAACAATCATTGTTACGATTAATCAATTTTCAAACACAAAAACAAAACAACCAACGTTACTGAAATAATTGAGAAAGTATCATCAACGTGACAAGAAACAAGACATATCTCATAGATAACAAGAGCAATCAATTTTTTACCGGATTTTTGATTTGAGTGAAAGAGTACGAGGGTCGTTCAATGGCAGCCCCTAAGGTATTAAAAAAAAGTCAAATCAGATACCATTCACTGAGAGAAAATAAGAGCATAATGATAAGAAGAAGAAGATTACTTACGCTGAAACCGGTTCTGCCCATCGGAGCAAAGTGAAGAATATCGACTTCCCTTTCTGTGTTTTCCATAAGCGGCGATATTTTTTCTGTTCTAGGGATTTAGCGGTCGGAATGAGCTTTTATATCGTCTTTATTACCCTAGTTTAGGGCACAACGGTCATTTCCTTGTTAAATAAACATTTTCTAACGAGTGGGCCTTGCAGGCCTAGACTAAGCCCATCTTAATCATATCCGTTGAGATAATTGGCTAATACTAATATTCTACATAACTTCCTATAACACTATTTTAAAAAGTAAATAACAAAATACTTTTTTTTTTTTGATGAATTTATCAAATTTATTGATCTAATGCTAAATATTATCAAATAATATAAATAAAGTATCTTGATTCTCACTCATTAGTTCACTCCTTGTCTACTTGTGACCTCTTAAGCTTTTCATAATTGTAAACCTTCACACAACAAACCACACACTTCTTCCCCCATATCCAAACTCTCTTTCGTCAAAAATTGTCCATTCTTGTAATTATTGTGACATTGTCTTCTTAGCATTCGAGAGTTTGATGCTAGAGCTGCCATTCTTTTTGAGAGTTTTCTGGACTTTAATCAAATCTTTACTATATATCTCTTGTTTCATTACTCATGATGTGATGATCTTTGATGTTTTCTTCAAGATAACTAATGATATTGTCTCACATAGTGATTTCAATTTTCCTTTTGTTTACTTGAACAAACAAAATATATAGAATACGAAGCAAGCTTAGAAATACAAGGGGATAAAAGACCACAACACAACTCAAAGATCTATAGCTTAACAGGTGAACTTCTTCTGGAATTGTGTGAGGACCGTGTATGTGTCCTTTCTCTTCTTGGATCCAGTGATAACTATCTTCCCAGACACAAAGATTAGTAGCACAACCTTTGCCCATTTCGTTTCTTTCTTCCCTTTGATCCTGTAAATGAGTCCTGGAAATATCTTTGGCTCGTAAGTTGAGAAAGTGTGGTGATAGCATGCAAGACCTTCAAGCCTTATAGGAAACTTCACATCACAAGAAGCTATGATGTTCTGAATTTTGAAGCCTTTGAACTTTGCTTGAAATCCAAGTTTCTGAATTATTCTAGTGTACTTCCTAGCAGCCAGCTTGGAGGAGTCTTCGGTCTTGGCTCCAGTACAAACCATTCTTCCCGAGGCGAAGTCAACGTTGTTGTCTTTTGTTCCCTTATCCTCATGATCACAGCAGCGAAACGTTTAGGGTTATATTCAGCGTTTCGTGCTTGCAAAGCTATCAATTTTAGGTTAAGCTTGCAGCCCAAGTTAACAAGTTAACCGTAGAGACTATGTTTTGAAGAATGGGAACTATCCCTGAAGGATGATTGATAAGGTCTACTGGTTCACTACTCCCTTCGGAATCTTGATCACTCATTCTCAACGGTCAAATCCAATGTTTTGGTTTCAACACGAAATATAGGGTTTCGTAGAAACCAAAAGATTAGAAACGATGGAAGCTTTTTTGTACAAAGATTTGAGAACCGGAGAGATTGGTGCTTACTTACACAAGGAGATTGGCTTCGTTCTCTCGCTTAGCTCAAAGAGGTTTCTGAATTGAGAGGTGACCGACTTGCATTGTGTATATATAGAAGCATGAGCTACCCCTGACCATCTTCGTAATACCAAGGGTGTTTCGGGGAAACAAGAGTTTTTCCTTTTTATAATCTGATTTTCCTTTTTAATAAATAGATTAATAAACATATATGCCTTTGAACAAAAAAATATAAACATATATGCCAACTTCGTTAAGCATATATAGACCGCAATTATTTTTTATTCCTACTGGAAAATAATGTACAATACTTTATTTTTGGATTAATTTGATTTTGATTTTTTAGATACTAAAATTTTGAACACATTCAAATAATTAATCAGTTTCGGTCTAGGTTTAGTAGTATTTTTTCTGATTGAATTCAATTCGTATTTTTGGATTCTGATTTTTCTCTCCACCCTAACCGTGATCTTTTCAAAGTAAGTGATTCTGCATTGTTCCCAGTTTTTAATTATTTTTTTCGTTTCCCAGTTTCATGAAATCTTGTTTATTGAATATTCAAAATAAGAAAAACTAGTTATTAGGGTCGAGATTCACTACCGACGAAGAGATAATTTCTCATTGTGATAATTTCTGGAAAAAAATTGGTAAATAATTCAAAAAGATTTATAATATTATTTACAAAGTGTTTTTTTCTCTCTCACAATAAAAGTTAATATATTTGAATCTTTATTACCTTTAATAAATAATTATATTATATTTGCTAATATATAATTACCTATAAATTAAAAACAAATTTCATTAATTAGAAACCATCATTATCTAAAAAGATTCTATATTATGTTATCCAAATTCTTTTTTACATCGTAATATTTTTAGAAAAAAATATAAATCCATGCATATATAGTTTTATGTATACATGAATGTTCTCAATTTTATTTGACCTAATAAAATATATTTTATTAAAATAAAATTTTATCTTATATAAAAGTTTTAATATTTAATTATATGAATTATTTAAATCAACTTCCCATCGGAGCAAAGTGAAGAATATCGACTTCCCTTGCTAGGTTTTCCATCAGCGATCAGTTCTAAGGCTTTTCGCGGTCGGAATGAGGTATTTATATCGTCTCCATTTACCGGCATAAATTTCATTATCAAAAATCCTTTCTAACGATTGGGCCTTGGCCTAGACTAAGCCCATCTCAATCTTATCCGTTGAGAGAATTCACTATAATTAGTATACATGTGTACAGTGTAATATCCTATAATATTTTTCCAATAAAGTATAATTGCATTCTCACTCTATGTTTCTGTCCTTTGCACAGAACAAAACTCACACTTCTTCTCCATATTCAAATCATGAGAGTTTGATGATGCAAGAACTGCCATTTTCTTTTTATCTTTTCAAAAGAAGCGATACATGGTGAGATAGTTCAAAGTTTTCATGTGACAGAGTTGAGATAATTATTATTTTGGGAGGTTTGGGAAGAGATGTGAAGAGACGAGAAAGAGCTTATCCAGAAGATGTGATTAGTTGGGAAAAAAATGATTTGAGATTATTATATTATAATATTATAATCAAATATTACAATATATTAGTACATATATACTATCTCGTGTGTAGTTTAATACCTAAGTTTTATATATAAATATTATTTTGTAAAATAAAATATAGAAACCGTGTCCATGTGTGGGGATGCAATGCACATATTTAATCCTAAAATAACATGTTTTATTCCATCAAAATAGTGATGAATTATGAAGTGCACTAAAAGTATTTAGAAGTCATAATCGTTGAAAATATGTATAAGAGTTAAGAGATTTGAAACAGCAGAGGAAAGGGTCACACACGCACACGCTCAAAAACTTTTATAGAAGTTAAATTGGCATTTTCTGTTTAAAATTGCAAGGGGGCATCACGCCATTACCAGCCCTCCAAGCACTTTCCTCTTCATTTACCTAACCTGCCACCTAAATTAGCTATGGCGAAATTAAAATTTAATAAGTAGACAAATACCAAATAAAGATTCGAGTCTCCGGACGGACTGGACCTCCAGAAACAGTCATATAAGATGCATAATGCATATGAATAACCGTATCTCGCTAAGTTCAATACTCCACATTGCATGAACATGACTTTTATCTAGTAATTGTCACGCTATATATTTTTACGTCTGAAATGTTATAAAACTTACACTAAAAATCAGATTATCCAACCAAGAACAAAGTTATGATAAGTTTCTTGGGCTTCCAACTTAAAACCAATTGGCAGTAAGTGGATTGGCCCAAGTTCCTTATATATTACTCTTGTCCCTTACATATTTCCGATGTGGGATCTTCTCTCCAATACCCTCCCTCGAGATAATGGTGCGTATAACCATTAATCTCGCAGAATCCATCATACCCCTCCGAGACAATGCTTTATTTTTCTAGCAATCTCGAAGAAATTGAGCCTTCTTTGGGCCATCAATTCGTGGGATGATCGGGCCACTTTTCGGACTGGATTAATGGGTCAGGGTATTGGGCCCGCTCTGATACCATGATAAGTTTCTTGGGCTTCCAACTTAAAACCAATTGGCAGTAAGTGGATTGGCCCAAGTTCCTTATATATTACTCTTGTCCCTTACATATTTCCGATGTGGGATCTTCTCTCCAATAAGTTAGCATTGAGATGAAGAGATCGATATGACTTTAGTTAATTGGATTCAAATCTGCAAACTCCTATGGATATATACAACTATACAAGCATGTGGATTTAAAGATAATTGAAAATAGATTGCGTGGTAGATCCTAATAAAGTGCGATTTATTTTAGATGCAAATACATGAATCTATGCGCCATATCCTACGTTAGATCACAGTACAAATAAGATAACTCTGCAGTAATTAATTACAAAGTTGCAACATGTGTGTAACTCTTCTCTCCTCTTTAACCTGCTGACCGTAAATATAGGAATAAAAAAAAAAAAAAGGGTCGAATCTCGAATCACCGACACGCACTTTGATAGTGGTATTTCCGTAATTAACTTCGAAAACGAGGAGCATTTAATAGAAAACTCTCCACTTTAAGTCATCCTCTTTAACGGTGTCGTTCAAACATATGCGACTCTCTTTCTCTTTTGTTTCTAAAAGTCATCATCTTCTCTACTACTTCTTTCTCTCTCTAACCCTAAACAAAAGCATTGTTTCTCTCTCCCAACCACTAAAACACTCCTCCACGCGCCACGAACTCCTCCCCCCCCTCCCACACACACCACATGGCGTCGGACGCCGTCAAATATATCCCGATTCACGGCGGAACAACTACAACAACAACCGCCGCAGCAGAAATAAGAAGCTTCATTTCCGCCGTGAAACCAAGAAAAACTTCAACTTTCGCTTACGCATTTGTGATCACCTTCGTCTCTTTCACTCTGTTCTTCGCCTTTAGTCCTTCTCCGAACTCACCTTCTCCTTGGTTCTCCAACATCTTCTCTTCTTCCTCCTTCTCCTCCACCACCACCACCACCACCGCCGCCGCTCCTTCATCGAAAACCACTTCCGTCTCTTCGATCTTCTCCTACATCATCCCCAATGTCACTACAACTAATCCCACCAATAGATCTAGCGACGCCACCTCTAACACTACCGCCCCCGTCTCCGTTAACTCCACTTCTCCTTCCCCAAGTTCGAGTTCTGTCTCCGCCGTCAAAAACAGTACTTCGCAAGCACCGCCGCCGGAAACTCAAACTCTGGTCGCTAAAAACGCGACCTTTGAATCTCCGGTCGTAAACCGGACAAACCCAGTTGCAAAAAACAACACTTCACAACCTCTGCTTCCGACAAAATCGAGTAATCAGTCACGGACCGCCGATGAAGCTCTTTCGCCGTCGAAAGCACCACCGTTGTCGGTGGATCTGACAGCCAATTCCACCTCCCCAACTCCTTCTAAACCGGGAAACCAAACCGGTAAAGGTGACTCTGTTTCTGTACTGGAACAAGAGATCGAGAAGTGGAGTGAATCTCTGAAAGACTGTGAGTTCTTCGACGGTGAGTGGATCATGGACGATACGTATCCGCTTTACAAACCCGGTTCGTGTAAGATCATCGATGAACAGTTCAACTGTATCTCAAACGGAAGACCCGACAAAGACTTTCACAAGTTGAAGTGGAAACCTAAGAAATGTAGTTTACCAAGGTAACGTTAGTTTGACTTATTTATAACCACCACATTCGATTTGATCATTTCTAATAATAGATTAATGAAAATTGAAGGTTAAATGGAGGTATTATGTTGGAGATGCTTAGAGGAAGAAGGCTAGTGTTTGTGGGTGATTCTTTGAATAGGAACATGTGGGAGTCTCTGGTTTGTATGCTTAAAGGATCAGCCAAAGATGAGAGTAAAGTCTATGAGGCTAGTGGAAGACATCATTTTCGTGGGGAAGCTGAGTACTCCTTCGTCTTCCAGGTAAAGAGCTTCTTGATTTCTCATACACCAATTCATTTTTTTTTTAAATATTGTTTTATGTTTTTTTAAAAAAATTGATAGGATTATAATTGCACGGTGGAGTTCTTTGTTTCACCGTTCTTGGTTCAAGAAAATGAGATTGTTGACAAGAAAGGAACAAAGAAGGAGACGTTACGTCTTGATTTGGTTGGGAAGTCTTCAGAGCAATACAAAGGAGCTGATATTATTGTCTTTAATACCGGACATTGGTGGACTCACGAGAAAACATCCAAAGGGTACCAAACAAAACTCTCTTGCTCTGTCTTTTGTGTTGTGTAATGTAGACCTGATGTTTTGGTATGTTGGTTTTAAAAAGGGAGGATTATTATCAAGAAGGAAGCAATGTGTATCACGAACTAGCTGTACTTGAAGCTTTCCGTAAAGCTTTGACCACATGGGGTCGTTGGGTAGAGAAGAATGTGAATCCTAAGAAGTCTCTTGTTTTCTTCCGTGGCTACTCCGCTTCGCATTTTAGTGGTGGGCAATGGAACTCGGGAGGAGCTTGCGATAGCGAAACGGAACCGATCAAGAACGAGACGTACCTAACACCGTACCCGGATAAAATGAAGGTGCTAGAGAAAGTGTTAAGGGGTATGAGAACGCCTGTAACGTATCTAAACATCACCAGATTAACTGACTACAGAAAGGATGGTCACCCTTCGGTGTACCGGAAACAGAGCTTATCGGACAAGGAGAAGAAAACGCCGTTGCTGTATCAAGACTGCAGTCACTGGTGCCTCCCTGGAGTTCCAGACTCTTGGAATGAGATCCTATATGCTGAGCTGCTTGTCAAACTCAATCAGCTTGGTCAAACACAACCGAAACCTTAAAAAGGTTCTTTCATCTCCAATACTTTCATTTGATCTCTCAATACTTTCATTTCTTCTGTTTGAGGTTTTTAGTTGGTTATAGAGAATGTGTAGAGTAAAAAAAAAGATGAAAAGTATGATTTACTCTCTTATATCTTAATACTATTTATTGTAAATGCTTTTGTTACCACGGTTACTATACTTAGCTCCAAAGAGAAGTTACATATTAATATTTTGATTCCAAATTTCCAATAATCGCTGTTACATATGTTTGATGATCTAGACAGAGACTGATTTTTGACTTTTTTTAGTTATACATGTATGAGGTGGAACATTGTTATTTTTTGTTGTTGAAATAAAGTTTTGGGTTTAGGAATAATGTAAATGTAAACGCAAGACTTTCCATGGATGTGAGAGACCTGTCGACCACCGACAGTTCCGACAACTACTTTACAAGATTTGTCCAGTTTCGGAAAAATAAAATATAACATCTGAAGACAATGGGTTTGGTCACGACGTCTCACATGGGATGTTTGGACTTTTTTTGACTAGGAAGAAAGCTCTTTAAAAAATGTTACACTAGGTCAAATGCTTTTATGAGTTCAGTGCGATTAGATCCAACCTGGTGCAGTTGTTCTCCACGTGACGTTTTTCTTACGTACTAATTTAACTATAGGAGTTAATATGGGACATGTTACTATTTGGTTGGAGATTGGGAAAAGTAGATACAATGTGTTTTATGTTTGTGTAGAAATTAAGATAAAGGAATGCTTAAAATTTGAAGAAAGATGGAAATATTGAAGTACGCAGTACGAGACTCAACCATCGTATAAATAGCTTTATCTAATGAAAAAAAGTAGCGACTGACATTTTGTAGAAAGACCACCCCATACGAACATCTCCACATTCTTGAATCTTCTCAGATTCACAAGAATCTTACCCTTAACACTGAATCTAAACTTGCAGCAAACTTCACTCAAACACCTGAGATTCCTTAGCGCACTTATCATGTTGCATTTCGACAAACTTCTTACCATTCCTCTTAGGCTTTCCTGCAATTTCTTTCCTGAATCTTAACCCACCAGTGATGCTCAAACAGACCTTAACACTCATAGCAAGTTAACAACTAAGGCGTCCCCTAGTCCCTTCATCTTTATGAGCTTCCAAAAGCTGTTCTTTACACTTCTCAAACACAAGTTTGCACCAAAAAAAAAACTTTCACACTGCAAACTTGTTTCTCCTTAAAACTGGTTATGATTCCTAGCACCTGCAGATCCTAAATGTTCAGAATACCAGCCAAGGACATCACACTTATACCTTGTGATATGCAGCACATTACGGACTGAAACCATCTTCAAGCTTTGAAACTGAAAAACATTCCTCATGTCCACAGCCCTGAGTCAAATACCACAACTCATGTCTTACTGGGATAATAGAACCCACATATTGCCGATGATAATCCACATCCAACACCATCTTCATTTGGTGTAACCTTGACATACCGATACATTATCCCTGCATCTACTCCTTCTTCATCAATCTGAATTTCCAATCTTTTACTTGCACCAGATTAGAATCAGCAAGTTTCTTTGTCCCAACTTGCAATACTCTTGATAGATTAACCATTTAAGGATTAAGCAATCTTCAGATTTCAGAACCAAGAACTCAACTTTCCCATGACATTCATCATCGTGAGTCTTCCACTTTCAACACCAGTGACTCTTGATCATCACCAGTCACCATCTTCTTGTTCTTCTTTGACTTTGCATAGTTTCAGAACCTGAGATAATCAGATTCACCATTTCTTAAGCTTGCGATTGCAGAATCAATATATTTCTCCGATTCTTCTTCTTCTTGAACTCACGACATCAAACCGTTAACTTAAACAATCGATTTCAATAGCGAGCATCACATGCTCATCAATAATCCATAGATGCCGATCAAGAACACATCGCTTCCGCCTTTGATTCCGAGAACTTCCAATTCATCCTCCAACTTCTTAACTTCGTGCATTCATGAAACCCAGTGAACAGACCGATCAATAGAATCGCCGAAACCACGGCTCTGATACCACTTGTTACGTCTAAAACGTCATCGATCGCATCCCACGAACCACCACGAACCACCACGAACCACGAACAAAGGACATGAATCAAAGAACACACTCGAGTTAACCCGGTTCACCGTGTTAACTAACGGCTACATCCGGTTAGGACCTTGCGGTCCCCAAGTTCTATAGATAGTCCGGAAAGCACCTCCGGTGAGGTTTACATGAATCGCTCACCACCGACTACAACCCAGTCGGATTTACAAAAAAGAACAAGAAGAACCAAGAAGATAGAGATGTAGAAGAAAACCTAGATAACCCGAGAAGAACAAACCCCATTCACTCTCTCTCTCTAGTTCTTTCTCACTTCTCTCTCTATCTATCTCCCGCCATTGAAGAGCATTGAAGAAGACGTAGTCTTCTCTCTCTCTTCTGATTACGTATCATTCAGTAACAAGAGATGTATATATGACTCGACTCACACGTGACTGCACACGTGCCTTCAAACCAGCTCATCATGAAACCTTTCCTTTGTTTAAGAGGCTTCTACACACTTTGGCTTTATTATTCAAAACTGTCCACGTATTACTTTCTTCAAGTATAAGCTCCAGCTTCTTCTTATAACTCCATCAAGCTTGATATCTGGATTCTTAATGTTGAATCAATATCCAACAAAACTGTAACCATATATTTTGGCACGTGAATTCATGAAACTTGTTTGGCCGGTCCAGGCTTAACCGGAATCAAAGGAGTACTGTGAAATGTTGACGTGGACAAGTCGATGGTGCGTGCCGCTGAGGTGGAGGGTTGTGATGATGAGGTGGCAACACGTTCGCAAGAAGGGCACATAGTGAGAGTGGTGGCCGGACGTTGCTGCAGGTAGAAAGGAGAAGAAGTCTTCAAAGCTCTCAATTCTTTAACCTCTTTCTGAAGCCTTTGGTTTTCTTCGGTTAGTGACTCACAACATTTCTTTAGGTATTCAAAATCCACTTCCGTTTGCTTCAGCTTTGTCCTATTCCCATTTGTCAATTATAACCCTCGATAAATAATCATCCAAACGAAGTCAATATATAAACTCATTTTTAACAGATAGCATTTTTAAAACATGATTAAGATACATAACTTTTTGTAAGAGATCAAAAGCTCAAAGACGTTTGGTGTAATGTTAAAGACTGCTTTCTTGATTTCAAGTTCGCATTTTATTTGTATATTTATATATTTTTGACGCCAGTAGTTGTGATATTTGGTTAAATTGTGAAGAGTTATGATTTATTTTCTTTTTATAAACAAGTCAGGATAAGCTTATATATGGAAATGATGAGCAGAAGTGATATGCTACTTTTGCACGAAAAATGACAAGAACAGACATGCGACAATATGTTATTATTACTCGTGATGCATCATGCATGTCGTCCTCATTCCTTTTTTTCAGAAATTAATCATCACAAAAAATAGCAATCTTACAAAAAAAAACTATTTCATAAAAAGAAAACAAATTAAGCTATAGTGACATAAGCTAACCTGGCTCGTCTGTTTTGAAACCAAACTTCAACCTGACGAGAACGAAGATTCAACTGCTTTGCCAACACAACCTTTTGCTGCTGCAATATTTATTTTACATAAAATAAACAACAAAAGGGTAAGATTTGATTTGAATTAAACACACAAAAAATTCTCAATAAATTAAAGAAAGAATTTACAAAATGTATTAAAAAAAAATAGGGGGAGACCAACAGGATTAAGGGTGCTGTGTTCTTTGAAGCTATCTTCAAGAAAAGCAGATTGATCTTTAGAGAGCCTCAGTTTCTTTCTGATGGCTCCATTGTCGTTATAGTTGTCTTCGTTGCTGGCTCTTGAAGTTGATCTATCAACCTCATCTTCGATATCTCTCTTACTATCTCTTCTCTCGTAGCCATAACTCTTAATCCCAAAGTCTAACCGAAACGACGACGTTACACTATCGGGCGGGGACATTGACATACTAGGCGCTGCCTCCTCTTCCTCTCCTGGCAACGTAGCTGCTCGTGAGAGCATCCTTCCTACTTTCCGACCTGTAAATTTTAAAGCTCTCTGTCAATTTTCTTAAAAATATATATAAACCCCCAAAAATAAGCATACTCCATCTATTTCATATTATTTATTATTGTAGGAAAAAAAAATTTGTTTTAAAATAATTGTTGTTTTAGAGTTTCAATAAAAATTCATTAATAAAATTATCCACTTTATTTTTCTATTAACTAAAATATAGTTATGTGTATAGATAATTGTGTTTTTATTTTGAAAATATACAAATCATATATTTTTTTAATATGTGTGTATAAACTTAAAATGATAAATAATATGAAACGGAAGAAGTATAATTTTACGGTGAAATCAAAACTAATCATTGGGTGAAATAACCGAATAATTTTTATATTTCAAACATCCACATTTGATTTTGTTTTTTCTACAGAACCTAGTTTTTATTTCTTGTCACAAATCAGTCAAAGCATATTTGGAAAATGATTTTCAACATCCACCGACACATTATAATCATAATACGTATGTACTTTTTCTTTTAGAAATACGTATGTACATTATAATTAGAAAATCGTATTCTTATAAATATGAGGAAAGCATGCAAGTCATCATATTAAGGATACTAATAAATTTCAAATGTTTTGTTATTGTTATTCGTTGAAAACAAACGATATCTTTTATTTCGTGTTTACGCATAACCACACAATTTGATTACGAAAAACTAGTTGATTCTTATTCCCCTTTTTTGTTTATAAATTAAAATCCTTACCATCCTCAGGGAGCCAAGGGAAGTGAAGCTGAAGCTGTAGTGAAGGATCATCAGAATCATTTGCTCTTGGCGCTAGTTTCCTCCTATTCTTCTGCTCATCTTGAGAAGAAGAGGACGACAACGATCTCGGACCACCAAAACCAAGTACATCCAAATCCATGTTAAACCCATGATTCTTGTCGGAAGTTGAAGTTGATGAGGCAGAGAGATTATTAGAAATCTTCGAGGGCTTCTCCAGAAAAGAAAACTTGTTAGTATTGTCACCTAGACACAACGCTAGTTCCATCTCTTACGAAGGAAATAATAATTTGAGAGAGAAGGAAAGAACAAGAAGATATGTTTTGGCCTTATGGTCATGAAGTGAATGCCTCTTTATTTATTTCCAAGTTTCAATCTAATTTATTAATAATATGTACCCTTCGCATTAAAACAAGCTTATAGTTTACTTTTTACCAAACAGTATTGGATATAATTATCTCCATTTAATATACTGAATATGAATATATTTGCTTACGTAATGTGATATTTTGAGGTTGAGATAGAGTTTAGGAGACTGACCGACAACTGCCGATTCACATACGCATGTAAATGCGTATTAAATATATACCTTATTTTACACGAGGCTGGCGCCTTGTGTGTTTATGTTATGAGTATATTATCTCTATATAAAACTTTTTGTTTTTTTGTAAGAAAACAAAAAAAAAATCACGAAATTCGCAGATGCAACAAACTCTTCCATTTCAAATACTTTCCAAATGTAAAGATAGCAATCATATACCTATATATCAGAGGATTTGGATAAATACAACTATATATCTTAACATGCAAAAGATAAGTAATTTATTTCCATATATCTCAATTGCGATTTTCGAACTCTAGTATGTCTACACTCTTTTTAATTCATCATAATGCAGACATTGAGTATAATTATTTTGAAAGATTTCACGTTAGTATTTTTACCTTATCTTAAGTATTCCATTGAACTAAGTATAGCAAACCATTAAGGAATTAGTGAGTTTCTTTGAAGAAATAGACTGTTTGTTGAAAATCATTGAAAACCATAATTAGATTGACCAGCCAGCGTAATTCTTGGTCACACGTTAATGATGTCGATTTTGACTTTATGTTTTAGTAACTTTTAAGAGATTTAAAATAAAAGTTGAAGTTGTTGAGAAAAAGAAAACAAGAAAATAATTGGAAGTAAAAAAAAAAACATTGACGGCTGACACCGTAGTTACCGTTTAGTGCTGCATATATATTAATTGATATTCTTTTAGAATTCAACATTATTAGAGACTTATGATTAGGTTTGAACATATACAATTTTCCATGAAAATTTGCTGTACTATAATTTTTTATTTTTTTTTGAAACACAATTGCTGTACTATATTTTGCTAAATATTTTGTGCTAGAATTTATATAATGAAAATCGCAAACAAGACATAATGATTAACGATGATACTTAATGATAAGATGAATCAAATGTGAATTGAAGGCCCTTTCTCAAAAAAAAAAAAAAATGAATCAAATGTGAAAACGATGACCCATCAAACTGTCACGAAAACACTCAATCAAAATCATTTTCTTTCTAATTTGACCAATTTTTTTTTTTTTTTGTTAAAAATGTTTGATTAAAATGGTTATGAGCTCAATGCTTTAATCACAACCACAGCGATGGTCCTAGAAAACTTGATTAATGTGTTCTTACCCAACATCACGAATACAATTTTGCTGGTTTTTTACTTGTTTTTGACTAAATATTTTAATCATTTGCACATATATTTTCTGCAAATAATACACGAATTATACATATTATAAAAATATAATACATTTTTTACTGTTACATTAGTTATATTTTAATAAGGTATTTACTAAAATAGTTATAGTCCTTTAATAAGTATGGTACTAAGTTTTATAAACTGGATCAATTAGTTTTGAAAGTATTTGACACAGTCAAGTTTTCAACATTATGAAATATGAAGATTAACACAACAACAATTATTCAGAAAGTCACAACTGTCAGATACGTGACCAGCCAGAAAAAAAAAACACGAAAGCAAAGTCCTACAGTCACTTACGAGAGACTGAGAAAACAACATGAACCCACAAAAGCACGAAAACATAGAATTAACAAGAACATAGCATATATAAGAAAACGCCTTCGACCAAAAAAAAGCATATATAAGAAAACGCCTTAACCAGTGTATCCTCCACCAGTTCTATACCCGGTGGTGCCACCACCGACGTGGGTGTTATGAGCGGTGGTCCGACCAGTTCCAGCTGTGTTTGTCCCGATTGGTTCATGGCCAGTGGTTGAGTGAGTGGCTGACCCCAAACCTAAACCGGTTCCGGTTCCAGCAGCTTCTTTCATGGCAGCGTTGTGCTCACGCACTTCTCTCTTCTGCATTTCAGCTTGATCGATCTTTGCTTCTTTCTTCTGTGTGGCCATCTGTTTCTGAACAGGGTCTCGTGTCGTCATCTTCTCAGCCTTCAAAAAAAAAAAAAAAAATCCAATATCACTATTATTTATCAAATAAATTATTTTTGCTTAAAGATGATAAACACAATTAATAAACCTACCTTTTCCTCTAAGGTGGCTTTGGTCTTGTCCATGCCAGACTTTGCAGAAGCTGCAATGTTCGAAGCTGTCTCCTTCATCGACTGCATTTTTTAAATCTTTCCTCCTTAGTGAAAATCAAAAGGGTTACAAGAAGGTAACTTATGGTTTCTTCGTGTTTTGTTGTTCATTGCTCTTGTGAGCATGTCTCATAAAATAGGCACTGCCTTGTCGCAACGTGGTAACTGTTATTATTATTTAATTACGCTCTTAGCAACACGTCAGCGAGACGTGTTATGAAACAAGAGGTGGTATAGGCTTTGGTGCAGCTCTTTCTCATACACGTGTACTCTTATCGGTAGAAGTCGTAGAGCAGTTCTGGTGTCGACGCGTGTTAGGCTTTGAGTAATAGTGCAAAGAGTTAGTTATGTTAATTTCCTTTTACCTTTTACAAATGTTTGATCCGAGTTCGTCGTTTGTCTATTATAGATTTGTCCATGCCTTTTTCTTATTGGTTGTTTATGTAAATATATAGTGGGGACTCGAAATGCATTTTAATATAAAATATATCTACGATATGCAAGTTTATGGTGAAATGACTTTTCATCGTCACTATTCAAGTAGCTGCAGCCATAGAAGAAAGAGAATACGAATCCAATGAGTTCTCTCCTGAGTCCTCGATCATTGAGGTTTTGTGTAGTATGGGCTTAATGTCTTTGAGCCCATCAAAATATAGGATAAGTTGAGCGAAGGCCTTGTTTAGAGTTTAGACTGAACGTAGAGTCGTTTTGGAATAAAACGTTTACTTTAATCTCAAGTTAATTTAAAATTAATACATAAAAGAATTTCAAGTGTTGGATTGTTTTTTTATAGTCATATATCGAAATTTTAATATTTTTAAAAATTGTGAACATGCTTAAAAGTCTTATAAAAAATCGAACTCGTTTATTTTCAATTAGTATTCATTAATCAGTCCTAAATACTAAATCATCAATTCTAATTTACCAGGATTAAAAGAATAACAAGTACTACTAGTTTCTTTCCATAACTGTAAAATACATAGCAGGAGGGAGAGACATTGGCTTTTAACCCCAAACGAAGATAGTTACTTAGAATGAGATTTTTAGATTAATTTACGATTCGTTTGCCCATATTTGGAGATTCTGAAAGATTTGATTTCTTAGTATATCGTGATTCTTATAATTAAAATATTTTCTTAGAACTTCAAATTTTAGTTTATATGTCGAACTTTAAATTGAGGTCAAATTTCTTCAGATATCGCCTTTAACAAAGTCTACTCGAACTTTTCTCTACTAGGAGAAAAAAATAACAAACTTTTTTTTTATGCCAACAAAGAATAATATTTACGGAATTAGAAAATAAATTTACCTCGATAACGAACATTTTAAACAAAAAAAAATTCAATTAAAAAGTATCAAATATTTGTTATGTCAACACGTGTCAGGGGTCCATCTGTTACTGGCGAAGACGAATATAAAGTCCAATTTGCAAACAATTAGGAAATAAAATATGAAAAAACCAAGAACCTGTCTCAAGAAAGGTAATTAAATATAAAAAAAAGTGGGAATTGCAACTTGTAAGACTACAATTGGGTATTATTTTAACACGTAGGGAGAATCTTACAGTTGTTCCACTGTTGCTTTCCATTTAAAATTGATTCATTGATTATGGACCCCCTTATGTTATTTTCCAATACCAAACATCTGTTTTTTTATGGGACCATCTTTCTTTAGAAGAAATAGCCATCAGAAAATTTATAATAAAAAAGACAATTATATGACAAGAAAGAGTTACAACTTGAGTGTATGTCACTGTGTTGTGCGTGTTTTGGGAAGATTTGAGTTGTTACGAGCAGAGTTTTTCTTTTACTAACAAAAAAGTTAATTGTTTCATTTTCTATCGTTAGTTTTAGTACACGCATCAGAAAGATAAAAAAAATCTGATGTCTTTGTACTCTTAATACTAAGTAAACATATTTTATGTAAACGCTATACACTAGGGTTAATATATTTTTTGGAACAGTTCCTAGTTTTGTAAGGATATTGAGTATGGAACTAAGAAAATGAAGGTATCCTCCTAACGCAAAGTTGAACAAAAAAAACAAATCTACTCTGATCATATATATATATATATATATACGAAAACCACAACAACAAAAACTAGCTGATTAGATATATTTTGTTCTTTTGGCATGATCACAGATTGATTAATGACTGTATTCTGGAGTTATGATAAGTGATTGGCAACAAAATCATGTACCTAAATTCAAAGAAAAACTAATCACCGCTCATATAAATTAATTAGTGATGTTATGTCGCCACTCGTAAAATTTGATAACGTATGTGTAAGATTTTGTTCATGCCAAATCTTTGTTAACGTAAGTATAGCTTTGAATGTTTTCTTGTACAAATAAATTCATAGATATACCTTTCTCACAGATAACGCCTTCATCAGATTAATGCGTTCATAGGAAAACGACAATAACAAATATTGATTGTATATCTTTCAGAAAAAAACTGATAATATAAGAAGATTTGTGTGTGAATAGAAAGTGAAAATGTATGTTGAAAGATGGTACAAATAATCGGTACCTTAATTAGTTTAAAATTAACATAAATGATTCGAACTAATGTAGAGTATGGAATGGAATTAGATACTATGCTGTATTTTTCTTTGTGGTCTTACCTACAGTTTTATTATTAATATATTTGTTGTTTGGGTACCGAATGTGGTTTGCCTCTAAACAAACTTTTGGAAGTGGAATTTGAATCTCTAAATTAAATTTTAACAATATAGAAAATCTAATTGGCGCATCGTATCAATTATAAATAATAAAATAAAACTGAAAAGAAGACAAGAAAGTTGAATTGGGCCAAACAAAACATTTTGAAGATGGCAAGCCATTTTTATCCATCCTATCCAGAATAATTCGATATGTCTTTTTAGACCATCAATCAAATTCATGCTCATAAAAAAATGGAATAAAATGTATGCGAGAATCGTCGTTGTAGTCACATTATAAAGAAAAGATGCCCATGAGATATATTCTCCCATATCTTGGGTAGAACAATATAAAAATTTTAGTAAATTATTAATTTATGTTCAATGGTCTTAACTGTATCCCAAGCCGAATCAACCTTTAATTTTGACAAACATAAGTTTATTTTGATTGGGCATTGAGTTATATATATATATATAGTATATAGTTACATCAATATCTGTAGCTATCAATGTGGTTGTGTCAAATACTAATTTCAAGTTTCAAACCTAGACCTCTCTCATAAGATTTGTCAACCATAGATCCAATAACATATATGAAATTTTATTTCGATTAAATTAAAATTCAAAATTTTCGATGCTCCCTATTATGTATATATAATTTTTTTTTATCATCTGAACAATGAAAAAACACTTGATTTTGTTTTTGAATGTTCATTGTAGTTTTATAATTTCTGTTTACTAAATCCTATCACACACAACTACGCAGACGATGGCGACCGTCGATGATGGTCCGACTCGATGTTTTTGGTCTTTATTATGTTCTGTCTCTGGCGAGTTTGGAAAAAAAAAAATCTTAAGTTACTTTATTTGGTTGAGTTTCTTTCAAATGCGACATGAATGTTTGAAACACTATGATTCTACATGTTTCTGAACCGTCCCTCCGTAATAGTACAGAAATAATCAGCGTTAAAGACTGAAAGACATCATGCATGTCGATGTAAGAAATTAAGATGTATATGCAGAAGATTTCTAAAATATCTTGTGAATCAATAGTAATAATCGCTCATGGATCAGTTATCTAGTTCAAACTAAATATGTAAAACATAGAGAATGCACATGTAAAATGTATGTCTTTCTAAAAAAAAGTATAATGTATATGTATAATGTATGCATGGTTTAACAGAGTCAGTTAGGGTTCAAAATTAATTAATATACTATAATGTAATTGAGCTCAGAGTGATCTTACTATTTTTGTTTGCAAACTCTTTTCTGATGTTTCTACAAAAATAAATAAATACATATAAATACAGACATCAAATTTTCGGATATATTTAGCTTTTATGTATATAACGTTAAGTGAGTATCTTTATCCATGGTTTAACAGGATCAGTTAGGGTTTCATAATGAATTAACAATATTAAAATCTTTTTTTTTTCCGTGCGATCTTACTATTTTTGTGAACAAACTCTTTTTAAATGTTTCTACAATTGAAGAAGAATAAAGACAATGTCTAAGCAAGTGGGAGTTTAATTAAAATTACTTCTTATAATATTTGTTTTTAAAATAAGAATTTTGGACTTTTGCAATTATGGCCATTGGATAATTAAAAAATGCGCACTCCTATCCATTTTTAGAATAATTAAAAGAAAAGGCATCGCCTATATCAATACTAATCCCTCTTGCACCTGAAGACTTTGGAGGAGTTCAAAGAGATTCCAAGAAACCAAAAAAAAACAAAACACTATAGATTTCATTTCGATCGCTATTTTTTCTCCATTTTTTTTAATCGAATCTTTTTTTTTTCTTCCGTTCAGAATATCATAAAACGTGCAACAAGATCATATGTTTCTGATGCAAAAGTGGCAACCCGGGTCTCTCTTTGGTCTTTAATGGATAACAACAACTTTGAATCCTCAAACGCTTCACAAGGAAGCCGACTACAGTTGCAGCCGCAACCGCCCCAGCCGTTTAATTTACAAGACGTGGATATGATCAATTACAGTACTCAAACATCTCCATGGACTACCGAGATGTTTTCAAGTTTTACTCCATATGATGGTAATCAATCTTTCTCAGTACAATGTTCATCTTCAAAACCCTATCCATCCTCATTTCATCCGTACCATTATCAATCTCTGGATCCTCTATCACTAGACCAACCACAATCTATGGTTCCTATGCAACCTATTCGGAATCAGTATTTAAAGCCATTATCTAAAAGATCATGCGTCAACGGTTTTACCGCAACAAATGATTCATCTGCCTCGTACTCACTTTGTTTTGGAGCAACTCAAGATCCACAAGTATGCCAAACAAAATATTTTTTTAAACTTTTCTTATAATTTTTTTTTCTTAAAATATTTTCTTACAATTATGATTCTACTTGATGGCTTGTAGGAACTATGCAGGAGAAGTTATAGTAGTAATTCTAATGTAACACAACTGAATTTCTCATTATCACATCATCAACCTAACCAAACTCATTCAAGATTTTCTTCTCCTTCTTCCTTCTCAACCTATGGAGGGTCCATGGTTCGTAACTGTGGGACGGTTCTTGGGAACAAGACACGGATAAGATGGAATCAAGATCTTCATGAGAAGTTCTTGGAATGCGTAAACCGACTTGGTGGTGCTGATAGTAAGTTATAGACATTAGGGATGCTTCAACTTAATTTAGAGTTAGAGGAATTAAATTAACAATTAGTTCTCAATCACTTTGCTTTAGCATAAAGTTATGTTTAGATGTGCATATGAATAATGGACGGTCATGTATTAACCATAACATATCTAGATGTTGTGATGATTACATGTGTTAGGAGATCTCCTAATAACATGAAATCAAAAGTCATTTTATGCGCTCTCATATAACATCATGAGTGGATTGAAAACTTTATTCTTTGAGCAAATATCCGCACTATTCGAAAAAAAAAAACAAATTGATATTTGTTTTACGGATAAAAGGGCCATTGTTTCTTGGTGGGTCACTAAAAAGTGTAATTGGTGGAAAACTATGCAGAGGCAACGCCCAAGGCGATATTGAAGCTGATGGATTCTGAAGGACTCACAATATTTCATGTTAAAAGCCACTTACAGGTTAAACTTATACTTCTCTCCTTTCATTTTTTTTTTCTTGGGGTTTTAAGAAGATTTTATTCAATAGTTCTTGGGTTAAATTTCAGAAGTATAGGATTGCGAAATACATCCCTGATCCTCGAGAAGGTAAACTGAGTAAAACGTAAAAATACATTGGTAAATTGGAAATAATACAAATCTAGAGTCTTTGTTGTTGCAGGCAAGTTTGAGAAGAGATCTTGTTCCAAAGAGCTGTCTCAGCTTGACACAAAAACGTATGTTTTATTTCTCCTAGGTTTTGGGTGGAAAAAATAATATTCTTTACGACTAATTAATAAATAGCCCTCGATCTGTTTTTCCTCCATATAAGTCCAAAGTTGATGACATAACTCATGACATAATGGCTTACCGTAGCAATAACAACAAGATACGATTAACATTATTCAGAAACAATAAATAATGAGCTTTTAATGATTTTAATTTACATTTTGTTTTGTGTGATATCGTGGAGGCAGTGGAGTGCAAATTAAAGAGGCACTCCAGCTTCAACTTGATGTCCAGAGGCATCTTCATGAACAACTAGAGGTAAGTTATAAAAATAAAAATATATTCCTTAGTTTATTAAATATATTTTAAGATTCTTTTACCAAGTAAATACAATCAAATGTTACATTTTTTCATCTCAAATGTTACATTATATATGAGTACTTGCCTTGGTATTATATTTAATGTTTATTCCAGCTCCACGAGCATAGTATTTGTGGGGTTAAGTAGGGTTTCTCTCGTCTATTTCATTATTTCCTCAATTTACTTTTAAAAATAAAAGCTATCGTTTATAAACATATGTTAAGCTACATCAAAATGTTTTTTTGTTTGTTAGAAAAATAAATAAATCTAAAATTTTATAGTTTTATGATTGAACATTTTGTGTCTCTTCTGACTTAAAATATCATATATTTATTTTGGAGTGAACTACATATTTATTCTGCCTAAATACATTCTTTGCGAACCCTCATCTTAATTCATGTGTATTTCATTTTTTTTTATAGATTCAGCGAAACCTACAACTGAGAATCGAAGAACAAGGGAAACAATTGAAACTAATGATAGAGCAACAGCAAAAAACAAAAGAGAGTCTTCTGAAATCACCAAACTCATTGCTTCTCTCCGCTTCCGATCATTCTCCTCCACCTTTCTCGTTACAAGACGCCGAAGCCATGATGCTAACAAGTTATGAAGACACTCAATTCCAATCAAAGATAAGTTGAACAATGAAAGATTGGCTAAACAGAAAGGTATAAAGCATAATTAATGTTTCTACTCTATTCAAAGTGGTACAAAGTTGTAAGAGTCGCGACAAGAGAATGTCCAAAGTGCTACACACACTAACACTTGGAAACAGAATCAGGTACTTTATGTGTGAAAGTGGTGTGTGATGGGGTACGTCTTAGTCATAGACTAGTAGATGTGTGAGATTATTATTAATTATCTATTTGTTTTTAATTTAAAGAACTCATACAAAAGAGATAGCTTCTTAAATTAGTAACGCTACTTTTACCATTGTGCATGAGCAACCCCACGTTTTATGCTTTTTGATATATTCTACTTTGAATATTCAATTTAATTCTTTTCATCTTTTGTTTCTTCTTCCCAACACTCGATTACTCTAGTGTTATCACGTACACAAGAATTTGCATGTAATATGTTGAAAACATGAAGATCATGATTCATGGGCTCATAATAGCAAATTAATGGGCTTGATAAGTTTGACGATACTTACAAAAGCATATGAACATTTAATTAAAGTGACAATCTTTGATCCCCAAAATAAATATTTACATTTAATTAAGCTAGATAATATCGTATGTAGAAGTTAATCAATTATATGAACACTTAATTAAAGGACAACCTTTGATCAAAAAAAAACAAAATTAAAGGATAAAAATGATTTACTAATGAAAATTATCTAGCAATACTAGTTGAAAAGTACGGCCACGTGGCAAATCTAGAGCCACGTTGACTCCAACGTCCGTAACCACTTTTGCTGACGTGGAATATTGGCGCGTTAACGCTTTTAGATTTTTTTTCACTCTTCACTCTATAGCCTACTCTGTTTCGATCGTCTCTCCTCCGGATTTTCTTTCTGTTTCGTTTCCCGGAAAAGCGAGAGAAAGTGCGAGAAAATCAGAAAACACTACCAGTGCTCTGCATTACGCACCATCCCTACACATACATGCCCAGTACTCTCTATCATCTCTTACCTTCCTAGAGATGACAACCAAACAGCAATCGCGATACCTCGCTGCAGTTATCTTCATGGTGATGCTGTTTATACTAGCTGAGACCTATACTAATCCACTCGAAGGTAATCATCTAGTTCTTGGTTTAATCGCGTGTTAAGATCCTTTTGCTGTTACTTCATTCACAATCAAAACCTCTTCTGCATTCGTGTTTCTTCATAAGTTTCGGCTCTCGAAGATCTCTACAAGTCCCTGGACGATCCACAGCAACTGAGAGGATGGAGATTCGAGGGAGGAGGAGATCCATGCGGAGAAGCCTGGATGGGAGTTATCTGTTCTGGATCGTCTATAGTAGCTCTGTAATTTTTCTCCATGTCCTCAGTAGTTGGAACAAAAAAAAAAAAATCTGATTCATGCTATCGCAGGCAGCTACGAGGGTTAAGTCTTTTGGGAAGTCTTGGAAACCAGCTTCATCGTCTCCACAACTTGAAGAACATGTTTGCAAAAACTTTCCTCTTCTTGATTGTTACAGACTTTGAATCTTTTTTTTGTTTTGTTTAGGGATGTTAGCTTCAACAACCTCCAAGGTGTCATTCCCTTTGGCTTGCCTCCAAACGCTACCCACATGTAAAGCATAGTTCATTCATCATTTAAGCTTTTAGACTTGCAGAGTGTGCAGTTCACTAGATTTCTCCTTTGTTTGTTGATTACAGAAACATGGCTTATAACAATCTGACTCAGAGTCTCCTTTTTTCTTTACCTCTCATGACATCTCTTCTCTCCCTGTAAAGTGTCCTATTCCAAACGGCTTAATAACAGTCTAACCTTGCTTTCTGCTGATCTGTTAAGTAATGGCTTGTCTTGCTCTGTCTTCTAGGAACTTGAGCCACAATTCACTATCTGGACCTCTTGCAAACGTGTTTTCCGGGTTACTGATTACACAAATGTGAGTCTTCAGTTCGTTTCTGCTACATGATAATATTGACTGATAATATTGACTGAGACAGGGATCTGTCATTCAACAACCTGACGGGAGATCTACCAAGCTCTTTTGGAACTCTAATGAATCTGAATTCACTGTAAGCTATCTCGAAACCTTTATCTGCAAGCTGCTTTGTGTGACCTACTAATGGTTGTGGTAACAAAACTACAGGTACCTACAGCACAACAGATTTAATGGATCTATCATCTATCTCGCGGATCTACCTTTAACTGACCTGTAGTTAACTCTCTTTCTGCTTTGATTTTGCATTTCATTGAGCTCAAAAACGCTTCCTTGTTGCATATGTCTTCAGGAATATCGAAGATAACCAGTTCAGTGGTGTTTTCCCTAGTAGTTTTCAGTCTATTCCTCGTCTGTGGTGAGTTACTACTCTCCCCTCTTCTCAAAATATTGGCTCAAGACACCCGAGACTCTGGATAATCAGTGGTGTTTTGCTGAGCAGGATTTGGGGAAACAAGTTTCACGTAGAGCCCAACTACAAACCGTGGAAGTTCCCTCTGGACGTCATACCGATGATTCAAAATGCTCGTGGCTATCCAACTACTCAGTCGAGTGCCATCATGGACTTTCCCAGACCACAGAAGGTCAGAAAGAAGAAGAAGAAGGGCTTAGGAGCAGGGAGTACTGTTTTACTAGTTTGCGGATTAGCTTTGCTTGGAACTTTCTTTGCAGTTATTGCAGTTCGAATGAGCCATCATCGACGTTCACAGAACCTTGCTGCTAGTCAAAGAAGCAGCAACAGCACAACGTATTCTCTTCCAGTCAGTACAGACCGAGTTCCTCAGCTAAGACATATACCTCCTCCACCTGTCAGAACCGATAAAAAAGTAAGACGAAACAGCTTCTCTGCTACATGCCAATATCCAGCATACGCGAAGCTTTTCTCAGCTGCCGAGCTTGAACTGGCAACTAACAGTTTCAGTGATGAAAACCGACTCGAAGAAGGACCTCTTGGTTCTGTTTACAGAGCAAAGTTGCCTGATGGTCAAGTATAACTTCTCTTCTCTCTCTCTCTCTCTTCAAAAATTCAAAATGGGAAATTTCCATTGTCACTCACTTATCTTTAAAACAGTTGGCCGCTGTGAGAAACATCCCAATGTCTTCGCTGTCTTTACATGAAGAGGAAAAATGTACTGAACTTCTTCAAACAGCCTCCAAACTAAGACACCCAAACATTGTGACACTTCTCGGTTTCTGCGTTGATAATGGGAAGCATCTTCTTGTCTATGAGTATGCTGGGCACTTATCGCTGTACAATGCTATGCATGATGAGGTATACAAGCCACTTTCTTGGGGCTTTCGCCTCCACATTGCTATCGGAGTTGCCCGAGCTCTAGAGTAAGTTACCTTATCTTCTCAAACATACATAAATAGTAGCTTATTCCCAATCCTTGCAGAGACTTGCTTTGACACGTCACTCACTACCTGGTGAATCAAAATTTTCAGCTATTTGCACTCGTCGTTTAGCCCTCCCATTGCACATAGCGACCTGAAAGCAACAAACATCTTACTAGACGAAGAACTTACACCTCGGATTGCTGACTGTGGGCTTGCTAGCTTAAGGCCACTTACAAGCAACAGTATCAAGCTTCGGGTAAGTGAAGAATGGTACATGCTATGTCGCTTTGTTCTTTGACTGATATCTAATGAGCTGAGATTTTTGAAGCAGGCTTCAGAGATAGCGATACAAAACACAGGCTATATAGCACCAGAACATGGACAACCAGGAAGCAGTGGCACAAAGAGCGACACTTATGCATTGGGTGTGCTACTCTTGGAACTGTTAACAGGAAGAAAAGCATTTGACAGGTACACAAGTGCCTGGAGCAATAGATAAGCTAAAAGGTAATTGACCCGTTTTTTTTTTTTTTTTGTGGGATATTATATGTAGCTCACGACCCCAAGGAGAAGAGCTACTGGTGAAATGGGCAACAACCAGACTTAATGACAAGCGAAGCTTAGAACAGATGATTGATCAAGGCATAGCCGGCACGTTCTCCATAAGAGTCGCCACACACTACGCATTCATCATCTCTCTATGCATTCAGGTAAATTATTGACAATAAGGAGGAGAATTGCAAATACAATTACTAAATCATTTCTTCCAACCAAGCAGGCAGAGGAGTTTAGACCAGAGGTTTCAGAAATAGTGGAAGCACTCACAGGATTGATACAGAAACAGAACAAGGAAGCAGCAGCAAGCAGTGTAGCAGACAAGACCGAGGTGGTGGACCCTTTTAGTAAATCTTTCTACTCAACACACACACGTTTCCACTCCTCACCTACCTTCACCCACCTCTCCAACTGACCATTTTTTTCTGTATCTCTTCTTCTTCTTCTTCATACACATATTCTTTACTGTCAAAGAGAATATATCTTAGCAAATGTGATAATGATAAAAACCAGTCTTTGTTTCTTAGTATATCACAGAAACAAAAATAGTTATCTGATAGACTAACACATGAGCATACCTGTTTTGGCCATATTGAAGAGAGTGAATTCTGATCTTTCAAGCTCTCTCTTAACTTCTCACTTCATGGTGTTATTTTTCCTCCAGCTCTGAAACAAGCCTATTTAGGACCACAATTCTGCAAATATTAAAAACTATGGAACTCGCTCCGATCTACTTGAAGCACCTTTTGGAGTTGAGAATCATGATGATCACATCTCAAGTTTAGATTGATCCACAAAATTTTAATTAGTTTAATGTTTAAAAACATTATTTGTATGCATCAAGAATAAAATATGTTAATTAAAATTTATTAACATTCATATATCTAATTGTTGTAACTGATTCAGTTATAAAAACATTGATACTTTGGTTAGATCTCTTTATCAAACCAATAAGTTTACACCAAAACCAAACCTAGACCATATATACTGCCCAATGCCCAACCAACAAATTTCCATGGAACAGTTAAATGTATACTACAAACAGTTTCTAGATTCCAGGTGGTTTACCAATTCCAGACCGGTTAGTTGATCATTTTTAGTTGAATTAATATTCAAATAATTTGATATATGATGAGATTGAAAACTGTAGAATTTATTTTTGAAAGAAATGAAGATCTAACATTTGAAGAATATAGTTGAACAATATGAGAATAAAATAATAATTTACAAATCAAACAAAAAATATTTATACAAGTTTGTTAGCAGCAATTTTTTTTCTAGAGAGAGGGATGGAAAAAGACATGTTCTTGACCGCTTTATCAGAATATTTTTCTTGGGTTTACACAGGAAAAAAAAACAAAGTCGTCTTCTAATAATTTAAGGTAGAAGAAACTTTACAAACTATAATAATAAGAAAATAAATATCATTTTGCTTCTTCTCTACAAACTCCATTTTCTCCAATATCCTCAACTCTTGAACCCTCTCCACTTCAATATAGCCGACCTCTCTTCCTGAAAATACCAAAAGTAGCTTTAAATGCTCCGTTACATAATCTCTATCTCTTTTCAAGAATATAGAGAAAGAAAAATAATAGTTATATAGAAGAAGAGCTATAAGAAGATATCACCTTGCCACCGTCATCATAAGCTTGCTTTGCCTCAGGAAAAGACCAACGTAAGAGATCGACAATCATCTTTCTGCTGTTACTATCACAGTACTCGCGCAACAAACATCATCCATAGACCTCAACCATCATCAACATCAAATGCAAGGTCATCACCAGAATCATCATCAACAGTTATCATCAGCCTCGGCCACGTCTTCCAATGGAAACTTCATGTAATTTAAGTGTCTTTTAATTAGACCTAAAGTCATAAACCTTTTGATATATATGATGATCCCCAGAGTTAACTAAGAGCTTTGCTTTGTGTGTATATATGTTCAGGAACAAAGATGGATATGATCTTGGAGAGATAGACCCATCACTCTTTCTCTATCTTGATGGACAAGGACAACATGATCCTTCATCAACTGCTCCTTTACCTCATCATCACACAACCCGTATGCTCTTTCTCTCTCTTTGCCCTTTCCTTTTTGGGAATTGGGGTTTGGTTTTTGTTTTAGCAGATTAGGAAGATTCCCTTGTTGAGAGAGAGAGAGAGTCACACCAAAAACATGTCAAACAGATTTCAATCTTTCTTCTGCCATCAGTACTCTACTTTCAGCTTTGACCAGATCCTCTCTTTTCAGATCATATCTCTATATACTTCAAATTCTTCTTTAAACCCTTTTTCTCTCTCCATTTTCCTTCTTATTATAAGAACTATTCCATTCACATATTTATATACATAACATGCCCATTTTCACATACATGACATGACTTATCTATGCATCTTATGGCAGAGAATTTGGCGATGAGACCTCCAACATCGACGCTCAACATCTTTCCATCTCAACCGATGCACATAGAGCCGCCTCCTTCTTCTAATTCTACACCCAATGTAATAAATAATATTACTATATATTTCTGTATATGCCAATTTTAGTTGGTTTCTGTTTCTACTTTAATATAATGTCAGCGCAACTACTAGCTATATCCTATAATATCAAGTCAGACCAATTATTATACGTTTCTCATTTTTCTAATGAGTACTGATTTTTGATTCTTTTGTTTATAATGTGTTTGGTAAGACCGATAATACAAGATTGGTTGCACCTAGTAGTTCGACTCGACCATCTTCTGAGCCGACCAATCATTCTCAGTTTCAACTTCCTCAGCCTTCTAAATCAATCAAGGTCTAGATCTATCCTTTTATTTTTATGAAGTTATATAGTTGCCTTGTTGATATGTAAATGAAATTTAATCTTAGATTTGTTCTAGTTTTTTATAAGTTAATTATGAGTAATTTTGAAATGTTATGGCAGAAAGAAGGGAACCGCAAGGGGCCTGCCTCGTCGGATCATGACATACCAAAATCATCAGACCCTAAGGTGAGTGTTTATCATATATAAATAAACAAAATTAAAATAAAAGAGATTTACATCTTTGTGTTTGATAGTTTCTCCTCGTTATGTTTATTAATTTATTTTTTTCAACAGACATTGAGAAGACTAGCACAGAACAGAGAAGCAGCAAGGAAAAGCAGATTACGAAAAAAAGTCAGCATACATACAGTTCATGAGTATACGTTATGTAAACAAATTTTATTCTAAGGAATGATATTTTATAATGATGTTATTTAATTTGGTAAACTATGACAGGCTTATGTTCAGCAACTTGAGTCATGTAGGATCAAGCTTACCCAGCTAGAACAAGAGATTCAACGGGCCAGATCCCAAGTTAGCAGTGTTAGCAGTCTTTAAATAGTATATGTATACTTAACTATTAAACTGAAACTAAAATTTACTATTTTGATTTTTGATGGTTTATTAGGGCGTATTCTTTGGAGGGTCTCTTATAGGAGGCGATCAACAGCAAGGTGGACAGTCCATTGGGCCTGGCAACACCAGCTCTGGTACGTGAGAGTGTTTATGACTAAGACTATTATTATCCATAATCTCTTAACCAGAGTTCTTAGCTTCGGATAAGAGATATAAGAGTTGTCTCTTAACCGAAAAATGTAAAAAAAAAAACAAAACAAAACAAACAAATGTCAAATCATGAGTTAAAAATCTCAGTTAAGAGACCGGAGATAATGATACCCTAAATTTAAAACCACCGATTTCGAAAACCGAGAAAATGAAAGTAATCGAGTAAATGATGCAACATGAAGCAGAAGCAGCTGTATTCGATATGGAATACATGAGGTGGCTGGAGGAGCAGCAGAGGCTATTAGCCGAACTAAGGGTGGCGACACAAGAGAACTTGTCCGAGAACGAGCTTAGGATGTTTGTAGACACTTGTTTAGCTCACTATGACCATTTGATTAACCTCAAGGCTATGGTCGCTAAGACCGATGTGTTTCACCTTATCTCTGGCGCTTGGAAAACTCCAGCCGAACGTTGCTTCTTGTGGCTCGGAGGTTTCCGCCCATCTGAGATCATTAAGGTAAAATCTCGTCTTTATTTACAACTCTTCTAATTTATATATATATAATATATATATATATATATATATATATATGCGTGTGTGTTCTTATACATCTTTTTCATTCCTTCTACTTGTGCTAAACCCTCAAGCAACTTAAGATAATTATAAAATTAGCTATCGTTTAGATAAGATGTGTCTAAATTAGTCATATGATGATATCGTAAACTAATCAATGTGGATCATTAGATAATCCTAAATTTTGGATTCTTACTGAAATACTGGCTTTATTAAATTACATCTTATACATTAGATTAATCCACATTCAAGAATTCAATCATTGACACATTATCAAATTCTGTGTATACTTGCAGAAATATATTATTATGACTAAAATAGTGACATTTCTTATTTTAAAGACATATTGATAGTATATAGTACTTACAGCTTTATACAATTAATCTACAATTTTGATTTTCCCTGGTTTATTTCAAAAAAGTTTTGGTCTTTTGATTCTCTTAGAAGACGGTAAGGTATAGTAATATCAGATCAGACATAAAAGATACAAGAGTAGTGATTTTTGTTTGTTTGAGAATAAGTAGTGATTTTGTTGGACGAGGTATATATAACACTGCATGGGGTTCACAGTACTATATGTTAAAAGCCAACCTATATGTGTATAGAGTATACATGTCCTTATATAGAGAAAAAATAGTAAAGGTTACAAAAACAATATTAAAAAAAAAAGAAAAAAAAAGAATGCGTGCAGTTGTGTGATTGCGAAGTATTTCTAGAAAAGGTTAGGTTTTGGCATGATGTAAAAGAAAGTGCCTGTCTGTTTTTTCGATATATGATATGGACCATATAATAGGCATATATAAACAAAAACCACCATGAAATTTAACAGAGATAACCATAACAAATAAAACAATATAAAAAGATTAAAGTAACAAATAGACATTTTATTTGTTTTTCGAACCAAATAGTATGTAATATACATATGACGAGACCTTTGGCAATGTTTTAATCTCTATTTCCTTTTTAGTAAAAACAAAAAACAAACACTAATAGATTTTTGGTGTAGCTAGTAACTTGTGCATGTACACTAAACATTTAATGCATCCAACGTTTTTATGCATGCATCTAGTATGACCATACGTTCTCATATTTATCTCCTAAGCTTGTAAATTAATATATATTGTATTCATGTGTGTATTAATAATTAATGTAAAACGCTTTCAGGTGATTGTGAATCAGATAGAACAATTGACAGAGCAACAGATAGTTGGTATTTGTGGGCTGCAACAGTCCACACAAGAGGCCGAAGAGGCACTCTCACAAGGCCTCGAGGCATTGAATCAGTCACTTTCCGATAGTATTGTATCCGACTCTCTCTCGCCTGCAGCCTCTGCACAATTTCCTCCTCATCTATCCAATTTCATGTCACACATGTCCTTAGCTCTCAACAAACTCTCTGCTCTAGAGGGCTTCGTTCTTCAGGTACCCTCTAATCCATTTCTTTTTGTTTAAAACTAAAGTTTACACGAATCTATACCTAGATACCAATCTTTATTTATCAAATATATATAGAGAGATGGTATACAAGTGAACCCCGAGGGGGAGGGCTGTGGTCCTAATCAGACTAGGAATTCATATAATTTCGATTCTTGAACTACTCCTTATTAAACACTATTATATATTCATATATATATTTGGTTGTTATAACACGCTATCTACAATTATATAGATATTTCTATGTTTGTGTACAACTCATATATAGGGGGGGAAATATATATATATAAGGGATGTATATATGCGTACCGTCGTCGTCTTTATTGGTTAGAGAGGACATTAGTAATTATAGTGGTTGATTTTTGTTTGGAAGAATATAAACTATATATATCTTTACGTGTGTATATGAGAAATGAAAAGTATTTAGCATCTTGATTCCGACATTATGTAGGTAGGTGTCTAACAAACACTTGTCTTCTACTATATATCAACATGGTCGGGTTGCTTTACTTAGAAGATTAAGTTTATTTTAATTAATATTAGTTCCCTTAATTTTTTACTAGTTTAGAACCGCAAGTATATGAAAACGAATTATAGATATGCAGCCCATATACATATATAATGTTGTATATGCAAATGCAACTGGACAATTAGTCTAATACTGTATAACATTCATGCATAGACAAATTGGCATCTTTCATTTTAATAATTTCTTATTATTTTTGTTATGTATTCCTTCGTGTTTAGCTACACGCTTAAAACTTTTCATCTCCAAATAACAACTTTTAAATAATAACTAAATAGGATAAATGATACATGGATGTATCTATTTTAAATATATTTAAGCACTAAGAATGTATATATGTATTTGTATATTCACATATATAGTCCAAAAGCATATACATATATCACATCAAATGGAAACATAGATTGCTTGGAGCCCATATCGTTCCATGATGTCATGGACGTAACCGTCCTGAGTATCCCATCCTCCTAAAACACTCGTTTTAGAAGGTTTCCTTTACATTACTGGTATAGTGGTATGCATTTCTAGTTATATCATAGCTAGGCTAATTATCTAATTAATAATCAAAAAGTAATATTATGAAGCATGGCGTGGGACCGAGATATGGAATTCATGGTTCCACCTTGACAATTCAGTGTCGTGTTTTTATCAGTGTATAGCACAAACTTTGATTTTTGTTCGAAAACATGTTGAATTTTTTTTTTTTTTTTTTTTTAACACTCGAAAACATGTTGAATAATCGGCATTAATTAGCCGTCATTCAACCATATAATGTCAGGTCATGGAGACTAATCATTTGATTGATAATTCAATTTCTTCAAAATACATAATGTTAATTAACTACTCCATTAATATCTTAATTTTCCAAAGTTATGAAATTATTAGTCATGGTCCTTATTCAATTCATTGCCCTTATAGTCAATAACATGAAGGCAATTTTGTCCATATTATTTTGTCTTGCTGTTACTATTGCTCCATTTTCTATTTTTATATAGTTTTGAACTAATACATTAAAAACTCACAGGCAGATAATCTGAGGCACCAAACAATCCATAGGTTGAACCAATTGTTGACGACCCGTCAAGAAGCACGATGTATTCTAGCAGTTGCAGAGTATTTCCACCGTCTTCAGGCTTTAAGTTCCCTCTGGCTAGCCCGTCCACGCCAAGATGGATGATACCACTGATGAGGGGGAAAAAACAAGAGAATAGGTTGATTAGTTAGCCAGCTTGACCTCTTTTATAATATATATTCTACAAAACTTTAAATATCAATCCATATATAATATGCTTTTATGATGCAGTCATGCAGATGATGATAGAAAAGTATTCATACCTTTAATTCTCCTTTGAGCATGTGAAAAATTAAGACTTGATCCTTGACTCTAAAACACAAGAATATACACAGTGACTCACTCATTTTTATAAAAAATATGAAAGACAAGTGAAAGGTAAGAGAAGAGAAGGCTGGCAACAATTTTGCGATTGCATGCAAGAATGAGGACAGAGAGACAGAAAGAGAGAGGAATAGTTAGGTCAAAATTAAGCATCGGCTAGTTAGGAAGGTGACAAATGGTGAGTCTTGTAGGAGATGTAGTCAGGGACTTGGGATCAGTACCGTTTTGCTTTGGGTTCAACGCCTCTTTTCTCATTCACCTTTACTTTTCATGTCTTTGCTGTCACCTGTTTTTAAAAAAATATATATTTTATAGGATGGTCAAACCAAAAAAGATAGTTTATTTTACCCACAGAAAACGATTGATTCTGTTTACACCGACAATCACATTTTATAAACTTTAATAACAAAATTAATCGTTGGACTTCTAAAAGCTATATGAAGTATGTAATAGCATGTGATTAAAGAGCATCGCGCATTATCCCGGTGGGTCACTAAGATAAGGCCCACTAAATTTTGGATAAAAGGCCTAAACATTGGTTCTAGACCAGACCCAGCAACACATTGAAGATAATATTACAGGGACCCTAATATGATTACAACGAAGCACTTACACGACCAAAAATATAATAAGTTTTCACATCAAATCTTTTTTTTTTTATAAGAACCCAAAAGTCTGAATACCTGAATTACAATGCGTGTAATCCAAAATCTCATTGTAATTAAGCAGTAAACAACAAAACAGAGTACACACACAACAACAACAACAAAAACACAAGTTGGAAACAGAGGAAAACCTCGAGTCATACAGAAGTTTGCACTATTTAAAGCATCATATCTGCTTTAGAAGGCAACTTCCTAAAGAAATTACTTGGAGCAGAAGGCATCTTGCTTCTGAACTTAGGATGCCTCATCCAGTACATCCCAGCCGCAAGAGCCACGATCTTAAAAGGAGTCACATACAAGACCATCGCAGCAACAAGACACATAATCACAAACAAGCAAGTCGCACGAGGATCTCTCCAACTCAACAACGCTTGAAACCTCTCCCCTTGCGTTGCAATATCTCCAACAACCATCTGGATCCTACCTGCAACGCTTCTTAACCTATCATACCTCATCTTCACAACATCTTGTCCCTTTGATGTCGGGAAAGTGTCAAACTCCTCATCTAGCTCATCTGCACTAGCCGCTTCAGCCCAAGAGATCTTTGTGTCCATGTGAGGAGGGTGACGTGGCCTGAACCTGAAACTCCAGAGACCTATCAAGAACATGTAGAGGAAAGCTGTAGGGAGTATCAGCTCTGGATAACAAATCAGTATGAAGAAGAGAATATGGAACAATATAGTCGTCAAAGGGTTCTTCCAGTGGCAGACGTCTCCAAGCCATTTGCTCATAGCAATCAAGCTTGAAAACACAGAGACTATCCTGAAGAAGTTAGCTTTGCTTCTCCTCATGCTCCACATGTGTGAATCAACATCAAGCATGTACTCTACTATCTCTTTCCTCAGAGGAGGCTCTGCTCTGGCTAACCGCGCTGCGACAATGCTCATTGCTTGGTATCTAAGGCTGTCTAGTTGGTTCACAGTGAATGGGTGAAGATAATGCATCTTTGGAAGCAGAGGATGGCCATAAAGATAGATCATGTGAGCCATAGAAAGACAAGTGAATCTCACAGCTAGTTGAACCTCTCCCATCTTCTTTAACCCTTTTGTTTGCAGCACAAGCAAAGGGTAAGAGTGAGTGTAGATTCTATCTGCCTCTAGGGTTGATAATCTGATCCTCACTTTCCCTATTCTTGCATCAACTTTAGCTCCATTGTTTGACTTCTCACTCCCACCAAGATGACAGTTATCAAACACTCCAAGTGTAATGACTGTACAAGGATCATACACTTCCCACATGTACTGCTCATTCCATTTAGGGCTAAAGCTCTCAATGATGGTTCTTGTCCTGACCCATTTTTGTCCGTACTTGGCAACACAGTAAGGATCTGTTGCCGCTTTACCGTCTTTAGTCTTCATAGGTGAAAGACCTTGAGCACTCAAGATACCTACTTCAAGGATACCAATAGGTTTCTTCCATAGTTGCCTTGCCGTGGGTTTCACGTCACTGATGTAAAGAGTTGATTCGTCCATCACATGGTACCCTCCTTCAAGACAAACTCTTAGGTGAATGCGGCTAGAGAACTTGAGCTCGTGTCTCTTGTCTCCTTCCAATGCTCCAAACCCAAATTTTTCAAGATTGTACCATTTGGAGTGAACAGCTCTGTGATCTAATCTTTTCTCAAACACATTCAAAGGTGAGATCAGCCTCCCCATGACTTCATCTTTAGCTGATGAAACCTTGTTCTCCACCGTCAAGAAGAACTGTTCTTCAAACGGCTCAGCAGCTACAAACACAAGATCTTCATTCCACATTGGATTCGTTGTCTTGTTAGGACATAACTTTGTCTTGAGAATCTGGTTCCCAACTTGAACTTTAACAAAAGCTTGAGGCGGTTGGCTCCTATCGCTAGGCTCAACATCTTGTGCCTCTATCACATTAACCCTGAGATACCACAGTTTTGGAGATACATAAACCTTAGCCCTCACGCTTTGAACACCTTCTCCTTGAACAGAGGAAGCATCTGAATGCCAAGCATCAGGAAACGCTTCATCAGCTTGCGTCCCAAGCCAAACAGCTACCATAACCTCTCCTCTCTTCTTGGTTTCGCCGCGACGAGCTTCTAGTCTATACCATTGAGGTGCAAGTGGACTATCAGGAGGAACTCTTGTAGGTATCTCATGCATATCAAACACAACTTTCCCTATATAGTCATCTCTTGTAACCATCTCCTTGTCGCGCACAAACACTTCAACTGTTGATGACTGTATCTTGTCTTTCGAGAAGGCGAAAACTTGGTTCCACTCAGGGTTTGTTCTTTTCTCGAAGTGCTTTGTCTTTCCTTTGTAGTTTCCTATCTTGACTTCCACGTAAGGGTCGCAGTTGCTTGTGACAGGGTTTGGAGGAAGGTCTTTGGCTTTGACCACACGAACGTAGAGATAAAACATTTGTTCCACGAGATCGTATGTGCTTGCAACTCGTTCGCTGCTTATCCATCCACTTCCTCCACGTTGTCCTCCGTGTGGCCATTTCTCTCCTAGGTCTGGTTTCATGTCTTTGAGCTTGTAATCTTCTTGGCTCTTAGCTCCATCTTTAGCCATTTTTAGGTTACCTTGAACTAAATGATTCTATTTATGCTTCAGAAGTGCGTTAGTTCAATACCTAATATACATAAAATTTGCTGAGATTAGCACAATATCATAGTTACAAAGTTGCAGAAAATGATTAGGGAAAACAAGTTTCTTGGATCTTAAGAAACTAATGTATCTTCTAAGAGGGGATTTAAAACACTTAGTGATTATTATTAAGTTCAACAAAATTGTTCTTGACACGAAGTTAAACTCTGTCTCTTTGTTCTGTTTTCATGAACTCACTCAAATTTAATCATGTAAAAATGATCAATTAGTCCAAAAACAGTTTAAAAATCTAAAAAAATTCTTTAAACAAAATCTATAGTGTATGAATGAGCAAAGAAACAGAGCTAGTTTTAAGCGGACCAACAGTATTTCAAGAACAAGAAATTATATAAAAGATTTATGAACCACATCCACAATGTATGTATGTTAAAATTATGTAAAGAAGATTAGTAGCACCTTAACAAAGATGTTGAAGAAGTTGCCAGAAAACTCTCTGTTTGGCTGTACTAATAAGAAATGGAACCAAGAATTCAAGAGTGTTGTTGCATAATCAAAATTTGGTTTGATATAAGAGAATAACAATGCAAAAAAAGGAAGGGAGTAAAGAAGAGAATAAAGAGAAACAATTTTATTACACATAGAAAAGAGGAATAAAATGAAAAAGCAAATTCGATAAAGATTACTCTTTTTCACTCTGTTTTTCAGCTTAGAGGGAAGCTGATTCTTTCTTCTTTTCGTTTTATAAAGAGGGAAGCTGATTCTTGGTTAGACTTTAACCTTTATGTACATTCAGAAGACTTTGCAGCACTGAGAAAGGAACATGAATAGAACACAAAAGGAAGAGAAAGGTGGGTGTGGAATAAGTTCTTATATTGGTTCTTTATCAAAAAAAGTTATCAGTTGGTTCTACTTCTAACAATTAATTGGTGTGTAAACTAGTACAAAATTGGAAGACGTATATAATCCAACATCTCGGGCCTTGTTTTCAATCTTACGGACTCCCCGTGTATAACTCTCATTTGGGCTTTACTTCTGAAGGCCCACTAACTTTCTCAACTAAAACTGAACCACACGAGTTCACTCACACGTTCATGGGAATTGAAAAAGACAAACAAACAGAAATGCTTTATTTGTTAGTTTTAGACGTGAGCATTTTTTCAAAATCAGCACGGCAATTAGTTTACAACGTGGTATGATCAGCAAAAATACCTAATAAAGTATAACACCGCACCATGCATGATGCATTATTACCCTACCATGCTCACATTCATAGCATTAGCCTATAAATCATTAGAGTTTTCATTAGAACGCAAACACACCATGGATAAGATAACGACATTGCTCTTGTCCTTGTTCGCTCTCCTCCTCACGACCTCTTTATCTAAAGATCTCTGTCACAAAGATGATAAAAACACCCTCCTCAAAATCAAGAAAGCCCTTAACGACCCTTACACCATCATCTCCTGGGACCCCAAAGACGACTGCTGCACCTGGGTCTCCGTCCAGTGCGGCGATGCAACTGTTGATCACCGCGTCATCTCCCTAGACATATCAAACGACGACGTCTCAGCTCAGATCCCTCCTGAAGTCGGCGACTTACCTTATCTACAAACCCTCATATTCCGCAAACTCCCTAAACTCACCGGTGAAATCCAACCTACCATCGCAAAGCTCAAGTATCTTCGTTTTCTCTGGCTCAGCTGGACCAACTTGACCGGTCCGGTTCCTGATTTTTTGAGCCAGCTCAAGGATCTAGAGTACATTAACCTTTCCTTCAATGACCTCTCTGGTTCCATACCTGGTTCTCTCTCTTTGTTACCTAAACTCGGGATTCTTGAATTAAGCAGGAACAAGCTTACAGGTGATCACTCACTCTCCTTGTCTATCTTGGCAAGACCGGTTCTGAGCACAGTAGGATGAAACATTCGTCTTGGTCCTCTTTAAATTTTTAAAGTGCTATTATACATAGATAGCAAGGCCCCATATTATTTAAAAAAAAAAAAAATGTTAAGATTAATTTAAAGATGTTTATGGTCTCATATCTTGTCTATTAGTCACTATTAATCTAACCTATACTTTAAAATTCTTGTTAGGTTCAATACCAGAATCATTTGGATCGTTTAAAGGAGTGGTACCTCCTGAGCTTTTTCTATCGCACAACAAGCTATCCGGTTCGATACCGAAATCACTAGGCAACCTCGATTTTAACCGTATCGATTTCTCCCGTAACAAGCTAGAAGGTGATGCTTCGATGATGTTTGGAGCCAAAAAGACGTCATGGTCCATTGATTTATCAAGAAACAAGCTCCAGTTTGATATTTCCAAGGTAAAAGTGGCTACAACAGTTAATAACTTAGACTTGAATCACAATGGGATCACAGGGAGTATACCGGTTCAATGGACCGAGCTTACTCTTCAGTCTTTCAATGTTAGCTATAACAGACTGTGCGGAAGCATTCCGCAGGGAGGGGACCTTCAGAGATTTGATGCTTATGCATATTTACACAACAAGTGCTTGTGTGGTGCACCTCTTCAGAGTTGCAACGTGATAATTCAACAAACCGATCTTTATCTCTAAAGTTACCATCAAAATAAATCATGTATAAAGACATCTGCATGTTATATTAAGAATGATTAATAAAAATGAATAAATTTCATTTGATGAATTCGCAGCACATTTTCAAAATGTATTTGATCCATCGGCTAGCAACCACCAGGGTTGATTAGATTTGAGATTACACCGTATATATAACACTACATTACATCTAGGGTATTTATTTACAAAATCTACTTTCTACACACTATTCAATTTCATTTACATCATCATTCTTTGCTTCATCTACCTCATTTCATCATCCTCGAAAGAGAGAGGGAGACTCTGTTTTGTCTTTTAATTAACTAATAATTACTTAGTAATGTTACTAAGTAACGCTCAAATGTTACTTAGTAATGTAATGCTTCCTTTGTGTAGTCATATAAATACTAAGATCGTTTTATATAACTAATAAATGATGAAACTATGTAAAATTCATGAAGGTTGTACTTTTAAATTCTTCATAGAGAAAACATCCATTATAGAATCTTCAAACTGCGTACATAATCTTTTCTTACATAGATAGATAATAATATGTTTTTTTTAGCTAGCAAATTAAAAAACACAATGTTAGATAATAATTTTACGGCTGGTTCTGGTTCTGGTTCTCGGCGACGTAAGGAAGAGCAAACTCGCGGCCACTCATCCGAGAACTCATCTCAGGCAACTCTGGTGGTAAAATCTTGACGGACACTCTCCATCCTCCCACGTCACTTCCGTTGAGTGCCAACGCCTTCTCTGCTGCACCTTCTCCGCGGAGGACCACAGTAGTAAATCTATTTTATCATTAAAAAAAAAGCAAATAAATTGCTAGCAATAATGAAATATTTCTATAACTGAACAGACTATATAGTAAAGAAAACTGACACAAACCTGCCGCAAATGGCATTGGTCTCCGGGTTTATCGGGACCTCCACGTCGTCCACAGCACCACATGATTCAAAGTGCTTCACCAATGATATGTCAAGATCAACAGGGTTGAGTGATAAGTCATATCCCTCAACGCTAATCCTAACACTATCATCAAAAACAATGATTAAGAACACATCTTTATATATGAAATTTGAAATATATATATATATATATATCACCTGTTTTTGGCATACATGTAGAGACATTCGATCATATCCACCACGCCATTATCACCACCCGGAGTCATCTGAGTCACCAGGATACTCTTCTTGGATGTACCTGTTAGAAATCGAGAATAAACCTAAGTGTCAGAAGACCTTGCTCAAATACAATTTAAAAAAAAAAAAAAAACATACCAATCTCATTGACTTCAGGAGCAGCAATTTCTGTAGGCACATGGACGAAGGCTTCCTTCACTGCATAGTAAGCTTTTGTGGGAATTGCATGTTCTTGAGGCGCCACATCAATAGTGACCAACACTGGATTGGAAACATAGCTGCATGCAGCAGCAGAAGTAAAACAAAGCTTCTTAATTGGAAATGAAACAGAAGCTACAAAACTATGTAAGGAGCGAAACGAAAACAGATTATGCTGTTAGTTAAATCAGACCCGTCAACAGAACATAAGAGAATGCTAACAAATCAGGATGATTGAGATAGAAACTAACCCACTGAACAGAGCGTTAACATCCAAATCATTCTCTCGAAGTTTAGGGCATGTGCTGTACCAACCAACCACAACCTCCTTGGCTGAAAAGGAGAAAAAACATTTATTTTTTTTGGTAAAAAACATGGTCATATAATATAATCTAAGAGCATCTTTATCTCAAAACGAGGTTTCTTATTTTATTTTATAATTTCTTTTTTGCTTTTTATGATTTAAAAAAAAATAATTCAAACCAATCTTGGGCCGACACATATCAATGGGGTCTGCGAACAGTGCAAGAGATGGTTATTATTTAAGAGTTTTTGGAATCGTCTCTTGCACTGTTCATGGGCTCCGCGAACAATGCAAGAGACCCTTAAGAGACCCGAATAAAGATGTTCTAAGCCAAAGGTTTCTGAGAAGTACCATTAATGCCCTTGAACATGAGGAACATTGACTCATGGTGGTTGTGATCAAAAGACCAGATACTTGGGTCTTTTTCATCCTCCTCAAAGGGCACTACAAATCAATATGAAAAACAAGTCATATGCAAGCAACAGCTAGGTTTGCAAACTCAACTACAATCCAATTTTTTTTTTTTCATAACCCTAATTTGCTGTTATATCTAGCTAGAACCCTATTAACACGCATAAAACACCAACGACAATAGGTAGAAAAAGGCGAACCTGCGTAGCTGTTGGTGACACCAACGATACCACGGGAGCTACTGCCGAGAAGAACACCAACAACACGCTTTCCCGAGTCTTTAGCGAGGCGGTTGTGATTGTTGACGATATTACGCAAGACGAGTGGATGAATAACCACTTTCTCGATCGTCATTGCTGATATATGTTGCGTCTCAATCATATCCATGTCAGGAGAATTAGCCTCACAAGATTTTACCTCTCTTTTTTTTTTATGTCTGTCTTGTAATAAGTTAATTGGCTTCTTATATCTTTTAAGTCAATTTGATATTTGTTAAACCGAACCAGTTTAATAAAATCGAAAAGCCCATTCTTATATTTTTTTTCTGTTGAGAACCAATTTTAGAATTTAATCTTATCATAGATTTTACAAGAGTATCATGAAGATTTGATCCCAAAAAAAACCATGAAGATGATATGTTATCATCACACATTGTAGATATGTTACCTATTAATGTAACAGCCCATATATATAATTGTTATATATGCAAATGGTAATTTAGGCTAACATTCATGCATCTATATATTGGCATCTTTCGTTTTAATATTACCCTATATTTTAAAAGCGCAGAATTTATTTCATTTGAATTTCTATAATGATTTGTTAATTATAAAATTATGTACTTTTGTATGAGATAATATAATATGTTTACAATTTGTTGATTGTTTATGTCTGAAAAATATTCATAGAGTGAAGTAAAATTATGCTTTTCTGGGGAGATTATCTTTTTATAATTAATAGATATGTTAAAAGGCAATTCTTTTAAATAGCCCTTTTAAAGTTTTTGTCACAAAAATAGCCTTAAAAAATAAAATGATCAAAATAACATTTTTTTTTTTGAATTTTGAAACTCTATCCCCAAACCCACCCTTTATTCTAAACCCTAAAGTGTAAATTAATTAACCCTATGGGTATAATTGCATATAAATAAAAAAATCAGTTTTTAAAAAAACATATTTTGGTCATTTTCTTCCTTAAAAACTATTTTTGTGAAAAACAAACTAAAATAGACTATCTAAATAAATTTTTATATGTTAAATCTACTAATTATAGAACTTACCAATGAAGATCTCGGATCTATGGGAGTATAACATGGATGAACCATCTACAGAAGAAGTAGTGTTGCAGGATTTACAGAGAGCTACAGAAAAAGTGAGTGTGATGATGTTTACTCTTGCCTACAGTCTTGGTTTGATGATTTTCTGACATCTCATTATAAGTCTTGTAATAAAAAACTTGAATTTTGGACGTTGTTACATAGTTGACTGATGATACCCGCAAATGCTTCCGAGATACCTTTTACCGCCTTGCCAAGAACTTACAACACAGGTCTGAATCAGAGTTCCTTGAGGACAGAACCAGGTTAGAGAGATTTTTCTTCATTTATATTCTTAAGAAACGGACTTGTCTACATGAGTGAAAGACTCATTCATCATCATCCATGGTTTTTCAGTAGGTGCAGAAATCAACAGATTAAAACTGGAAACAAACTCAATAGACAGAGCCAACCTCACATTCAACAAGATGGAATCCAACTTGAGAAACATGCATCCACCAAACATGAGATGAAGTTTAATGTACATCAACATTTATTATATCTTTGGTGTTTTTTCTTGGCTTACTATCCCCAACCACATGACCAAATAGTACATAGCCTTATATATATAGAAAACATACACAAATATATTCATACATATTTATCAGTACATTCAGTTACACACACACGTGAACTATAACACATACAAATACATGAAAACATAATGGCAAAGCACACTGATATTTATTTGAAACGAATGTAAACACATGGCCTTGTTCAGCCATACCTGAAAGTGAGACCAGACCCACCTAACTTGTCATCCACCAAGGCTGACAACCTCTCCACTTGTGTAGGCGACAGATAGTTACTCCAGTCACTCACTTCCCCTTTCCTAAACAAGTGTCTGTTCTCAAAGTTCTTGATTGACTTGTTTCCCTTGTTCACCTCCAACTTCTTTAGACTCTCGAAGCTACACAGATCCGCTATCGCCTTCACAACACCCTTTCCTTCTTCTTCTTCCGTGAAAGAAACTCCCAAGAAACTTGCGAGCTTCTTCAAGTTAGACTCAATGTCTTCTTTCAAATCTTCGTATTTTAAGAACAAGACTTTCTCTGGTCTCTTCAAGCTCTCTCTCCAGTATCCCAACATGTGTTCCCAAAACGGTCCGAACCCGATCACTCCCCTGCAATACAGATCAAACCCTTCCTCCAACGAGACAGGACTCACTGTCTCCGACTTTACACTGTTGCTGAAATGCCACGAGGAGATGAACGTGTCGAACGGGTTCCGACACAAGTACACAACCTTCACTCCCGGTTCCTCGATGGAGCCCGTCAGAGAGCCGAAAGGAACGTGTGTTGCGAACGTTCTTGGACTAGCGAGACCAGAGAGATCAGGAATTTCTCCATTCGCGTAAAGCTTGTACTCCAAGAAAGGTACGAGGTCATGAGGGTTTGACGTGAGGAGAGGGTGGTCAGAAACCGGATCAAACCGGTTTCGGTTAAGGATGGTAAACGTTAAAGCTTTTAACCACGTTGTACCGGATTTTGGTATGGTAGCAAGGAAAACATCGTTTTGGATAGGCTTGAAATGTTTCTGGAAGGACATGATTGCATGAATCTCCTTGGCTTGGCACCAAAACCCTTGGAACTGGTAAAGGTGACGAGTTCTCCAACCTCTCTCCTTAGGAAGAGACTCCAACATGTCTAAAAACTCGTAGCTTAGCCCTTCTTCTTCTCCTTGGCCTTTCGAGTCTCGGTCTTTGCCTTCTTCCTTAAGGAGCTCGAGCTTGTGGCAAATGGTGAAACTTGGGATCGCCATTAGTGGAATACTCTTGATGCTTGAGGTCGCCATTGTAAAACGTGTTTGTTTGTTTTTCTTTGAATCTTTAAGTTTTGTTTGATATATTTTTCTTGTGTAAGTTTGTTGTTTATATAATAAATAATAACGTGAATGCATGAAGAGATGTGTTGTGAAGAGAAGAGAGCTTATCTCAGATTTTTTCACGCACGTTGGATAAAAATGGCGTATGCGTTTATTTACTTTGGCCCACTCCAACTTTACACTTTCTAACAAGAGTGATGTGTCATTTTGTCTGTATTTTCGAAAGACAAATGTGTCGACATAGAATAGTGTTAATAGATAAATATATATATATATATCGACATGCCGTTAAATGCAGTATTTGGATGCGTTGATGCACTAATTTTAATATCCTAAGTCGACAGCTATAGACAAAGCAAATGAGTGACTTAAGATCTACTTTAATGGAGAATGATACATATCTATTTGATCATGACTTTAAACCATATCCTTCTACTTATTGTCTATATGCATGATCTGCTTTTTTCCTTCATGTTTATCAAGTAATCAACGAGATATGTATCCGGAAACAATCAGTTGCGTACTCTCCGTAGATTAAAAAAATTGTTAAATGTTGGTGTGGTAACATGATCATCAACACATAAAGACTCCTAAAGGGAATATATTAACAAGACAGAATAATATTGGTATAGGTTTAAATTCATTTTTACAGAACATATATTGAAGAATCCTATGCTAATAACCTCTTAAGAAGTGTTACTTGTTGTTGGAACAGAAGACACCTCCTCAGGCTGAGACTCACTGGAGGACATGGTATCTGAAACTAGTGACGATTCTTGCTGAGCTACCGGTGGAGTTTCTTCAGTTAAGGCGGAGGCAACAGAAGGTTAAATAACTTCTGAAGGCTTGAACTTGTTGATGTAGTAGCTAAGAGACGGTCCACTGCTTTTAAGAGTCAACGAAAAACTAGTAAGAAGAAGCCAATAGGCTCTCAGACAAGAAACTGGTTAAAGACGCCTAATCACTTCTTACTCAGGCCTATTAACACTTCTTATCATGCTTTCACTACTGTCTAATGCCTATAACAAAGACATAACAACCGTTCCCTAGGCAAAGCAGATAAACAAAGCTTGAAGCTTTTTTCCCTTCAATTAGAAATAACAAAATATCCCTCCCAAGCTCTATCTCTGAGTTTTGATCTTTTCATTACAACCAGGACTTGCTTCCATACACATATTATAACTTATGAAGGAGACAAACCTCAATAGAGTAAACTTTAGTCTGACCAGCAGTATCTTTGTCCAGCCAACCATTCCATACTCACTGTCCCAACTCGTATGACATTCTTAGTTTGTAATCATCACATCAATTTGTAAACACCAATTCTAGTGGGATCCAAATTCATCAACTTTTAATACTAAAACATTATAAGTATGTGACTCTCTTTCTAATCATGGAGATTTGATACTTCACTCATTAAAAAAGAAAATACGAGACAAGTGTATAGCACAACAGAGAATGCTCTGTAAAGAAACAGTACCTCCTTGGCGCTGAGGAATCTGCCGAGAGGCTTAGGCGACGCCAAAACGCAGCCGTTTGGGGATAGCAAGACGTTGGAAGTGCCACAACATGGTCAATTTATCAGATTCAAGGTGATGGGGGAGGAGATTCACCAGTAGAGAAATGGTAAAGATAATATGTGAGGTGGAGGAAAAGACCTGAAGAGACGATGATGTGTTGTCTTGTGTGGTGGGCTCTTTAATGAGGCCACGCGTGTAAATTCAAAGCCCATAAATTACTAAAACGTCGCCGTTTGCAGATGAACGTAACTAATTGCCATGCATGCATAAAACTAATTGACGTTTTGGAAAAAAAATGCAGGAAGCAATTTCTGACCAAGTTTATGTAAACTAGTTAGTGTGTTATACTATTTTTTTTTTTTTGAAATTTATGTGTGTTATATTATGTTAAACTCATTCAGTCATTTGCATGTATTTTAGTTTGAATTGTCAAATGTTATGATTTTTAAATTATTATAGATTAGTCACATAAAAAAATGACTTGACAGGACAAATGCTATACGCCACCGCCCTCAAATAACACAGATGAATAGTAATGCCAGCAAACAGAACGTGAAGGACAAAACTGAAAAACACAAAAACAAACAAACAAACAAGTCTCTGCTCTTTTAATGAATTATATTTGTCTCATTCAACTTTTTCTAAGAGCATAATTCACGTGCCAACCCGATCCTTCCATTGGGACCATCGATCAAGACGCGGTGGTTCTGCTGCTGCATGCTTGCGATCACATTCACCACAGAGTTTACGTTTTCCGGCGCCACGGCAATGGCGAGGCAAGACGTGCTCCCGGCGGTGCTGTGTAACATCAGGTTATCCGCCGGCATCGTCATGTTCACTCCTTTGAACATGAACGTGATAGCCGGCACCGTGACTTGCCCTGAATAGCACGTGTCGAAACCTCCGAGTGACGTGACCACAGCGTTACGTGGCTTCACGCGCCTCCTGAACTCGTCCCTCACCGCCTCGTAAACCGGCTTAGCCAACCGCGTGTACACAGTTCCTGCAGACCGACCAAGACCAGTGAAACTTCTATAAATTAATAAATTAATAATGTTAGATCTACACCAAAATTATATTTTTTATTAATTTATAGAAATTATTAATTTATAAATATATTAATTGAACAAAAATTCAATTTAAAACTATAAAACTATATTATTTTATAAAAAAAATTAGTATATATTAATTTATAAAGTATTAATTTAAAGAGGTTATAATGTAGTCCGATTGATTTTTAGGTGTACCAAGCTATATAGAGTCAATAAACCGGTACAAAATTTAAACCGAAATTATAATTAAATCAAACCGAAACCAGAAAATTAAACCGAGATTAAACCGGTTTACAAAAAGATTAATTTCGTACCGGAGTCAAAGATGGTTCCAGCGCCGGTGGTGGGGTTAAAAGCAATATCTGCCGGAGGTAAGTCGACGACTTTATTACCAACACGTATCGCAAGGAGGTTGACGTAATACAAAGAAGACCTTCTCGGGTTTCTCAGGAGTGGCGTGTACTTCAAGCGCAGGGGCTGAGAAGTGGGACCGAGTCTCAGCGAACCAGAGAAGGCGAGGGACCTGAAACTCGGTAAACAGTATGAGAAGGTGGATTTGTAAAGTGACTGAGCTTGTGTCATGAGTGATAATGGGCCTCGGCCTAGGCCCAATAAGCCTTGTGGAGGAGGGATGGTTCCTCCACCGGCGACCTTGTTGACGCATCCAAAGGTGAAGGCCTCGATCGGATCAGCGGCGAGGCGGATGGTGTCCTGAGAGAGGTTAGCGGCGATTGAAGAGCTTCCATATGTGAGGTTGAATGAGCACGCGCTTGATCCGCACGTGGGGTTGGGTACCTGCAAGACAAGTGTTCACGTGAGTTAGTGCACTGTGTCGGTCTGAGTTGTGCAGTGTGTTCTGTAGTCCCGTGAATGATTGTTTGGAAGTGTGGGTGGAATAATCAAATTATTAACCACATGGGACCCCACTCTGAGAAAAACTTTTTCACAAAAACAATATATAATATATGTTTAGTTTATGAAATAGATTCTAGATCTGATACACTCCCTCGAAGACATTAGTTTTGAATGTATTTTTTATTTGGAGAATAATGTTCTCATGATCAGATCTTAAAATTTAAAATAAATCGCAGGTTGTTGATGTTAAAATGCTACTACACCATTATAGTATGTGACATACATGAGCTAAAAATGTTCAAGTCGATAATGGTTCATTAATGAAGCTACGTAAGTGTAATAAAAAGTGTGAAGAATAAAGTTATAATCAAAAACATTCCTTGAACACATATTTATTATAACTATAGGTGTCAGGTGTGTAAGTACGAAAATTATTATACCTGCTTACACTGAGGAGCGTTGCAGCTGACGTTCTTGAAAGTGGTGGACTTGGCTGGAGAAAAGGCGGTGGTTGAAGGACAGCCAACGCAGCCAGAGCAAGGTAACCAAGCCACGTCACTACTCGTGTCCATGGCTAAGAGTAGAGTCTGAGCCGGAGTTCCGACCTTAGCCTTGACAATGTACGTTGCGCTCTGCAACATTTGACGCCCTGAGGCGACGGGAACCACAGATCTCCCGGCGACGAGACTGGTCAAGTACTGGAGACGTGCCTGGTCTTGAGCTAGAGTCTTCAGTACACGTGCTTCCCATGAGAGTGGGGATGATGATTTGAAGGGTGAGCAAGGGCTGTCTATGTGGAAGATTCTTAGAGTAGAGTCTTTGTCTTGAGTGTTGGTGAGGTCACAGCTTAGGTGGTTTAACCCAAGTGCTAACGGGATTATGAAAAGAAGGTGAAAGAACATAACTAGAGTGGTCATTGTATTATATGGTTTTGTGTTAGATGTGATATTAATTGCTTCGGCATGAGGAGGGTATATATAGTAGCTTAGCATGTATTATCTCCAGGAGTGCAAAAGTTACTTTTTCCACTACTTTTGTAATTGATGGGCTGATTAGTAAAATAATGAATACATTCCAGTCATGCAATTGATACGGAGTATTAAAAATATATAGAAAATGCTTAATGAATATTTTAGTCTTATACAACAAATGGGTTTATACAAAGATTAACGCCAGCTCAACAATCTTAAGATCCGAGCTGGGCTCACGTGTCATTTTAGTAGGCTAGAATTCGTTTCGAAGCAACATGGGTTTTGCTTCCTAAATGGGCCTTTACTAACTAAATAAGCCCAATATTCATATAACGTGAACAACTCTAGGGTTGTAGTTTTTCCTTTTGATATATAAACCTAGAGGAAGTGCCGCCGCAAAAAAAATCACAGGTCGTCCGGCTCGCAGCACCTGCAACCATGGTTCGTCAAATGTTCTTCCTTTGCTCTCAGTTTGTGTTATTGATGTCCTAACATTTTTGATATCTCTTGTCCGTTGTTGCTCCGTTCTACTTAGAAATCGATATTCAACTATGGTAGTTTAGTTTGTGTCTTAGTGTAATGGCTTCTCTAGCTTCATACCGTAGACCACCGCAACGTTTGATAACTGAGCTTATGGGGAATGTTCTTTTGATGAGACACATGTGATAGTTTTGTGTTTGGTTGAGTTTGTTGCCTGTCTCTTTAGCTCGTGTTTGGTTTGACCTTTTATGTTTTGAATGTAAAATTTTGCAGGCAAGAGGATTGAAGAAGCATCTAAAGAGGCTCAATGCACCCAAGCATTGGATGCTTGACAAACTTGGTGGTGCCTTCGTACGTTTTCTTTGTCTCAAACTTGTGTGTTTGAAGATAGTTCATTACTTTTGCTTGTGTAACATGTGTCTTAAACTGTTCATAATGCTGTTTCTTGCAGGCTCCTAAGCCGTCTTCTGGGCCTCACAAGTCGAGGGAGTGTCTTCCTCTTGTCCTGATCATGAGGAACAGGTTGAAGTATGCCTTGACATACCGTGAAGTCATCTCCATCCTGATGCAAAGGCATATCCAAGTTGATGGTAAAGTCAGGACTGACAAGACTTACCCTGCTGGTTTCATGGGTACGTCTCTTTAGACTCTTTCTTGTTCATGTATATAATGAATGATCACTGGCCTAAGTTGCATATCCATTTTAAATAGATGTTGTCTCCATCCCCAAGACGAATGAGAACTTCCGTCTTCTGTATGACACCAAGGGACGTTTCCGTCTCCACTCCATCAGAGATGAGGAAGCAAAGGTAAGCTTTGGCTTATAGTACTTAGTGATTGAACTCAGTTGAATAATGTGTGCATTGGTTTGTTGTACCTTGCAGTTCAAGCTTTGCAAGGTTAGGACTATTCAGTTAGGGCAAAAGGGAATCCCTTACCTCAACACTTACGATGGTCGCACCATCCGTTACCCCGACCCGCTCATCAAACCAAACGACACTATCAAGCTTGACCTTGAGGAGAACAAGATTGTGGAGTTCATCAAGTTCGACGTTGGTAACGTTGTGATGGTGACAGGGGGTAGAAACAGAGGTCGTGTTGGTGTGATTAAGAACCGTGAGAAGCATAAGGGAAGCTTTGAGACGATCCACATTCAAGACTCGACAGGGCATGAGTTTGCCACGAGGTTGGGCAATGTGTTTACTCTCGGGAAAGGAACAAAGCCGTGGGTGTCTCTTCCAAAGGGTAAAGGTATTAAGCTTACCATCATTGAGGAAGCTAGGAAGAGGCTTTCTGCTCAACAAGCTGCTTAAAAAATTTATCATTGAAGGATGTTTCGTTTTACTATTGCGTCTTAGACTCGCTACTTGTATCAGTTTTGAGGTTTTTTTCCTGTTTCATGCTGCTTTCTTGCAAAACCTATTACGAGACCAGTTTAAGATTCCAGTAGAGTGTTTTAGATTGAAAACTTTAGTAACTTCACTCTTTTTAAATCTTTGACTTTATATTAAAACCATAACGAGATTGCAAAGTCAACGAATCTATATTCTCATCTAGATTGCAAGGAGCAGTTTGATAACGAAACATCTCCTCTCTTGTTCCTATCATCTCCCAAATCTCAAACAATCTTTTATGATATCTACAAAGCTTTCTATCTACACTTCATTTCCACAAAACTTCTCAAGTCATAAACAAAGAGCTTCTCTCACACACCTTGGCTCCTTTTTATAAAGCGCGCGCCAAACCTCTGTTCTATCACCACCAAACCTGAATTAACTACCAAACACTCTTCTTCCTTCACTTCTCATAATATTCCTTTTTTTTTTTTGTCTTCTTAGGCGGCAAAGATGTTGGACATAGCGTATGAATTGGTGGGACAAGCCACGTCAAACTCGCTTCTTATGTTCTGTTTCTGCAACATCATCATAGTCATAATCATCACTGGATCATCAAAACCCGGTTCAATGGATTCTCAAGATTACTCATTTACTTCCTCTGTGAGCTTCACTATGTGCAACAACCTTGCTTCAGAAGATCATGACTGTGGTGATGATAATGATGCTGATGCTGCTGCTGATGATGATGAGATGATTGTGGTTGATGCTTCATCTGAGGAAGATGAGTCTTTAACCGATGCCTCCAGCACTTCTGAAGAATACGAAGACAAAGAAAGCAGCCATTGTTGTGATGATTATGAGGATGAAGATGATGTTGAAGAAGAGGAAGAAGAGGAAGAAGACGATGAGTTAAGAAAGAGAACAGAAGAGTTCATAACAAAAGTTAACAATGAATGGAAGCATGAGAAGCTTAGAGCTTTGAACTTAGTTTATTGATTTGATCAAACACACACACAAATGAATCAAATTTAAACCGTTTGTGTAGTTTTGGACATACTTTTTTTTTTGTATCATTAGTTTTTCTTTCTAAGGTTGAATGAAATGTGTGACATTGTTTTTCTATTTAGTCCCTAATATTTTCATACAAACAGTAATAAGTTTAACCTCTGTATTTAGCCAACGGCCTTTGTTTAAACACCATCACTTTTTTGTAACCACACCATACATACAGGTATGCGCCGTTGCCATTTTTTTTTTTTTTGTTCCTACAAAATTTCCAGAAACAGAGAGAATAAAATGATCATGTTCATGGCACCGTTCTGATTGATGTGAATCTCCACATCTTCTTCTTACAAGACAATAATGGATCCAAATATGTTTGCAGAAGATCCCTCCTCTGTTGAGGAATTCGACATTGATTTCGAATTTGACGCCCCAAGATTCTATGATTTCTCCAAACCGGAACTCGGTTCAGAAACAGAGCATTGGTTTGAATCAGCTGGAAACTATCCTCCTTCACGTAAGATCTGCTGCATCTATTTTGTTAAATGCATTTTTTGTTTCCTGACAAATGTTGTTTCCATTTAATCTCAGCATTTAGTCTAAACCTGAGCTGTAGACTCGACGAATGTGGGCTCACGTGTCATTCTAATAGGCTAGAATTCGTTTTGAAGCAACATGGGTTTTGCTTCCTAAATGGGCCTGTACTAACTAAACAAGCCCAATATTTATTCAACGTGAACAACTCTAGGGTTGTAGTTTTTCCTTTTGATATATAAACCGCCGCCGCAAAAATAATCACAAGTCGTCCGGCTCGCAGCACCTGCAAACATGGTTCGTCAAATATTCTTCCTCTGCTCTCAGTTTGTGTTATTACTGTCCCAACTGTTTTGATATCTCTTGTCCGTTGTTGCTCAGCTCTACGTAGAAATGGATATTCCGTTGTAGCTCAGCTCTACGTAGAAATGGATATTCAACTATGGTAGTTTAGTTTGTGTCTTAGTGTAATGGCATCTCTAGCTTCAACTATGATATTCAACTAGCTTCATACCGTAGACCACTGCAATGTTCTGTAACGTTTGATATCTGAGCTTATGGGGAATGTTCTTTTGATGAGACACATGTGATAGTTTTGTGTTTGATTGAGTTTTGTTACCTGTCTCTTTAGCTCGTGTTTGGTTTGACCTTTTATGTTTTGAATTTAAAATTTTGCAGGCAAGAGGATTGAAGAAGCATCTAAAGAGGCTCAATGCACCCAAGCATTGGATGCTTGACAAACTTGGTGGCGCCTTCGTACGTTTTCTGTCTCAAACTTGTGTTTTGAAGACTGTTCATTACTTTTGCTTGTGTAACATGTGTCTTAAACTGTTCATGATGTTGTTTCTTGTAGGCCCCCAAGCCGTCTTCTGGACCTCACAAGTCGAGGGAGTGTCTTCCTCTTGTCCTAATCATCAGGAACAGGTTGAAGTACGCTTTGACGTACCGTGAAGTCATCTCCATCCTCATGCAAAGGCATATCCAAGTTGATGGTAAAGTGAGGACTGACAAGACTTACCCTGCTGGTTTCATGGGTGAGTCTCTTAGACTCTTTCTTGTTCATGTATATAATGATCACTAGCCTAAGTTGCATTTCCATTTTTTAATAGATGTTGTCTCCATCCCCAAGACGAATGAGAACTTCCGTCTTCTGTATGACACCAAGGGACGTTTCCGTCTCCACTCCATCAGGGATGAGGAAGCAAAGGTAAGCTTTGGCTTATATTAGTTAGTGATTGAACTCAGTTAAATAATGTGTGTTTTGGTTTGTTGTACCTTGCAGTTCAAGCTTTGCAAGGTTAGGACTATTCAGTTAGGGCAAAAGGGAATCCCGTACCTCAACACTTACGATGGTCGCACAATCCGATACCCCGACCCGCTCATCAAACCAAACGACACCATCAAGCTTGACCTTGAGGAGAACAAGATTGTGGAGTTCATCAAGTTCGACGTTGGTAACGTTGTGATGGTGACAGGGGGTAGAAACAGAGGTCGTGTTGGTGTGATTAAGAACCGTGAGAAGCATAAGGGAAGCTTTGAGACGATCCACATCCAAGACTCAACGGGACACGAGTTTGCAACTAGGTTGGGCAATGTGTTTACTCTCGGGAAAGGAACAAAGCCGTGGGTGTCTCTTCCAAAGGGTAAAGGTATTAAGCTTACCATCATTGAGGAAGCTAGGAAGAGGCTTTCTGCTCAACAAGCTGCTTAAAAAATTTATCATTGAAGGATGTTTCGTTTTACTATTGCGTCTTAGACTCTCGCTACTTGTGTCAGTTTTGAGGTTTTTTTCCTGTTTCATGTTGCTTGCTTACAAAACCTATTACGAGACCAGTTTAAGATTCCAGTAGAGTGTTTTGGATTGAAAACTTTAGTAATTTTACTCTTTTTAAATCTTTAACTTGATATTAAAACCATAACGAGACTGCAAAGTCAACGAATCTATATTCTCATCTAGATTGCAAAGAGCAGTTTGATAACGAAACATCTCCTCTCTTGTTCCTATCATCTCTAAGATCCATTTTGCATTGTTGGCTTCTGGTTTATAACTTAAGACATTCTGTTTCCAATATTCTCATTTCCACCGGTAAGAAAGCCTCTGAAGATGGCTACGACAGGCGCAAGGACGGCAGAAGCAAGTCAAAAAAGGAAGCGAAAACCCTAGGAGTTACTTCAGATGCACGCAACCAAATTGCCAATTTTTTTGTGTCAAGTTTTAAGGTTACTAGTAAAAACAGAGACGTAGAAAGTTTAATGATGTAATAAACACACAAAGGCAATCATTGTTATTTATTTTTAAAGAAAGAAGTTAAAAAGCACATGCTATTGGCCGACACTATGAAGTAAAGGCCAGCGAACGTGAAAGCCTATCACTTTTTGAGATCTCTTTCTCTAACCATTTTCGTCACTCTTGACTTTGTCTGAAAACTAGATCTGTTTTGTCAATGGCTTCTCCTCTTCTCCCAACTTCAACTTCTCCTGATCACCTCCCAAGTGGTGGTGATCCACCCTTGCTAAGCTCTCTACGTGTCCTCGTTTCCCGCGTTGTAGCCTCCGCCCGTCACGCTACATCCGACGCTCGGCCCTGGACAGAGCTTATCGACCGGTCAGCGTTTTCACGACCACCATCTCTCTCAGAGGCAGCGTCACGAGTAAGGAAGAACTTTTCATACTTCAAATCCAACTACATAACCTTAGTAGCAATCTTGCTCGCGGCCTCTCTCCTCTCACACCCTTTCGCACTCTTCCTCCTCGCGTCCCTCGCCGCTTCTTGGCTTTTCCTCTACGTGTTCCGTCCTTCAGATCAGCCGTTGGTTATCGGAGGACGCACGTTCTCTGACTTGGAGACGCTAGGGATGCTGTGTCTTTGCACTGTGGTGGTGATGTTCATGACGAGCGTTGGTTCGCTGTTGATGTCTACTCTGGCTCTTGGGATGATGGCTGTGGCTGTGCACGGCGCGTTTCGTGCGCCTGAGGATTTGTTTCTTGAGGAGCAAGAAGCCATTGGGTCTGGTCTTTTTAACTTCTTCAACCAAACTGCTTCAAACGCAGCTGCTGCTGCCATTGCCACATCCGCTATGTCACGAGTTCGAGCCTAAGCTTATTAAACATTACTATTTTCCGACAAGTATACGTTTTCTTCATATTTTGTATACTATTGAATTTATTTACTCCTTTCTTTTTATTACAGTTTTTGTTAATTTATTCCTCAACAATATGTGGACTTGGATGTAATAAAATCTTCTAAACTTGAGTATTAACTATTTTTGTTTTTGTTGTTCTTTTACACCAAAGTGAAACTGGGTGAAGCCCAAAACCATGAGTAAAGAATGAGAAGAAAATTACAGGCTGCTCTCTTGTTAAGAGCTCTCTCTATCGTATTGACTAGTCTCCTCTGCAGCCTTTGCCCACACATTGGCCATCTTCTCTGCATATCCAACCTGCAAGAGATCATATACCCATCAATTTTCACACACTCTTTTGATATCAATACATCACCCCCTCTAATCAAGACCTCACTCATCTAATAACAATGTACCTGGTTAACAACAAAGCCCTTCATCATATTCAAGAAGTCTGCACGTCTATCTCTGTCCAGCCTTTCAACCTCGCTCCTGTTATTTTCCTGTCATGATTGATACATATTCACATTTAGACTTCAAATCGCCATATAACATTTGTTATGTATAGGGGGAATGACTGAACCACCACCTTGATCCGCTCATAGTCCCTGATGGCTACATTTTTGGCATCTTCAGTGGCTTTGATGGTTTCTTTTAACTCTTCTATCTTCTTAATCCTTGATTTGTCCCCGCCAAATACCTTTGAGGACGCAGCTTCTAGCTTCTCTGCTCTTCCTTCCAGTGAAGAAACCTCAGATAGAAGCGTCTGCACTGTCAGTAAAGCACTAGATCTATCTGCAAATGCGCCCTGGACCGCCATCATTACGCCAAGGTAATCGTGGAGTGTGTCCTGACATCAAAGAACAGTTCCTTAATGAAATTAAAAGTCCTTCCCAAAGGAGAGCGGAATAAACTCTTCATTACCAAATGCTTGACCGTCTGGGAGTTCAGCTCTCTGTAAAACCTGCTAGCTTTTACAGCTGCGGTGGCTAGATTCTTCATATCATTAGCACGAGCTCGTTGAGAATTGAAGACAGCTTCTTCGTTCTCGAACTTAGTCAGCTTAATGAATGCTAATCCCAATTCCCCCAACGTCTCCCCCATGTCTTGCTGTGCCTTGACAAGTGTTTCAGCCTACAAAAGAAAATACTAAGCTTAAGTGATGATGCATAAAAATGAAGTTAAACAAGTATGAAAACTTCTACTTGCTGTGAGGCATTAATGATCTGCTGCTCAAGTTCATGCATCTTCTCCTTCCTCTCCAAAAAGTCTTTATCTTCTTCCACAACAGCTGGTTTCGCTCCACCCCAGTCATTAGAAACTGACTGTCTAAGCTCTTTGAACAATCTAAACAGATCTCTACCCCCTCTAGCTGGCTGAGCCACCTCAACCACAGATGAGCCTCTTAGATCATCCAACACCCTAGAAGCCACATCTGTTCTCATCTGTAGCGGTAACTTCCCTTCCACCTGAAGAAACACCTTCAACTCATCGCTATTCCTAATCACCGGATGTACAGCAAGCCTGCGCAAGTACTTCTCCAAAGCAACTCTTCTCTGCTCAACAAACTCTTGCCTTTGCATCACTTGGCTCTCCACCACGCTCTTGTCCGGCCTCGGCGGGATGCAGAAACCTCTGTAAGACTCAGCTAACCTATCCGCCAATGTAACAACATCTCTAAACCTTCTCCTCACGGTAAAGTCCGATCCTTTGTATTCAGGGAGATTCGTTCTCGTCGTGATCAGGTAGGTGATGTAAGTGCTTCCTCCGGAAAGCATGGAGCTTGCAGTGTCCTGCTCCTTCTGAGGGCTGGAAACAGTGATCTTGATGTAATCTGAGCTCGAAGAAGAAGACGGAGATCTGGTTAACGAGTCTGGGGAATGGCTGCAATCGTCTGAGCCGTTGTCATCGAAAGGGCTGAAGATAACATCTGCGTAAGACGGAGGCTCGAGGTAAGAGCTGCTGCCGTTCGGAGGCGCGGCGGAGAGTGGATCGGAATCTGCCGGAGTGACGATGATCGGCGGTGGAGAGGAAAGAGTTGACGTGGCGCTGCGGTATTCGAAGTTATCGCCGTTGACGTCGCTTCTCGACAAGGGATCGTCACGGAGGAAGAGATTCTCCATATCCTCCTTGGAGGCGTGGAGATGGGAATCTTCGTCATTCTCTGAGCCCATCATTTCCGATGAAGTAATAATCTAATTTTAGTAAGAATCAGAGAGGGAAACTGAGATTCCGACGATGTGGATGTGAAGCTGATAAAGTGATCGCGAACCAGCGATTTAAAGCTGGAGCGGCTAAGTCGCGACGGTGGTGGTGGTCACGGAGGAGACTGGATCGATAAGTGTCGTGAAGTCCCGTCAATGACCAAATTGGAAAAGATAAGAGATGACATTCGGGTCATGTTAAATACTTTAGATGGGCTTTGACCCGACTCGGCCTTACTAGGCCCTATATACGGCCCAATATACAACTCATTCTCAAACACGTGTCACTTGGTTCTTTCTTCCAAAGTCCTCTCTAATCACGGAGTTAGCAAGGTATCTTCTTTTGTGTCGCGTGCTACAAAAAATAGTATTATTTGATAATATGTTGTAAATTAGGAATCGAAATCGTATAGAAAAAAAACATTGAGTAGGTTTATCGACTTTTCATTGAAATTACTACGATGTTTCTTATCATCAGCATTATGATGAGCTCCATCATCCATATGAGTCATGTGACACACTTAGTGGCGAGGTGCAATGCGCAAGAAAGCCTTTCCGTTTATTGTATTTGTTTACATGAACAGTTGCCAAGCAACTTCACCACGCAAAACATTATTATTTAACAAGTTTGGACCCATTGCATCGAAGTTTCATCATTCAAAGATAATCCAAATACCCAAGGCTCATCATGTGTACTTTGGGTCTTTAAATAATATTTTCTAAGAAGCCCAAATCTCAAACAATCTTTTATGATATCTACAAAGCTTTCTATCTACACCTCATTTCCACAAAACTTCTCAAGTCATAAACAAAGAGCTTCTCTCACACACCTTTGCTCCTTTTTATAAAGCGCGCGCCAAACCTCTTTTCTATCACCACCAAACCTGAATTAACTACCAAACACTCTTCTTCCTTCACTTCTCATAATATTCTCTCTTTTTTTTTGTTTAATCTTCTTAGGCGGCAAAGATGTTGGACATAGCGTATGAATTGGTGGGACAAGCCACGTCGAACTCGCTTCTTATGTTCTGTTTCTGCAACATCATCATAGTCATAATCATCACTGGATCATCAAAACCCGGTTCAATGGATTCTCAAGATTACACATGTACTACCTCTGTGAGCTTCAATATGTGCAGCAACCTTGCTTCAGAAGATCATGACTGTGGTGATGATAATGATGCTGCTGCTGATGTTGATGATGAGATGATTGTGGTTGATGCTTCATCTGAGGAAGATGAGTCTTTAACCGATGCCTCCAGCACTTCTAAAGAATACGAAGACAAAGAAAGCAGCAATTGTTGTACTGATGATGATGAGGATGAGGAAGAGGATGATGATGCTGAGAGCAATGAGGCTGATGTTGAAGAGGAGGAAGAAGACGATGAGTTAAGAAAGAGAGCAGAAGAGTTCATAGCAAAAGTTAACAATGAATGGAAGCATGAGAAGCTTAGGGCTTTGAACTTAGTTTATTGATTTGATCAAACACACACACACACAAATGAATCAAATTTAAACCGTTTGTGTAGTTTTGAACATACTTTTTTTTTAAACCTTTTTTTGTATCATTAGTTTTTTTTCTAAGGTTGAATGAAATGTGTGACATTGTTTCTCTATTTAGTCCCTAATATTTTCATACAAACAGTAATAAGTTTAACCTCTCTATTTAGCCAACGGCCTTTGTTTAAACACCATCATTTTTTTGTAACCACACACCATACAGGTATGCGCCGTTGCCCTTTTTTTTTTTTGTTCCTACAAATTTTCCAGAAACAGAGAGAATAAAATGATCATGATCATGGCACCGTTCTGATTGATGTGAATCTCCAAATCTTCTTCTTACAAGACAATAATGGATCCAAATATGTTTGCAGAAGATCCCTCCTCTATTGAGGAATTCGACATTGATTTCGAATTTGACGCCCCAAGATTCTATGATTTCTCCAAACCGGAACTCGGTTCAGAAACAGAGGAAACAGAGCATTGGTTTGAATCAGCTGGAAACTATCCTCCTTCACGTAAGATCTGCTGCATCTATTTTGTTAAATGCATTTTTGTTTCCTGACAAATGTTTTTTGCCAATTTTATCTCAGCATTTAGCCTAAACCTGAGCTGTAGACTCGACGATAAACAGCTGAAGATCCATAAACCATTCTCAGAAAAATACAACGGTATCATACGCAATTCCTCTGTTTTTTGCTCTGTTTTCTTGCTCTGTTTTCTTGCGTCTCAAGTTTTTTCTATGGTGATTAGGGTTCATTTATTACAACCAAACTGCTAATAATATTCCAAAGGCGACGCAAAAGTCTAAAACCAAACCTTTTTTACGAAAGAACTCGACTTTGACGAGACCCACTGCTTCTTTGTTGGCAAGACAGAACAAACCTCTTGACATTTACTCTGTTCAGCTTCTCACAAGGTAATGTATATATATATATATCTTTTTTTCCTTAGCTTCAACTGATCTTTAATGTTTTCCAGATGTCAGAGATCATTAGGGAAGCTGGAAGGCAAGATCTCATCCTCTATCTTATTATCAATGCCTCAAACACAAGATACCAAAAGGCAAAAACTTGAATCTGGCTTCTTGCGCAAGGTCTTTATTTTACTTACTGCTCTCTCATCTTAAACCCATTTTGATTTGGAGACTAATCATATTCACCTTTCTGAAAGTAGATATCACGTTTGGAGCAAACTCCCTTTGTACATAAGGTTCCAAAGAAGGTAATGCACTTTAAGGTTATAAACTAAACATTCATTGTATCATCTTCTTGTATGTAATATATATGTGTTTACAGGGATCAAAAGTCACTGTTCCAAAAGAACCTAACCTTAAGACTGCCCAAAGAGCTACAAGACAGCGGTAAGGAACTCTCTTGACATTTTTTTTGGTTTCTCTAATGGCATGTTTACTAATTCTCTGCTATGAATATTTTTCAGGTTTAAGGCTAACTCAGCACCTGAGCAGGTTGCGAGATTTAGCTCTTCAATGAATAAAACAGTGCGTGTGTACTTCTTTTATTTGTTTCTTTCAATGCAAGCAACTCGCTAGCAGTAATAACTACAAATCTTTGTTGTGTCTGAACGTATTTGCAGGTTCAAGAAAGTTCTTCTCATAAAAAATTTACTCCTCGCTCTCAAGATTTTCAGGTATGGATCTTCTAAAGGACGTTTTGAAGCTCTTAATCATACCAAAGTCTCACCAGCATTCTGTTTCTTTATGTTTTTGTAGGGATTTCATCTAAGAACATCTCTTAGAGCCAAGGAACGCTCTTCTAATGTAAGTCTCAAAACTCGCTACACAAAGTATCTAAGCTGTTTATTGATCTCTCATCTCTTCAGATATAATGAGATTTCTCCACTGCAGGCTAAAAACTCACCCGTGGATGTTCCTACACACTCCCTAACGTTAGTCCATGGTCTTTTCTCTATTTGCATTAACTCAAAACAAGTATCAAGACCTCTCAAAATGTTCTTTCACATCTTGTGCAGGTCAAAGTCCGTTGGTAATAGAAAGGTTAGGAAAGCCAAGGAATCTCTCAGCTCAAAGATAAATAGTCAAGTTTATGATTCCAAGATTAGCCATCTAGAATCAAAGGTGATGCAGGTTTCCTCTCCCAACAAGAACTATAATCCATCAAAAACATAGAACAACATAAAAACTCATGAAGCTTTTATTCTTGATAGGCATCAAGAAAATTTGCTGAAGCAATCGACATCAAACATGAAAACAATTTTCCGAGGGTAAGTCACTGTTACTGTATGTTGGTTCTTGAAACTGAACCTGTTACAATGTATTCATGGACCATGTGATATATGTAGATGGAGAACCACCGTTGTTTTACTTCATTGAAGGAATTTGAAGCTTCGAAGGTCACAAACTCCCAAGATGAACATTTTATTGAATCTCTCAGAAAAGTAAGAGAGCTTTTTTTTTAATCATATTCAACTTTGTATTAGTTTGTGTTTTCTTATGAATATATATTAACAATATTACCTTTTTCCTACAGCTATGTCTCACTTCCGATGCTGATTTAGTCGCTCCTTGTATCTCATCTACATAGAGATTTTTCAAGATATCAATGTTCTTTACAAATTAGACATGGCTATGAGGAGATTTGAGAACTTTAATGGATGGATGGATCATTCATGTTATATTAGGTACTTGTAACTTAATGTCTTGCTCAGTCTCAACATTTCCTTGTTATATTTGGACCAAACAACACATCTCCATCAAATCACATTTCTAAAACGAGTTTGAATTTTTGTTGCAGGACAATCATCAGGAAGTACCCCAGTCGCTCCTTGAGATTCACAGTTGTCTTAAAGCATATATATATATATGCTCTTAATTAGATCGTAGAAGTTTCATAAATTTGCAATGCTTGTGTTTGATCATCAATGAATAATGTACAAAATATATACATTGTGATGGAAGTAGTCCTTAATGAATGTGTGTGCTTTGAAAATGAGATTGAAATACTATATGCTTTTGGAAAGACAATTTTCCATAATTTTGAAAACAATCCTCAAGGCATATCTGGTTTCTTTCCACGTAAAACATAAATTGATGTAACTTATGATATTATTTTTTACTGGTATATGTTGAAATGTTGTTGAGAATTAAAATGAATCATGCATGGAGTTTGTCTGGTAGTAGTAGGTGGAGCTCATGGGGAAAGTGGCGCCACGTAACAGACTCATGTTGATATTTTTCTGCTTCACTTGTTTAATCTGCCTTAAACAAATTTCTTTTCTTTTGAACTCTCTGCTTGAACGTGTCCTTACGCTAAAATTAACACAAAGCATATTAAAACACCATCACGGATACGTTGTGAACTGTATATCCTTTTTGAATTGTTTTTATTTGTTAGTGTTTAACAAGGTACTAATTGTTTACATATTGTTTTTTCAGATCATTATATTAGACCTAACTCTTAATGGTTTAAACCAATGAGATTTGTTCTTGTAAAAACATAAATCTATTTGTGACGTGTTGGTTATTTCATTAATGCATGGTTTGACACGTAGACGCATTTTTTTTCTTCTATTTATCTTCCTTGGTCTCTTGCAGGCAGTAATGTCAAGAAGTTCAAGAATGGCGTCTTTGCAACTCCTCACACTCCTCCTTTTCTTCTTCTCTGTTTCAAGATCCATCGATGTCTCTAAGCCTCATGCCTTAGAATCCTTTAATATCAATCTCATTCAGGTTATCTGTTAATTATTTACTTTTTTTTTCTTTTTTTGACCCGTCTGTTTGTTTGTAATTTTCACCGAACGAGGATGCAGAATTTTGGAAGCTGTAGGTACACGGTGATCATCACAACGAGCTGTTCATCACCTAGGTACACAAGAGACCAGATCAGCCTCTCTTTCGGTGATCGCTACAGAAATCAGGTTAATAATAATACCATCCTAGTCAAAGTACCAAGCTGCTTTGGTGTATTAACTAGAAAGTCTCCATGTTTTATTTGTTAGATTCCCATTACAATTTTTATTTAAATATAGAATATATGTTTCAGGATAGATAAAAAAGTTTGTATGCATGTTCTCTTGTTTTTCTTGGCCAGGTATACGCACCTAGGCTTGACGATCCAGGGTCGAGAGCATTTGAGCGATGTTCATCAGATACATATGAGATAAACGGACCATGTCTACGCCAGATCTGCTATGTCTATGTTCACAGGTCTGGTCCAGATGGTTGGGTTCCAGAGAGTGTTAAGATATTCAGCCATACCTCCAAGGCAGTCACTTTCACTTTCAACACGTATGTCCCTGAAAGCATATGGTTTGGTCATAATTACTGCAACACCATATAACATTATAACTCCATAGCTTCCTGTCTCCGCAAGCTCCTATGACTTGTAGGGCTTGTAGGGCTTGCTACGTTGTTCTGTTAAGTTGCTGTTTGGCTCCCTATGTTGTAATCGAACCATTTTTGTTTTGTTTTGTGTTTGCTTCTCTCTCGTGTGTTTTTTGCTGTTGAGTGAAACTTCTATGTGTATATTGGACTCTTGGTTTATGCAAATCTTAATTGACTAGGTTTGCATATTTTACTTGATTCGGGTTGCGACGATGATGATAAGTTGTTATTCTTCATCTTGTTGGGCTACGAACTCACTGAAAACACTTAACGTAGGTCTTTGGAGCCTTTGATTAAGTTCCAAATCGCACACTGAGTCTTGTAAAGCCCCTCTTAACACTATCCAGCATATGAACATTTGAGGCCCATAAGAAAAATACCAAAAGACCATGGAGTTTTTATTTTTTCAACTTTTTTAAAAGCTAAGCCCAATTTAGAAGGATACTGGGCCTAATTTCAATCCACTTGTACAGAAGCATAAGGATCAAGGCCCGTAAGGAAACAGAGTAAATTCACGTCAAAAACAAAAGTAAATTCACGTATAACCAGGCGAGTAGTTTGCTATAACGAAACGATTCAAAGTGAAACTAAATAGCAAATGAATTTACTTCCACAAATTAAAATAAGATTTCTTAAAAAAAAAAAAGTTCAGCAATCCAAATCGCACGTACCTATAGGCTATAGAATCCAATGGATGGAGATTCAAGAAAGCATTTGAAATAAACATGTAAGAGTGTTACAAAAAAAAAAAAAAAACATGTAAGAACCCTTTCCTCGACGTAATCTCTGGCCACTACGGTTTAGTTTTTCGTTGAAGACAAAGACAATGGAAAATATAAAATATTATTATTAGATGTTCTTAAAGCCACTAAAACAAGGTATGATAGTGGAAGCCATTAGAACATATACAGTGACATTTTAATCTAAATATAATCCAACAGTATAATTATACAAAAGGAACATCCACTACTTTAATGTCATAAAATCTTAATTATCTTTTTCTTGTTGTTGAATCTGCATTTTCCTATTCTACCAACCCACAGTTTTGTTAGAATGAGAATTATATCAATGGAACTTCAAATAAGAAACAATTACGTATAAAGCTTGTTTGATCTATGAAAATTGAAAATAGTTACTTACTTTTATCTATTTGTAAGTTATATTTAAGGGTTTTAATTTAAATAAAACATAAAATGTAAAGTTTCTGGAAACTAAACATATGTACCTTTTAACAATCAAAATTGATTTAAAAACAAAACTAATCCTATAATTTTTAGAATAATTAATTTTCCTTTTATTTTTTTTCGTCTTCTTACTCTCAAATGTCGCATTAACTAAAAAAATGTTCAACATTCACTGTTAGAGCTGTTTTTTTTTACGGCAATTAATTGCTGATTTGTTTTTTTTTTTTTGGTAAAAATGTAAAGAATCAAAATTGTTTTTTTTTTATTAACGCTGATTGTTATTAATATTAACCATATTAATTCATTAGTTGAGTTTGTCCTGATTATTAAACCATGTGATCATACTTTAGTTTTACCATAACTGGAAAGCCATTAAATTTCTACATGCTTATTTCTCCTTCTAATTTCAAACCACTTTTGTTTTCCCTTAATTAATTAACTACAAAGTACTGAAGCCTATTGGAAAACATTAGCAGTCATTGTCTTGCATGCAACTAACCTTTTCACTTTCTGTTGCATACGTGTTAATGGAGTATATTAGATTCTTCATTAATTGTAAGTGTTTCCTAAACGGACACTTTTTCACGTACGTCCATACAAAACGGACGATAGTTCACAATTAGATGTTAAAACAAAACGGACAAGATTTCAAAAAAAGAAAACTGACAAGATTTTGACTTTTGATTAAAGGCGAAAAGAAACAGTCACCCCAAACAAAAATTAAATAATTTTACTAATATAATATTCCAAACGAAATTTTGAGTTTTAATACAGTGAAACCTCTATAAATTAATAATGTTAGGACTACATCAAAACTATAATCTTTTATTAATTTACAGAGATTATTAATTTATCGATATACTAATTGAACCAAAAAATTATATTTGGGACTATAAAATTATATTATTTTATAGAAATTTTTAGTATATATTAATTTATAGAGTATTAATTTAAAGAGGTTATACTGTAGTTTAGAGCACTAAATATTTTATACAAGTAAGCAAAAACATAAACTAATAAATAAATTTTAAATCATTTATAATATAAATGTTAAAATATGATTACTTTATAATATTCTGAAATAAAAAATAATGTCATAATATGAATATTATAAACAAAAGAGATGCTAAGGTCCATAATTTTTGAATTTATTGATCAAAATTAATTATTTCTTTTCTTTTATTATGATCAGTATGAATATTTAATAATGATAATTTCAATAATTTATCAAATACATTAACATAATTTTAAATTTGATTTTAAAATATGTTAAAATATAAGCAAGATAGCTATAGATGATATAATCACACTATTGTTTCATTTATATTTGTGGCTTTATTTTATACGATAACGACAAAATTATCGTTAAAATTGTTACCGAATATCAGAATAACGGTATTGTATGATTTTATTGTCTTTAACGATCAAGACATTTAAATTTAATATAATATTTATATCATATCAACGGTTTTGACACGAATAATTCTCTTGTTATATGATAATTTATAATAGCTGAACTTTATATATATAGAGATTATTTTCTGAATGATATTTTTAGACAGTAATCAATTGATTTCTTCATATGGTACTACAATCTTTTGGGTCAAAATGGTAATACAATTTTGCTATATAAATCAGAATTGTGATGACAATCAGGCTATTGATTTCAAATATGAAATTCTAAGAACACACAATGATAGATACTCATATCTAATGAGTATAATATTAATATAATTACTTTATTTTAAAAAGAATTAATTTTTACACAAAATTTAACTAACCAATTATAAAGTGGCAAGTAAACTAAGAGTCTCTAACACTTTTTTTAAAGTTTCTAGATAAACAATCGTCTCTCCTTCTCTCTTTTTCTATTCGTTTCTTTTCAATATTTAGTGCACCTTTAACGCATGTCTCTTAGGGGAAGTCCCACGGAATGCAGAAACCGAGGTAAAAACAGGTTCTAAAGTCGCGAAGAAAAAAATGATTTTACTGGGTATTTTGCATTGTTCGCGGACCCCACTGACATATGGTAGCCCGCGATCGGTTTGAATTTTTTTTTTTTGTTGAATCAGAAAAAAAAAAAAAAACTCCGACTGAAGTTTGGAGATAAAGATGCTCGTAATATCAAAAGACTCAGTGAAAGATTCTTATTGCAGATGCCCTAAGACTTTTGGTATGGTATGAGTCAACATGAGAGTATCACCACCAATGCTTTTTCTACCAGACTACCATGAAGCACTTTAGAGTCATGGTTTCAAAAGTCCTCATTTGTATTTCGGAATGCTAAATTTTCAAGCTTCATTCAACAAAAAAAAATAGTTTATCGCTTTTCATAGTTTAAGATGATGTAGTTTGGACATAAAATTTAAATTACATCACATCTATACTATATATTAACTTTAATGTCATAATATTTTTTCATTAGCATTTCACATAGAATATTCTAGTATTTTCCATTTATAGAACAAATCCAAACAAAGATGTAAAAAAATCTATTAGAAATCAAGCCTAAATGAGAAGAAAAACAATCACATATATTTAATAGAACCAAAAATTATATATTGGTATATAGCATTAATTTTTGCTTCTTTAGTCTAGATTGTATACATAAATTAGCACACAGTATTGCCACACAATGGTAATTTGTTTTATCTATTTTTTCTTAATTTATCATACTTTTCAATTAATCATTATAATTGTTTAAAAATATTTAAGTTTGCTTTTTCTTATTTATTATTATTTATTTTTTCTGCAATAAACTTATATATGAACCATACAAGACTGCCAAGTGTTGTATTTGCGTGACTACTTTGTCCTTTAAATATGAGCTTCCTGCAGCCTAAGTTTATACAGACTTGAGAAACACAAAAAATAAATATACAAAGACTAGCAAAATGGCTTTTGCCCAATCTTTCGACAACCAAAGCTCTGATTTAAGAATCAATGTTATGGTCGTGGACGATGATCCTGTTTTCCTAGGAGTTATATCACGCATGCTTGAAAAATCCACATATAGAGGTAATTAAGATCTTATTATCAAATACAATATGTTATAGATTTCTACGTAATTTCATTGAGATTTGAACATGAGAAACCTATTAGCTAACTTCAAATATCGTAAATTTAGCCCTTTGAAAAATTATATTTTAGTGGAATTCAACAATTGTTTTTCTAAATCATCAGGATCTGAACTCCAATTGCATGCACACTTCTACATTTTCAATTGAGTTATTCTTAATTATTTCGATGATTACTAATAGTTTAGTTAATACAAAGTTTTCCCAAAATTTCAACCAATTTATTATGTACGGTTTTCAAAAGAATATCAATGTTGATATATAAGATAGTAACTTGTTGTCTGAATGAAAAAAAAAATGATAAGTATAAACCCGATCTCGTGTGCGTACGATATGATTTTTGTTCCTAAGTTTAAAATTAATTTACGTTCTTCAAATCGCCTTTTCTTATAAAGTAATCAACCTGTTAGTCTTTAAAAAAGTATATCCATGTCAAAACATTCTAAAATTTTGTGAAAGGTTTCACATAAAGTGAAATATATATATATCTGTGTGTGTGTGTATAATTAGACCTCCATTTTGCTCAGTTTCTTCATTTTTAAAAGGTTAAGACAAGTAAAAGTAATAGTCTCTCGTACTTAAAATATTTTCACATTTACATTTGCTCAGTTTCTTCATTCATCTTTGGTTAAATGGTTTTAGATCCGTCTATTATGGAGATCACAGTTATAGCTATAAAAGACCCGATCGAAGCATTGTCTACTCTTAAAACCCAAAGACACAACATCGATCTTTTAGTCACAGATTATTACATGCCTCGCATGAACGGTCTACAACTCAAAAAGCAAATCACTCGAGAATTTGGCAATATACCGGTTATAGGTAAGTTTTTTTTACTACTTACATAAAATTATATATATATTTTTTGCCATAATTAATTCTAAGCTATAATTATTTTTTTCTTTACATTTTCTTAAACATGAAAGTTATGTCATCGGATAGCAACAAAGAACAGGAGAGTTTAGCTTGTGGAGCGATATGTTTTCTTCCAAAACCCATCAGTCCTACTGACTTACCCAAGATCTACCAAGTTGCTTTAACTTATAAGAGGAATGATAAGTCCATACTATGGACCGAGCACAAACACAGGAACACAGATGTTAGCAGCATCCCTCAGCAAATCCAGTTACTTCCTGAACAAGCTAATGTCTTAAAGAGCAAGAAGAAGAGGTTCATACCTAGATCGGATTCAAGACCCTTAAACAGTTCAAATGGAAGTTATGTTAGTACAGACGTTTCAGAAAAAAAACGAAAGAGAAAATCAAATGGTGGTTCTGGTGATGATTTGCGCCCCTTGAAGAAGCTTAAGATAAAGTGGACGGACTGTCTTCATGACCTTTTCTTACAAGCTATCCGACATATCGGTCTTGACAGTAAGTGTTTTGATTTTTTAATGTAAATTTTATATAATAAATGATATAGAGTTCGTGATTTGTTACTTTTCAAGTTTATATAAATATACACTGACTAATATGTTTATATTTGTTTACTTAACTTGAATCTTCCAAAGAAGCTGTGCCAAAGAAAATCTTAGAGTTCATGAACCTATCATACTTGACAAGAGAGAACATAGCCAGCCATTTACAGGTTTGATCATATCCCTTTCAAAAATATTTTTTGGATAATATGTTCTAAACGTTAGTTGGACGTTAGCAAGTAACAAGGTTTAAGGAATGAATTTTTGTAAAAACGTCTATTAAACATTGTTACTAAGAGCATATTTATTGAAAGTGTTTTAGAACGGGTCTTTTAGAGTGGATCTCTTAGCGGGATTTAAGAGACGGTTTTTTAGCTTTTAACTAAAAAAGCTAAGAGACGTTTCTTAATTTTTTTAGTTAAAAACTAAGAGACCATCTTTTAAATTTCGTTAAAAAACCCGTCCTAATAGACTTTCAATAAATATGTTCTAAATGTCAATGTTGTCTAGCATATGAGTCTAAATCGGTAAAGTTAACATAAATTTGGAGATTTTTAAAATTGAGATATAATTTTTTTTGCCCGATGCACTTAGGCTGTGATTATTTATTTTTCTACCTTTTAAGTTTACTACTATAAATTGTGTATATAATTTCTCTTTTTAATTAACTCAAAATTGTTTGCTACACAGAAATACCGAATATTCTTAAGGAAAGTAGCTGAACAAGGTTTTTCATGTTCAAGAATGTTGCCTAGTAAAGGAGTAGAGTCGATATTTTTACATGCTCACCTCAGAGATCCGTACTACAACAACTACACACCATCTTCTTCTTGCTACAACACAAGTATTAACAATAAACCATTCTATTCCAAACCCGGACAAGGTTATGGACAGTCTAGACTCTTATCCAACACAGCTGAGCCCGTCCGCTTCAACCAGAAGCCTTACAACTATATGAACCGGTCATCCACCTATGAGCCACGAGGTATTGGATCAAACTTGACCGTGTCCACTAAAAGAAACGTCAATTTCCCAGCCCAACCATCTCCAAACGAAGGAAGAGGAAGCCTTTTCGAACCAACCGTGATGGTGAACAAAACTGGTCAAACATCTGATCAAGTTATGGGGTTTAGACAACATGGAATGTCGGCTATTAATGGTAATATTTTCAACAATAATATGATGAGCATCCATGGAAGTTTGACTCCTGCTCAACCAGGAAAGATGAGCTATGGAAGTTTAACTCCTAGTCAACCAGGAATTAGCAGCTATGTAACTTCAACTTCTGATCAGCCAGGAACGAACAACCGTGGAAGTTTGATTCATGACCAACATGGAATGATCAGCTACAAAAGTTTAACTTCTAATCAACTAGGAATGAGCAGCCATGGAAGTTTCTCTCCAAATCAACCAGGACTGAATATTTATGGAAGTTTAACTCCTAGTAACTCAAGAATGAGCAGCTATGGAATTTCAACTTCTGAACAACCAGGAAGTTTGACTCATGGCCAACAGAGAATGAGCAGCCATGGAAATTTATCTCCAAATCAACCAGGTTTGAACAGTTATGGAAGTGTGACTCATAATGCAAGAGTAAACAGCTATGGAAGTTTAACTCCTAATCAACCAGATCCTAGCAAGTTCTCAAATGGGATGCAGTTGTTCTTAAACAACGCTAACACTACATATAAGCCTCAGCCACATGCCAATGCAACTACACAGCCAGATCTTGAAATTCCTCAACTGGAGAATCTCGACTTGTATGATTACCTCAGTAATACTGATGAACTTCCTTGTGATATAAGTAACTTCCAATTCGACAAGAAGGTATATAGCATCACTACCCTAGTTTTTTTTAAATGTATACATACATTATATGTTGTGAGACATTTTTTTTAATGTGACATGAGCAGCAACAAGGAGAAACGGTTTCTACCACCGAAATTGAGCTTCTTGCAAATTTAGAGACTGAATTGAATCAGATTTTGTCTCTTGAAGAAAATGGTGGCCAGAACATAAATCAGGTATATACATATTATTAGGAGAATTTAGCTGCATGCTCTTATAAACAGCTTGTTTATAGACACATGTTCAAAGAATGTCTTACTGATTTATATATTTGATTTTGTTTATGAAGGGACATTCTGATGGAGAAACATCAAACATTGTTGCTGCTCCGGAGACTAATTCTCCAAGTTTCAACATGAACCCTAATCATGATCAGGTATTTTAATATGTATCATTCTAAATATGTTTCCATGAAACTATGATGCTATATCAAATAATTGTTTTAAAAAATATACTCTGAAACTTAGAATATATTTGGTAGGAAAAAGATGTTCCAGATTTTGTCGATTGGTCGTCACTAGATCCGAAGGTAAGGTTAAATTATTTGTCTATAGTTTAATTTGAAGTTTATAAGTCATGAAATGTTTTTGATTAAACTTCTTATAAATATAGGACTTGGCTAATGATTACGATTTCATGGACTCTCTGTTCACTACTGACATGAATTAGAAAGGGTTCGATCCAAGATGTTCTCAAAGCGAGGTGGAGAACTAAAACCAGCAATGCATAGTAGTTTCTGAGCAAATATATATGTAAGAGAATGAGAATATTGTAGAAGTATGAATTTGGTTATCAAGTATATTTCTAAGTGTCTTTACAAAAAAAAAAAAAATTCTAAGTGTTGGTATTATGTTATGTCTGAGAGAACTTTCAATCTTTTATATATGGTTATAGATCTCATGTGTTTGTGTTATAGGATATATTGCATTTCTTTAAGATTTTTAAAAATTTGAGTATAATATTTCTTGCATTTCTTTAGTATAAGATCTTATAAAATGTTTTTAAAATATATTGGGCATAAGATATATTGCATTTTATAAGATCTTTTATACTAAAGAAACACACTTAAATTTAAAGTTCTTAAGAAATGATAAGAGTTTTAAAATATATTGGGCAGAAGATATATTGCATTTTATAAGATCTTATACTAAGGAAACACATTAACATTTAATTAATATTTTAAAATATTTTATAAGATCTTATACTAAAGAAACACATTTAAATATGGCTTAAGAATTTGTATTAATTACCTTTTAAAATGTTGACGTAGCCCTAGGAGACTTTTAAATCTGTTTTAGGAATGTTTTCAACATTATTATTTATTTTAAGAATATTGTCTATAACTGGCATCATTATAGACTGCTTTTATAAAAGCCGTGGCATTGTCACATATGCAACTGCAGGAAAACTCAGTTCAAATTGTAGTTTCAAATTTCTAAAAAAAAAAAAAAACTATCCATAAATTGACGAAATTAGATATAAAAAAGAAAAGAAAAATCGTGTTGGTTCGAACCAAACCATTTGGTCTGGAGTGGACCGAAACCATAGGCCCATTGACTCCAATAGACGCTTGGTCAAATAAGCCTTTATATGGCCCGTGTAACCAACGCGTATAGTCTCGGCGCGTCGAAGCCTAACTCTATTTATAGCATTACTCACTCGCTGACTCTCTGTAGCTTCTCTATTCCCACTTGTCTCTTACTTGTCCGAAGGAAAAAAAAATCCTCAACCGGCGAAAATTCCGATAAAGCTTGAGCAAAAGCAACGGTGGGCGATGAAGTAACTATGGGTTTCTTCGGACGTCTGTTCGGTAGTAAGAAGCAAGAGAAAACAACGAAGACGAAGAAGAACAACACTCGAAAATGGAGCTTCACCACCAGATCCTCAAATCCGGCGTCGTCTTCTCATCCAAGCAAGAGACGTTCCGATGAAGAAATCTTGGACGCCGACAAGCATGCGATAGCCGTCGCAGCTGCCACCGCCGCGGTAGCTGAGGCTGCACTAGCGGCTGCTCACGCGGCGGCGGAGGTAGTGAGACTCACCGGAAGAGGCGGCGGTAGAACCTCTTCGGTAACTCAAACTAATCGGAATAACCGACGGTTGGCTCAAGAGTATGTAGCGGTGGTGAAGATTCAATCAGCTTTCCGTGGCTACTTGGTTAGTGACTTCTCTAAATTATTATTAAAATTGATTTATTTTCGAAATTTGAATCTTTAATTTTATTAAAAATTACAAAAAGGTTGAACTACTAAAGTGTGGAATAGCTGTCTGATGTTGATTTTTCTACTTAATCCCAAAGTAAAATAATTAATGGAAAAATCATAAAGGATAAGCTCAGTTTTGTATTTTTTCTATTGGTCCCGGAAAATACTATGAAAAGACAAATGAATATAAAACTTGTAACAGGCCGATATATTCTTTACCGACACTAATATTTTTAATTAGTTATAATCTATTGCTTAGAAAGTGAATTAGGTGTGTAAGTTTGTAACCATTTAGAAGAAATGTAAGTGATTGAGAAACTTTTGTAGTTTTTTTTTGTGTCTTTATGGTTTGAGTTAGGTGTGTAGTTTGTGTAATACAAACCTTTTTTAATCTAGGCGAGGAGAGCGTTGAGAGCATTGAAGGCGTTAGTGAAGCTTCAAGCGTTAGTTAAAGGACACATAGTGAGGAAACAAACCGCTGATATGCTGCGTCGGATGCAAACACTGGTTAGGCTCCAAGCTCGAGCAAGAGCTTCTCGTTCTTCTCATGTTCCTCCCTCTCCACACACTCTCCACGCACGATGTGTTTCAGAAGCTGAATACAGCAAAGTCATTGCCATGGACCACCACCGTTCCCATATGAGTTCGAGCCAATGGAGGACAAAGGGATCTCTATGGAACGCACCGCAGTACAGTGAAGACAACGACAGGATCCTTGAAGTTGACACTTGGAAACCTCACTTTGCTTCCTACCACAAGGAGTCACCAAGGAAAGGAGGATCATCTCTTACTACAAGCGTTGACAACAGTCCACAAGTAAGGTCTAGACCAGGAAGCAGCAGTGGCGGTTCAAGGAGAAGAACACCATTCACACCAACGAGAAGCGAGTACGAATACTACTCTGGGTATTACCCTAACTACATGGCTAACACTGAGTCTTACAAAGCAAAAGTCCGGTCACAAAGTGCACCAAGACAGAGGCTTCACGAGTTGTCCTCAGAGAGTGGCTACAAAAGGTCAGTTCAGGGACAGTATTACTACTACACAGCGGCTGCAGAACGATCATTTGATCAGCGTTCAGATAAGACTATGTATTCTTCTTCATATCTCAGTTCTGATCCTAATTTGTTTTAATACTTGAAGGAATGTGTAAATCAGATACATACAAAATACAGACAGAGATCAATCAAACTCTGTTCTGTATTTTTTCTTTTGACTAGATCCTACGGTACAGATCTCGTACCAACAGGCTATAGGGGTCCACATTTGTCTGGTTAAAAGAAACTTCAATAATTTGTAGTGATGTCAAGTCACGACGTGGTAATCACAAGTTTGAGCAATGATGGACAGCCACACACACATACAAGCAATCACACAAAGCAAAAAAAAAAAAGTGTTGCTTACTCTTCACAACTCCATCTAGAAGTGGGAATACAGTGTAGGTAGCTACACCAGCGGCAGTGATCATTCCCATCTTCTCCTCGGAATAGCATCACCAGCGCCACCACGAACCTGCAAAAAGATCCCCCACAAAACATTGGAGAAGCTAACATTGAAATAACAAGAGTGATTGATTCTTGTCTTCTTGGGCAATGCAAGCTTTACCCGGAGATCAACAGAGCCAAAGAAAAGAGCCATAATAGGTATTGGTAAGGCTTGTACTTAGACGTCAGACGTCTGCCTTGTGGCATATGCTTTCTAGCTAACCAATTGATCTGAGGACGAGCCAGTAGAACAAAACCGAGGAGAAACCCAACTAAAAATCCACCCACGTGACCCATATTATCAACGTGAGGTAGAATCCCAAAGGCCAGGTTTATCACAATGACAAACAAAAGCGTCAAGAGTGCAGCAATCTGTAACAAGAACATGGTTAACCTTCCATATCCAGACCAGAAGCTGTACTTAGAGAGATTAACCTTGTTAGAGTAGATAGTCCAGTTGGTGAGAATCTCAGAAACCATTGATCCAAGAAGGCCAAAGAGGGCACCAGAAGCTCCAACAGAGACACCATTTCTGATAAAGAGAGAAGACACTACGCTTCCTCCTACTCCTGATATTACGTATATAACTCCAATCCTAACTGCAAACGCAGAACCAAAGTTTTCAACTTTACCATCAACAGAATTACAAGACTTGATGAATAGCATACCGAAACCAAATTGCTGCTCAAGGCGAATACCAATGAAGAGGAGACTAATCATATTAGCTACAAGATGAATAACACCAGCGTGTAACCATACACATGTAAAGAGACGCCAAGCTTCATGCATCTCCACAACTCTGCACCACTCAAGCGATCCTAACTTCTCCAATCTGGAAGACGAGACTCACACAAAGCTCAATCATATTACTTCGAATCCGATCTATATAGTAAACGTACGTACGTACGTACGTGCGAGAAGACGGGCCGAAGAGAGGATTGTTCCGGAGAGGCTCGAACGAGAGTCTCCCGAGGAACCTGGCGGCGACGCAGTGGTGGTTGGGACCATGAGACTCTGAATGATGCTCAGGGCAGTTGTTGACGAACATCGCGACGATGAAGAGTGTCACGTTAGCCATAACGAACGATGGAACCAGCCAGGAGGACAACGTGTCATCGTCGAATTCATGATTTATAACCGGTGGCGGAGGAGACGGCGGTTCGATTCCGCTACCGTCGCCGTCTCCGCTTCCGATCTCTCGGTTCTCCGGATCATCTCCAACGGCCATGAGTGATCTCTCTCTGGCTTTCTCTCTGTAACTGAAGGCGGCAAAAACGGTTAAAACCTTATTTGAGTCGAGAGAGTGGGTCTATACTAACCAATGGTAAAGTTACACGTGTAATAAACAATTGGGTCTTGTCTGCAATCAAATCAGGTATTTTGCTTTCATCTTAATTGGACGTGTATCCGGCCCATTTAAACCTAAACTAAGACCCATTAAGGCCTCTCACTCTTGAAATAATAAACAATGGGGTCTTGTCTGCAATCAAATCAGGTATTTTGCTTTTCGACTATTTTAATTTGAATAAAAGTCATGTGATTATGCTTTTTGGCAAAGAATTGTTTGCCTTTCTGTTGGTGAATACGTAAAATTTCATGTCTTATTATTCACAGTCAGATGCGTTTTTTTTTCCTTCTTAAATTCCAGTCACACCGCATTATAAGAATAATAACTTATAATAATATAAATTAGAGAAATTCCGTTTAAAAATAAAAAGCTTATATTCCCATTATAAAATCTTATAAAACGTCATCTTGTAACTATGACCATGTTCGATGTGTCAAAATCCTTGGACCAAATAAATCACTCGCCCACTACTGTTAGTAAATATCCTCACGTGAAAGACGCGTTTTTATTTTCTTACACTCGAATTTAATACCTCTTCAGTTTCACATAGTAAGCCTATTTAATTTATGTAATTGTCAATTAGTTCCGGTAATAATGTCTTTAATATCGCAATAATATTGGCTGTAATTATTGTCCATAATAATAATTGTTGGTAAATAAAATTTTAAATAATAAGAATATAATCGGCAGTAAGTAAATGAATGGAGTCAAGACTTCAGACAGATCGTCGACTTGGAAAAACACAGTGGGTCCCATCTTCTTCCCTCTTCCTCCTCCTCAAATCTCTCTTCACCTTCAGAGAACTCTCTGTTAAATGATTGTCTCTGTTGTTGTTCGATCCATCTTCTAAGACATGGGAAGCTGCTGGTCCGATGGTAGTGGTCGTGGCGGAATGGTCAGTGTTGGCGGGAATACTTCCTCCGCCGCCGCCGCCGCCGGCTACACCAGTCCAAACGACGCCGTTGACCACTACCTCAAGTCTCGCGGCTTTAACGGCCTTTTCTCTCAGATCGAGGTCTGTTTCCTTCAAATCTTTTACTTCCTTTAGACCAAGATTTGTGTTCCTCATTTCATGTCCTCGCAGTTATCGTTCTCTGCTTCCAATTTGCGAGACCGAGACGTGACTTCAAAGGTTAGTTATATAGTATGTTTTGTAATAATATGTCTTATAAAGGAACTTTCTTTTAATCTTATTTATACTTTGTGTTGTGGTGTAAATGCCAGAGCGATGCAATGGTGGTTGTTTATACAAAAGGAAGAGATGGAACACTTGCTGAATCTTTCCGTAGTGAAGTTGTTTTGAACTCTTTGAATCCTAAATGGATTAAGAAGCTAACAATTCGTTATCAGTTCGAGGTTGTGCAGACTTTGCTGTAAGTTGCCTTAGCCTTATATAGAGGAAATGAAATTAAGTGAAGGCTCTCACTTTATGACCTCTCTTCTTCTTCTTCTTCTTCTCCACAGGTTTCGTGTGTATGATATTGACACTCAGTTTCAAAACTCAAAGGAGGAGGTATGTGTAGAGAAATCTCAATTGTATGCTCTCTCATGTTCAAGTGTTACATTCATTTTTAATTTCAGATGCTTAAGCTTGACGAGCAGCAGTTTCTTGGCGAGGCAACATGTACATTGTCTGAGGTATTCTTTTTAGTTTAGGACCCTCTCTGTCTTGCTATAGAGATTAATATTAATTCAGATGTTATATTTACTGATCAAATACGCAGGTTATCACCAAACCAAATAGGACGGTTGCTTTAGAACTCATGCGTAAAGAAGGTGTTACTGCTGCACAGACTCAGTCACAGAACCATGGGAAGCTTATTGTCCATGCTGAGGAGTCTCTAGCATCTAAGACCACTACAGAGATTGTTTTTAGGTGTTTGAATTTGGAATCAATGGATCATTTCTCTAAAAGTGTAAGCTCTTACGTTATTACTCTTACCAAGATTTACTTCAGACATATATATACAACTTGAGTTCTCTTCCTCAGGATCCGTTTTTGGTGCTATCTAAGATTGTAGAACACGGGGCTCCTGTCCCGGTCTCGAAAACCGAAGTCTTAAAGAATGATGCCAATCCGGTTTGGAAACCAGTCTCTCTAAGTGTTCAACAAGTGGGGAGTAAGGTAAACAGAGAGAGTTTCTGTAACACCTCGGTTTGTGGTATATAAGTGGAAGACTTAATAGAATCGATTTAGCTACCTTAGTTTCCCTGCTTGAGGAGGAAGGTGTAACACTTCTCTTCTGTAATAATTTTCAGGACAGCCCACTGGTAATAGAGTGCTTAGATTTCAATGGCAATGGCAACCACAATCTTATCGGGTAACCAGAAACTCTTGATTCCTTTTGATATTAATTTGGGATATGAGGATGAGTTGCTAAAAGCTGAGATGATTTTGTATTTTTGCCAGAAAAGTTCAGAAGTCACTTGCAGACTTAGAAAAGCTTCACATGAGTGGTCAAGGAATCAATCTCTTCTTACCTACTGGTGTTGGACATAAACATGAGGACAAGGTATGGGATCTCAGCTTGAAACACAATTCTTAATGCGAGTAAACCTGATACCACTTGCGTTTGTTTCAGGCCTTAAAGAGTCAGCTTTTTGTGGACAAGTTTACTGAAACTGTTCAGCATACGTTCCTAGAGTACTTGGCTTCTGGATTTGAATTGAACTTCATGGTGGCAGTTGATTTCACAGGTATTTGAATAAAAGGATCTGAGAAGTTCATAGTTTCTCAAGACTACTAATGCATTGTCTCTCATGTTTCATTAGCTTCAAATGGAAACCCTCGCCTCCCAGATTCATTGCATTACATTGACCCTACAGGAAGATTAAATGCCTACCAGAGAGTAAGGACTCTCAATATATCCAAAGTTCTGTTATTACTTGACTCACTGTGTGTGATCTTGTTTCTTTCCTTTTCCAATCAGGCAATAGTGGAAGTTGGAGAAGTGTTGCAGTTCTATGACACTGACAAACGCTTTCCAGCATGGGGCTTTGGAGCTCGTCCTATAGACATTCCCGTTTCACATTGCTTTAACCTCAACGGAAGCAGTACTTACTGTGAGGTCTGTCAACAAAATCTTGTACCACATTTCTCAAGTTAACAACATGAAACTGACCTTATCCTTTTTTTTTTTCTCAGGTAGATGGGATTCAAGGTATCATGAATGCCTACAATGGTGCTCTCTTCAACGTCTCTTTTGCAGGGCCTACTCTCTTTGGTCCTGTTATCAACGCTGCTGCAACAATAGCAAGCGAGTCACTCGCTCAAAATGCACGGAGATATTACGTCTTGTTGATTATCACTGTAAGTTTATGTCTTTTGTTATGTTTCTTATAGGTAAACAGTAGTGTTCTAAAAATCAGTGTAGGTAACGCTTAGGCATATGTCTAGTTGGCAAATCAGAATTAAAAGAATCGGTCTCAGCGCTAAAAAGTTTGGTGTAGGCGTCTACCTAATCAATAATCTCATATAAAAAGACAATGGAAACAAAAGTTGTCTGTTTCTTAATAGGATGGAGTAATAACAGATCTGCAAGAAACGAAAGATGCATTGGTCAGTGCATCAGATCTGCCATTATCAATCCTCATCGTTGGAGTAGGAGGAGCTGACTATAAAGAAATGGAGGTTCCTTATAAGAAAATTTTAAACACTATTAAAAGCTTGTGGTTTTTCATTAGATTCTTACACTCGTTGTTGTTGTTGTTGTTGTTTAGGTACTAGATGGAGACAAAGGAGAGAGATTAGAAAGCTCGAGCGGTCGTGTAGCGTCACGTGATATAGTCCAGTTCGTTGCATTACGAGACATGCAATGTGAGTCTTGTTTTTTTGTTTTGGCTTAAAGAAACAACGCTGCGTTTTTGGTTGGCTGATGATTTGTTGTGTGTTTGTGTGTAGATGGAGAGGTCTCAGTGGTAGAAGCGTTACTAGCGGAATTGCCTTCGCAGTTTTTGACGTACATGAGAAACCGTAATATCACTCCCACAAGTATTACTACCACCTCTGCTTCTTGATGTATTCTCAACACTCTGTACATACATTCAGCTCTATACGCTGTCGTTTTGATTTTCTATTCCTTTATGTTATCTGGAATTTTTGCATTTCCAGTATGCTACGTCAAGTTTTACTTCACTCTTTGATTTGTTTCTTTTTCTTTTTATCTAAAGAAATATTATTTTTATTTAATATTATTTGCTAAATTACAAGTTGATTTGGGCATATATTGAAAATCATGTAGTATTGTTCAACGGTCAATATATTAAGTTGTTGACTTTCTTATTTTAGGTGCTGACTTTTCTTCCTAAGCCGTAACTTTAAACGTGATCGTTGATTTTATATTTAGTACTTTACCGCATTTGTCGCTGAAAAATTATTCTTTGAAGAAAAATATTTGAAACTAGGGCAACATATCAAACACACCTTTTTAGAAATATAGCTATTAAAATGATCAAATGTGTATATACCTTAAGTTAAAGTACGTGACCACCTTCTCAAACTCATTTTCTCTATTAGCAAATTCGCAAAAATAATGTTTATTCGTTTTGTTTCTATTTCCTACTTCCTAGTCAACATAACTAAAAATACCTTACCTACCCATGTGTATTTCTTGTTATAAAGTGTTTCCCCATCAAATTAAATACTCATTGACACCTTGAAGATCCTCCTCTTTTTTCAATTGACTACCTTTCTTATCATGTGAACAATGCTATCTTTCCTTGTAATCTTATTACAATGTCTTTGTTTGTGTATAGACGAACAAATGTTAGTTAATTTGATTTTACCCAAAAAATGTTAACTAACTTCAATAATACTTAAATGTCCATATTACAGATCGTTGAATTTGTCTAATTATTCGGCTTCTTCAAAATATGCCTGATAGTTTTCGTTTTTTTTCTTCAAGATGCCATACTACGTTTGCTTCTTGGATTGTTATATCAAAATAGCATAGATTTTACTGAACTTTACTAAATGACATAATAATACTTTACATAATACCGTACTCTTTAGAACACGGATTTACTTAATTAGTATCGTATTGTCTAACACGCGTCATAAATATTATTTTGCAAATTTCTCTCAAAGCTATGTGATTGAGCAAGTCAGCCCTTGTTTCATGCTTTTTGTCAACCAACATACCTCTATATCAATCGAATAGGCTTGAAGCAACATCAGCTAACACGGCTAACCTGTAAAGTATAGAGAAAAAAAATTACAAAGTCTCTCCACCTCATGGCTTGATCAGATATGGACTAGGTCCACTGAGTGTATCACACAATGTGCACAGTACAGTGTATGTTATGTCGTTCTACACAACACATTGGTTATACCATACTTTGGAGTTCCATGTGAATCGCTGAATCCTTGTAGTACGACGACGAAGTCCATATGTGGGATCAGGAAAGACTCAAGGCCCCAGACATAGTGCTTTTGTGAACATATCCTTAAATAATTTGTTACATACCAAAACGGTACTTTCTTCAAATATTATTGTGAACTTTATATTATTATTGTGAATATTGTCGAGAAAGATACAATACTGTGAATATTGTGATTTTTTAGATCAAGAACGAATGTATGTTTTCACCGTTTAGTAAAAGATACTAACAGTTTTAACTTTAAAATATTAATGGGTTAATTATCTTCCACGAAAATGAATATATTTATCAATATATAGATAATCTGTCCCGTCATACGGACTTAATTTTACGAATCCATCTGATTTTAGTTAATTAACTTGAATCTTGGACTTAGGGCATGCACTTGAAAACGTATTTGATCATTGGATACAAAACTTCCACATAACTATGAAGTTTAAACTGAATTATTCCCAAACATATATAGATGAAATTACTAGAAAACATTTTCGTGTATCTATTTGTAAAAAGAGACTCCAAAACAACATGTTCAATTCACACGTTTTCTCTTGAGTTAATGATCAGTGTGTACACATCTCTGTTGGATGTGTAACTAAGTTTCTTTTTCAATCTGTATCCAAATCTTTAATGGGGAAAAATAAGATTCTACTTCAGAAAAATGAATTTCCACTCTAACGTACGTAAACTATTGTTTATCTTTATTTTTTTAATGAATGAAAAAACAAAGTTGTTATATTCTTATTCCCTTAACTTTTTCAGAGAATGTCGGTTTCGTTTATACAAAAATAATATATTTCTTATATAAAAACGAACCTTGAAAAAATAGAACTTTTATGTTTGTTTCTTCTTTTCGATTACATGCATGTGTTTCCTAAAAGAAAACTAGAAAATAATATGCACTTGCATGCATTTTCCTTCTTTATTTTTTCTCTTTTTATCATTTTGGATCTTTTTAAGTGTTCATATTTATTTAAACTCTTCTGTCAGAGCTTTTGTTTAGTAATTTTTTATTGATATCCCTTTGTTAATCCGTTCAGATTCACACGTAAGCCTTTTTTTTTTTGCTATAAGCAAATCAAAAGGCCATTTTCACGCGTCTCTACAGTTTTAACAAATGCACTCACACATGATTTTATGTGTCTCGAAAATTATGATATATAGCTAGAAACTAAATAAATTTTGCAAATTTTGCAAAACTTCAGCTTGACGTTTTGGTGTTATTTGTCTTATGTTCACACAAACAAAATGCTTCTATATAAAACCTTCAAAATTGCTCACTCCAGAACCCTAATTAATATCTCTCATCAACTTTCCTTGTCTTCTTTGTTTCTCATTTTTCAACGCATCATCGTCTATTAAACAGTGCAAAAACTGAAACCCTAACAATCAATGAATAATCGGAAGAGGCCCTTTCGAGCTGGTGAATCTGAGGAAAAGAAAGAAGCCGATGACGACGAGAACATATTTCCCTTCTTCTCGGCTCGATCCGAATACGACACGCGTGCCATGGTCTCAGCCTTGACTCAAGTCATTGGAAACCAAAGCAGCACTCATGATAATAATCTACATCACCCTGTTGAGTATAATCACCAAGATCCTATCCAACATGTTCCTCCTACTCAAGATCAAGGTATATACTCCTTCCGTTTCATATTACTTGTCGTTGTAGAGAAAAATTTTCGTTTCAAAATAAATGTCGTTTTAGAGTTTCAATGCAAAATTCATTAATAAGATTCTCCACTTTATTTTTCTATTGGTTAAAATATGGTTAGATGTATAGGTAATTGTGTTTTTATTTTGGAAATTATACAAAATCATATGTTTTCTTAATATGTGTGCATAAACCTAGAACAACAAGTAATATGAAACGGATGGAGTATATAAACTTATATATATATATATATATATATATATATATATATATATATATATATATATATATGCGTGCACATATAGCTGGATTTGCAAGAATACTTATTGCAATTGACAGCTAGTATATGATGATATGTACATACAAATGAGCAGTCGATGATATATATTCTTACTTCACAATTTTATTGTTGAAGGAAACTTGAGGAAAATACATTATAGAGGGGTAAGGCAACGACCATGGGGAAAATGGGCTGCTGAAATTAGGGATCCACAAAAGGCTGCACGAGTGTGGCTTGGGACATTTGAAACCGCTGAAGCTGCTGCCTTAGCTTATGATGAAGCAGCTCTTAAGTTCAAAGGAAGCAAAGCCAAACTTAATTTCCCTGAGAGAGCTCAACTAGCAAGTAACACTAGTACTACTATTACCAGTCCACCAAACTATTACTCTTCTAATAATCAAACTTACTACTCAAATCCACAAACCATACCATATTATAACCAATACTACTATAACCAATATCTTCAGCAAGTGGGGAATAGTAACGATGCATTAAGCTATAGTCTGGCCGGTGGGGAAACCGGAGGATCAATGTATAGTCATCAGACATTATCTAATACCACTTCTTCCTCTTCTGGTGGATCTTCAAGGCAACAAGAAGAAGATTACACAAGATTTTGGCATTTTGGGGATTCTTCTCATAATTCAGGGTTTTGAGATCATCCTAATGAATAAGGGTTTCGAGTGACTTGTTATGAAGAGATCATATGTTCCTTGAGTGTTTTCTATTTTCATTATGCGTGTGTTGTTTGTGTTATTTTCTTAATTTCTTCTTTTAACAGTTTTTATTGGATTTCTTTGTTAAGAACCCTTGGATTTAAATTAATTTAACAAAATAATAAATAACAAAACTGCTATCCTTGAAAGCTATGGGAGTAGTCTCAAATAAGCACACAGATACATACAACTTATTCACTGGTTTCTCAGTACATGATGTTAGTGGAATCATATGGCGTTTATAACGTAGGTTATCAAAACAATATAAAATCAACGATAAAACATTTTAAGTTTGTACGATGTCACATCACATGATATGATTTTAATGTATCGATTATATTGCCACACCGCAGAAATACAGTCAAACAAAAGCTTTCTTGAATGAAAATACATGTATCTTACATGACAAAGCCAAAGCAGCATACCTACATATAACTTTTTTTTAACTGAAAAAAAATAGATGTAGGTATAGTCTTACTCGTATAGTATTTGAGCATTGTTGAGCCATAGAAGTTGAGCATTGTTGAGCCATAGAAGTTGAGCAACAAAGAGGTTAATATTTTTGTCAAATTGTTTGGAGATTGGTTTATTTAAAATCTAGACTTGCATGACTCTAAAAATATGAAAATATGGTCGTATTTTTTACAGTAGTATGTAAAATATAATAAAACTATTTTGCTAATGAGAATAGTTGGGTTCCTACTATTCAAGCCATTCAAATTAATCCGATTTTTTTTTCAGTTTGTCTAACATGGTAACTGTATGCACCATGTAATAATTGTTTGCTAAATCTAATAAACCCATACATTTTGAATGTCTTGGAATTTCCATACGATAACTATGATGATACAAAAACAGTATAAAAGAAATCTGAATTAATTCATCAATAGCATGCCATTTAATTAGAGAATAAATGAATTTTGACATTTCATTTAGTTAGAAATTAAAAACGAAGTTAGAGCATTCTTACACAAACACAAACTTCATTGACATTCATCGGATTGTTTTTATAACCCTTCTGTTATGGGCTCTGTTAACAGACTACGAATTCTTGAAACGACTTCGTCTATAGTTTCTATGAATCGGATCGGGTCATAAAGAATTACGTTTATTATTCAAGAACACCGTCCAAATAGTTAAGGTTGGTAAAGTTTATAATTGGTACTATTATTATTAACGTTTACTTCGATATATTGAAAAATGATTGTATTTCCAAATGTACCCATTAGCCAGTGTCCCAAAAGTAATTGGGTTTCTATTAAAAAACAGTTTAACAAGTATGAAAACTTGACCAAAACAGATTCCCTACTGTTTTGTTGAACTCCTTGACTTTGTCAATCCAAAGAGGTTGACTTCTTTTGACCATGTTTTCATATTATATTTCTCTCAATTTTATTTTATCAAAAAAAAATACAAACCGGCATATGCGTTATTTATGGTATACAGATTCATAAAATATTACACATAGAAGAAAATAATTATATATACAGGGCATTACCATTTCTTTCAATGTACATATTTTCAGAAATAAAAAATGTTTTTGTTTTTGAGATTCAGAGTCGTTCATGTCAACCGAAATGATGTTTACGAACTTACAATTATAATGAATGTTGGTGTCGTTAAAATACTTTCCAACCAACGCGTTATCTCCTCTTTCTTTTGTCTTTTTTTCTTTATTTGTGAACATTTCTTTTTATTTATTTTTGTTCTTCATTTTCTACATATTACCGTAAATGGTTAGTGGGTGCTTGGTAATGAATCTCGTCCGCCGACAAAATCTGTACTACAAGACATTCGTAGAATTTCAAGAGCATTATATTCTTTTGTAAATTAAAATATTACCACGCACGAATGCACTGTTGACAAAAAAGAATGTACTGATCAGAAATTATATACAAACAAATGAGCCTTTTATCATAAAAGTACGTACATTCATTTTAGGAAAAAAACCCATTAAATCTCAAATATTCAGTAGTCATATATATACAAAACTTTGCTCTACATTTGAAAGTGCACAAAAAATATTTCAAAGAATCCAGAAAGATGTATTTTATAAATTGTTAACGAGACTACTCGCTTATTTATTAAAAAAAGTATCAATAAAAGCAAGAAATTGATCTATAGAAAACCAGTGTTTCAAAAAAAAGAAAAAATCTACAAACCTATTGATAACTCCAGTGGAAGAGTACTTAAATATGTTAAGATCGCAACGTAATTACTAGTTACCTATTAATCAAACAGAAGACCAATCCTAATAATACTAGTTACTGATCACTTGCGTAGTCTCCTATTAGCCTAATAAAAGTATTTGATGTGAGTTCAGATATCGACCGTTGCTTACAAAACAATTCAAAAAATTTAAACATAACTATAATTCTAATCAATCCCGAGTTCCCGACAAGACAGGCAGAATATAAGAGAAAATAATTAGAAAATGTGCGTTGACGTCAACGAAAATGGAGATGGCCGCACCCACCCGCACGCACGCCGGCCTGACACCGTCCTTTCAACCTTTGCGGCCTTCTAAGCTCTCACAGATCTCAACCACTTCCTTTGCCTTCTTTTTCAAACTTATCGGCCCAAAGACGTATGCATGCATACATACTATACATAAAATAAAATCAAATTAAAAAATGTATGTATGTTTTCCTTATTTTCTGTTCCCTTCGCATGGGGATGTTCAAATTGCACCGACTTATAGACGCAGTAATATTTGTGTATACAGCCCAGCCCACTTCAGGTTTTCAAATAGCCCGGCCCATTTTCTATTAACCCATAAAATGGTTTTTAAGACCCACCACCTATATTTGTTTTTTGTTAATCCACGTGTTAAACAAAGTTAAGGAGTAGCAAAATAGGTAACAAAATAAAAAATCCGACCTGCCGGAATCGAACCAGCGACCTAAAGATTTGCTGTGAAACACTACAGTCTTCCGCTCTACCAACTGAGCTAAGGTCGGTTGAGTAATTCTCTACAAAATTATATTATTAACTATGAAGCTATTACGAAATACATGTTCTTGACTAGCTAATACAACTTTTTCTCGGAGTTAGTCATTTTTTTTCTTCACTCTTGAGTTCTAGATTATGTGAGATAACAGAAACAAACTGATTTACAGTTGATTTACGTTTCCTAACTAACGATTTTTGTATGATCATTTTTACTCTTTGATCTCAGCTAAAAATATGCTCCACGATACTGATAACGATTGTAGACCTATAAACATTTATTTATTTAGAATGTTACTTTCAACTTCACATATATTTATTTTAAAAAATTCAGTGATTCAAATCTCTTTGTTGTTTTTAATTATATTGTTTAGGATACACGCAACATTACAATAAAATATAGGTTATTTTCTGATTATGATTATGAACTAATATTTTTAAATGAAACTACATAAATATGAGCAATTGAAACAATAGTTTTAAGAATTTTCTTAAATAGTAAACCGACTGTTATTGCAACCACAGCCAAAATAATGCAAAGACCGTGATAGCCCCCACAAATAAACACACATTTACAACAAGTTCCTTGTTAGTTATGGACATTGTAGATTATATCCTATCACATGGCTTTTAACTAAATAAAATAGAGCAGGTAGTGAGAGATAATTGATTACGAATAAGGACTAGACTATCTAAAGAAAAGTTATATAAAAAATAATAATAATGCATTGCAACTAGAAACTTTTTTATGATATAGACATGCTAGAAACAAAACTATATTGAGCCGACAATACAGTAGCCTAGTTGTAAAGTTATATGAAATTGTTAAAAAAAAAAGATATCTAAAGTTTTACACAGGGCCGGCTCACAAACATCAAGGTTCAATATAGCTAACTCAGAAAATATCATCACTCTCTAGCCAAAAAAATTATCAGTTCATACGTTTTAAAGCATTAAAAAAACTTGTGAATGGCGACTTAATTGGATCTTATATATAAAGATAGTTTAGAAAGAAACAACAAGATTGTAAAGCTATTAAAAGCAATCAGAATACTTCTCGTTAGAGAATCAACACATCACCGGAAGAAGAAATAGCCAGAAATTAAAAAAAAAAACATTAATTAAAGCTGAGAAGATACTAAAAGAAGAAAGGCGTAGCCTTCCCTTTGCCTCTGATGACTTGCCGTTTGTATCCTTAGATCTCCGTTAACGGGAAACAGAGAAAGATAGCGGATCCGAGTTAACTCCGGTTAACCGTAGCTTGAAACCTTGTTAACGGCGTCTTCTTGTTCCGTTTCTTCCTCCATATCTTCTTCTTCTTCTCTTCCTTAGATTATTGACAAGGAGAGATGAAAATGTTTAGTGTTCCTTTTAGTCTTTCTATGTCTATCTTCAACCCATTTATAATGATGCTTCATTTGGTCCCATATCCAAATCATTATTAATTTACTATTTTTTTATTTTTTTAATCATACTTTTTTTCTCAAATTTATTTCAACCCATGGAATCTTTTATGAAAGTTATACCTAACTTCGGTAAATTTTCAATAAACACTTCAATAATGTGCATGTAATTTTACTATTAAAAGAATTTCAGTTTGCATTATTGCATGGTATAGAAATATAGAATACTCGAGCGTGGCAGTCATGTTTATAATTGATGTATTATTATTAACAAGTAAACAATTAGTTCAAATGGTTTTATTATGTTTTTATAACTCAAAGTAAAAAAAAAGAAAAAATGTTTTTATAACTCAACAGTTTGTTATAGAAAAGAAAAAATGTTCTTACAAATGTTTCTAAATCTAACTAATTCAGATATCAATAACACAAGTTAGGCAAGTGGCCGTTTTAGCATTAACGGAAAACTAAAATTACTATGATAATAAAACACAAGAGGGTTATATATTTACTATGTCGTCATTTCCACTAGGAAGTGATAAATAATAATTTTATTTAAAATATATTTAAAATAAACAAATCATACTTTCGAAATATTAAAATACTCATTATGTAGGAGGTGATCCAGTTTAGTGGTCATACGAGGACCACTTAGCTCATCCGTGCATCCAACTGACATTGAGTTTATTTCAATTTGTCAAAAAAAATTCTTATTTTTTCGCAACAACAGAAAATTAATGAAAATATACTTGAATAGTTATTCACTCTTTCAGTTTATGAATATGATAATTTTAAAGTTGGCTGCATCATATGCCAAAAAGGTGCATTTTCTGAAAGTGTATGACTTACTTAACAATTCTAGCTTGACACATCACTGCTTACGTACGAAACTATGGCAAGAATGTACTGCATGAGTACTTTCGTTTGAATAACTTTTTACTGCATGTGTGTGTGTTTTTAACAACTTTTTATTTAATTATTTTAACATTTAAAAAGTTGTAATACTCTCTCTATATAGTGTGTGTTTTCCTATCAAGAAATTTGAACATGAAAAGTAAGATAAAATAACATTTTTAAACGATAAGCCTAACCAAAATTCAGCGTAATAGTAAAAAAATAATGGATTCCAAGCAAATTGAATGGCATAATTTTTCACAGTAACTATTGACTAATGACAAATTGGACTGTTAAAAAGTAAGTCCAAGGACCTCCTTTCACTTAAAAGAAAAAGCCTAATAGCAAAAAACTGTGAGCGATCCAATATTGCATCATATATATAAATGTGAAATATTAGTAGAAAGAATACTCCATGAATATTATCAACTTTTGAGTGTGATCTTCTAGTTAACTAAATTTGTGGTTTATTCTTAGCAAAAGTAACATCATTAATATAATCTTATGTTAGTAAGTAAAAATCACGATCTAAGGGAATAAAAATTATCGTTGAGAAAGAAGAACCTAAAGCATAGGAATGAATGTGAAAAAAAAGAAAAAGAATGTGAATATGATTATATATTCTATACGATTAACTAATGTGTAGTGTAGGCCTTTCTTTATATAGGTAAAGCTCTTTACAGCGTTTTTATCTTTTAACAAAACTAGCAATGGACAATAATCACGTCGAATAAGCACTAGTCCCACTCAAGTGGGAGCCAGTAAGCAACCATCACTACTTCAACTCGTATCAATTTATTATATTAAAATTAGTATATGAATATAGTTTTAATTCCTTATTGAGAAAGCTTCGTACCACTTTACTTACGCCTTATCACAAATGGAGCATGTTTCTTTTACGATTCTATAAACTTTGATTAGAATCGAAAGTACTACTCAAAATAAAGAACACTATAAAATATAGAGAAAATTAAAAAATATTTACTAGTTGTTGAATTGTGGTAAAATGAATGCTAATTAGCTTTTCTATTAATTCAATATGAACTATGTAATGTAAGAGAAAAAAAAAGAGAGAGACAATGACACACAAAAAAAAAGAGACAATGACACTATTTTTTTCATCTAATGTGACATAACATGCAGATAATTCACGACCCGATAGAATCCGAATGCAGATTATTTATATCATTATTAGATGGACAATCTGGTCACGTCCACTATGGAGCATGATCATCAATATTTCACTCACAGATCCTTCAAAATGTTTTTCTTAATGTTCATTTTCATCTAAACAAAAACACACACACACTAGTGACTTGATAACTCTTTGGAACTGAAACAATATGTTGACACTTCGTAATAACAAACACACACAACATTGAGTTAACTATTTTCCTAATGCAACAAAACAAAAAACGATATTAATATCAGAAAAAGTAAATTTCTAGAAATTTTCTTTATGGAAACAGAACTTGGTGGAGGTTTTATGAGAGAACTCCTTTGCCAAATCTTGTTGCTCCTTCACTGCTCCAGCTAGTCCGCAGTAAAACACTCCTGCCAGATACACCAAACTTTAAAAAACTTTCGCATTCAAGACATAAAAACCAATAAGATAAGATTTGACTAAGAAACTCACCGACTCTGGTATTGGGATGCTTCTCAGCGATCTTTTTGTAAATGCTCCTCCATTTTGGCCTAGCGAATTGGGACATGATACTTGTCCCTGACACAACGTCCCTTCCATTCTTGGCGTGGTACAGTGACTGGAGCATCGTGATCAGCGCGGTCCTTGCGTCTCCTTCCTCAAACATGCTGGTGCAGTAAGTATGCAGCTTAATAACTTTTTTAGTATCTGCTTCGGCCACTTCGTCCAACACGTTCTTGAACCACTCAAAAGTTCCTTGCTCTTTTGTGCTCCAATGGAAGTAAGCTCTCTTGGTTTGGAACATCTCGTTTTTCCTTTCAGGAGAAGTGGGAGGAGGTGTGACCACGTTGTGGTTTCGGTTATTGTCTCTTCCTTCTTCTTCATCTCCATTGACTTTCAAGTTATTGATTATATCCTTGATAATGCTGATCATAGGAGTAGCTCCGATTCCTAGACCCACCAGTAGAACAACTTTGAAGTTCTTGTAGTCTTGTGATGGTGCTCCATACGGACCGTGGATTAGGATTTTTGGGAAGCACCGGCTTTAACATTTCAAAATCAAAGCAATTTAATCTCCCCTTCTGTTATAGTATTGTACTTCCTCCGTGGAACGGAGATAACTTTTTAGATTTTTTTCTTATTTTATAAACATAGATTTTTTTTACATTATTTTTTCATTAGTTAATATTAATAAATTGTAATTTTTTAATAAAATATTAAATGAAGTTAATTGAATAACTATTATGGTCGATATTATTAAATATGGTATAATATAAACAAATAATATATCTAATTATAAATATTTATTATATTTCTATAATATTATTTGATAAATCAGTTTTTTACTTTCCGCGGTCACGTTAATTCTTACGATAATTAATTACAAAATTATTTTTAATGAACTGAACATATTATTTTCCATTATTAAACAAATTTGTCTTAGTTTCCTTTTTCTTTATCTTTTTAATATATATACATATGAATATAAAACAAAAATATATTTACAAAATGGAAATAAAATGTATCTTATTTAAAAGGAAAAGATCACATGTCTGATTAAAACACAATACTATTTAAAACAAATCCTACATACAAATTTCAAAATATTTTCATTTAAAATATTAATTAATTATTATAATATATTTATTTATAAATACTTATACACGTGCATAAGCATGTGGAATCACCTAATTTTTATTATTCGTGGAAACTGTCAAAAAAATATCTTTGGGAATGAATGGAATTTTCAATGAATAGCTTATTGATAAGACTTACAAAGGGGAGTTATTCCCGTTCCTCCAGTCTCCTATAATCTGCCTCACTTCATCAGGGCGGGCGGGGGCACACAGCTGAGGATCAGATCCATACAAACGAAATTACATACACGTACCAACTTAATCTCTAGTGTTTATGTAAAGAGAAAAAACAATAGAGTTTAAGTACCTCAGAGAATATTGATCTTAACTTGTTAGTCCAGTCTCCTAGACCCCTGATGTGGACACTAAGGTATTCATCTCCTGGAGCCGATGTAATTGAGAATGGATGCCTGTTTATATGCAAAACAACTCATTTTTCAGTTTGTTTCCATACAAATAATATGAGTGTTTGTGTTATTACCATTCTAATAAAGACACTTCGGAACATTTGAGATACATGTATTGTCCGCTTTCGTATCTGAAGTTGTTTGGTCTGGACAATTGAAGTGATAAGAGATCCCCTGGTAACACACTAACCTGTTGAAAATTAAGGTAAATATGTAGCAGAAGTTAATATTTCAAGAGACAAATGTTAATAGATTCCACCTTTAGTATCTTAACAGCCTCGATTCTTGACCTGAGCGAACGAACCAGCCTTTCAGACAGGTAAAGAACCACCGGTACCATCAAGTACATCCAAGTCTATTAAACCCCAATGAAAATTGAAATCAGAGAATACTTTATTGCATAACACATTAGGTGTCTAGTGATTAAATAAGTTACTAACCGTCTTCCTGTACCATGTCTTGATGAGGTAGACATAGTATCCGTGAACGACTAGGAGTGTGTAGACGATAACAAACAAATGGTGAGTGTACCAGAAGGAGTTGAAGCCGGTTATTTTCTTCAATGGTTTAGGAAGAGACGTCAACTTATTTCTTCTGAACCATGATGTAGCCAATGTGAAGGTTATGGTCATTAATATAACCATGACAGTCCCGGTTACTACTTCCACTGACTTCAAAAATTGCACATAACTCTTTGGCTGTACTCCAAAATACTGCTCCATTGGCTTATATGTCTCTTCATCGGCAGCTATCAGCCGAGGGAAATCACATGCTAAGTGTGCTGTGGCATGGATTACAACTCCAATTGAGATTGCTATTGCTATGACCTGTGTAATTAAGATTCAATCATAAGTGTTCTGCATCGAGTTGATCTGAACAAAAATACTCGAGGAAGTTAACATTACCTTGTGGAAGTTGAGGTTGTCATCAAAAGGAACAACAACATTTAACTTGGTTTTGGTCCGGAGCCAAGTTATGGTGTTCCTACAAACTGGTAACAAGACCATAGCCATGTTCAGTTTAAGGGTCTCTCCAGCTCCTTTAGCTATACAAACACAAGCTCCCATAACTTGGTAAGCCGGTCTTTTTCGATACTCCACGGCCTTCCACGTGAACAGCCCGGCCATAACAGCTATCCATAGAGCCATCACCCACAGTCTCTTCCAATTATCCAACACAAAATACTTCACCCCACTGTACAAACGCTTCCCGAGATTCCTACTCTGTGATACTTTAAGCTGTTGACTTATCAATTCACTCACTGCCTTACTATTGTCATCTCTGTTAGCCTCAGTTGGCCCTTGCAACAGCAGAACCTGGAGAGCCTCTATCTGTTTGGCATTGTTGAAAGTGCCTCCAAACACACGTTAAAAACACAGACAAAACAAATATCATCAGTTCACAGAAACATACCCTGATGTACCCATATTCATAGGGATCTAGTTCTTTCATAATCAAAGCAGCATATTCATCTGCCTTATCCCTAATCTTATCCAGGTTGTTGGCAGAAGCACTTAGAGTTATAATCTGTACATGAAGAGGAAAAGCTTTTTCTGACAGAGATCACAAAGCGCTTCAACATTTTTCTAATACAAAGAATCAAATTATACCTTTAGTACTTCGTTTTCAGTCAACCTCCCATCCGAATCCGTATCGGCCCTGAACACAATCCAACCATCAGACTAAAAAAGTTGGTGTCCGAACTGTCAAACTAATGCCTATTTAATTTAATTTAAAATTAACTAATGATTAGTGGATTGCCCTTTAATCTATTTATATATTCCATCTGTTTCATAATACAAGATATTTTGCTTGAAAGCACAAGAATTAAAAAATTAATTATTTTTTAAAGAATAATATTATTAAATAATATAAATTAAAATATAAATTTAATCAATCATAAATAATATAGTAAACTGTTATTAGTTAATCAATTTTCAGTAAAGCTAAAGTACTTTAAAAATATCAAAACAGTTTATATTTTATATTTTGAAACATCAAAATTTGTTATATAGTGAAACTGAAAGATTAATATATATATTAGTCAATTATTTTTCTAGTACCGATCAAAACTGAATTAATTCTTAACCATTCCCCTCCGTCTCGCATGATCTACTGATGTGAAATAATATTTAAGGATTTATCTAAAGCACCTGCAATGGGGAATCCTTAAGGGGAGTTCTTAGCGAAAAATAATTAAATAATCGGTGGATCCTATTAAAACCTAAGGATTCGATCCTTAGAAACCTTAAATAAGGATCGACACGTGGCGACACGCGATTGGTTAATTTTTTTTTTTTTTTTAATCTGAATAAAAATCAAAAAAAAAATCAAAAAAAAAATGGTCTCACCATTGTGGATGCTCTAACGTTGGATGACTCTGTTATTAGGTCAAATTCAGACTTATTGTCGCTAAATGGATTAGTTAGCAGTTACCCTAATAGTTATTCTTTTAATTACCGATGCGAAATTAATTCGTTCATTAAAACGAGCTTCTTACTTGAATCATAGAAAAATGGTTTTCAAGAAAATTACATGTCGAAGAAAATTCGTAGCCTCGAATCAAAGTCCTGATCATTGATCTGCTCCCAGAATCGTTGCAGCTGATCCTTGTTTATTACATCTCCAGTTATGTTTCGCCTCCTTGCTAAGGCGTCGAACAATGCCAACGCAAATCCCGTTGACTTGATCCCTGCAGCAACGTTTACCAAATCCAAATGAAAACTTATGCAACCACAAAAAAAAGTTTCAATATGTATTAGAGATACTATATCCACATCGAGAATTTTAAAGCACACTAATTAATATATAAAAAATTAAGAATGAGTCCACTTATTACTAATTGGTTTTAAGTTGGAAGCTCGTATTAATTCGGAATCTAACAATCTGTTTACCTATACAATCACCGAACTTGGGACGAATCAATAAACCGTTGGTCTCCTTGGTTATATCATCGAATGTTTTCTCAACACGAGGCCAACCAGTGACGCAATCAGTTTTGGTAATGAACTTGAGACCTTTGAGCGCTAGCTCTGTGCTTGATTTCAGTGGCCTACGCGGTGGTTTTATCTCCGACGTCGACGAAACAGAAGAAGCAACACGTCTCAGTTCGCTACTAACTGTTGACGCTAGGCGTTTCAGCACTGAGATGCTATTCTTCCTCGAAAGGCCTTGTCCCAAAAGTGATTTCTCTGGATCCTCGCATGGCTTCAAGCTGTTGGATTCTTTGTTGGTATCGACCGTGATCTCCCCATACTCTTTATCATGACCATCCTCGTAACCAATGCTCGCCGATGACTGTCTTCTGTGTCTTGTCGCGTTTTCAGACCCTAGCGTTTGCATGTTACTTTTGGACTACTCAACTTTTATTTCAACCTCTGCCTTTAGAGATGCTTTGTGCATTTATGCTTTGTGCATTTGATATAAATAAGCTACGTTGAGAGAAGAGTTTTAAAATGTTGAAAACCAGAGAGACGAGGTATACTGAATATTATATTGAAATCTTAGTTAGTAGTTTCTTCGTGGCCAAGTCATCCGCGGATTGGCCACGACCAATATGAGAGACGTATCATATAAGTTATTATCAGCATAATCAAATTTTCATTTGTTTTATTGCCCAGATACTATTATATTACCTCACGTTAATTGCACCTACTGTTTCATTGAAATGTAAGTCATTTTTAACTAATTAATTGGTCATTTGAAATAAGTAAACAACCCACATAGCATTTCTATTCTCCAATCACTTTCAAGAAAATAGTTTAAAAAGAATATGAAACATTTTTGTTTAGAATATTGACTTGATCTTTTTAAAATATGAACACGTCACATCATTACATTTACATCTTTTATAATATGAATAATTAGCATTCAAAACCAGTACACACAATAATGACTTATACCTCATCATGAAAAGAAAAAAATATCTTATAGTCGTGTCTAGCAAATTTACATTCCAACAAAATATGTAATTTATCAGTAAAAAAATACATAATATGTAATTTAGGTAAATTTAAAAATAGAAAAAATATAATAATAGAATTTTCTTTGGAGGGGTCAACCAACGTATTTACTTTACAGCCTGTAACTTCTCCTTTTTACTATTATCGTTTGTGGTTCATTTTTGTTGAATCTGTCCAGTCAGGAGGCATCGACGAGCAAGAGAAGTATATAAACCCCGTCGATGCTTCTTTATTTCTTCAATAGTAAATAATCTAGTAGTAAAATACCTAATTTTTAGTTCTGTTTCCTGTTTTCATTATTTTCTTTTATTTTGTAAGAAAAATAAAAGAAAATAATTAAGATATTAAAATAATAAAAGATGGGTTACATTTCTCTGACCATAGCTGCATTCGTAGTTGCTTTTGCCTCTCCAGTGGTTCTAGCCACCGATACAGCGCCGATTCCAGAAGACAGATCCCAAATCCCGCAATGGTTCCAGACAAACGTTGCACCCTATTCCCAGAGGAAGGGAACCCTAGACCCTGCCCTAGAAGCTGCTGAAGTAGCTCGACAAATTATCACTGTAAGTTATAATATAATTCAATAATCTTATTCAGTTGTAATAAATTCAATAAATACAATTTATTTTTAAAATTTACAATATGTTATTCTCTCTCTCTCTTTTGATTTAGTAGTCGTTGTAGAAAAAAATTTCGTTTCAAAATAAATGTCGTTTTAGAGTTTCAGTGCAAAATTTATTAATAAGGTTCTTCATTTTATTTTTTTATTGGTTGAAATATAGTTAGATGTATATGTAATTGTGTTTTTATTTTGGAAATATACAAAATTATATATTTTCTTAATATGTATATATAAATCTAGAATGACAAATAAGATAAAACGGAAAGAGTATTATTTAATTAAAATACATTGCAAATTATGTCAAAAATGTATCTTTGTCAAACATTTTTAATTTCAAAACATAAATATTTGTAAAACGAAGTGACTATTTCATTGCAGGTGAATCAAAAAGGAGGCGCTAACTTTAAGACAATAAACGAAGCGATCAAGAGCATTCCGACAGGAAACAAGAACCGTGTGATCATCAAGTTGGCTCCAGGTGTATACAATGAAAAGGTCACGATCGACGTAGCGCGACCATTCGTAACATTGCTTGGTCAACCTGGTTCAGAAACGATCTTGACTTACCACGGAACGGCCGCTCAGTACGGAACCATGGAGAGTGCAACTCTTATAGTCTGGTCTGACTATTTCTTGGCAGCTAACCTCATCATCAAGGTATGTAAAATTATATACTCTTTCTACGTATGTTATTATTGCATTACTTGCTATACATACTAAACTAATGTATGTGTATATTTGATTATGCATGTTATTCTCTAGAATACTGCTCCTATGCCGAAACCAGGTGCACAAGGACAAGCTCTAGCTACGAGGATCAACGGGGATAAAGCAGCTTTCTACAGCTGTAAATTCCACGGTTTTCAAGATACTCTTTGCGACGACAAAGGCAACCATTTCTTTAAGGACTGTTACATCGAAGGAACCTATGATTTTATCTTCGGAAGAGGAGCTTCCTTATACTTGGTAAGCTATGTGATATCTCTTAACACAAAAATCATTAAATACTTAGATCATCTTTATCCTAGTTTTTAGGAAGGTTCTTAGGTGGTGGTACCCACCCAAACCATATAAAACCGTTTTTTCTGTATGCAAAATAAGACACTTTCTTTCTACGTTTTTTGTATTGTTTGCGGATCTCACCGTCACGTGTCAATGAGGTCCGCGATTGGTTCCTTTTTATTTTATTTTTTAATCAGTTAAAAATAAATAAATAATAAGAACCCCAATGTGGAGTTTAGAAATTATGGTGCTCTTATATAATAACATGTTTATATACATATTTGTATATAAATCGATAGAACACGCAATTGCACGCTGTTGGGGACGGATTAAGAGTGATCACGGCACAAGCTAGACAAAGTGACACCGAGCAAAACGGATACACGTTCGTGCACTGCAAAATCACTGGAACCGGAACCGGAATCTATTTAGGCCGGTCTTGGATGAGCCACCCAAAAGTTATCTATGCTTTTACAGAGATGAGTAGCGTGGTCAATCCAGCAGGGTGGAGAGAAAACTTCAACCGCGGCTATGACAAGTAACATTTCATATCATCACAATCACATATATATAACTCGATCAGTTACATTTTCATATATTTTGATCATAAAAACTGAATTAATCGGATATTGTGATTTTGTATAAATTCAGGACGGTTTTCTATGGAGAATACAAGTGTTTCGGACCAGGTTCACACCAAGAGAAGAGAGTGCCTTACACACAAGATGTTGATCAAAACGAAGTTAGGCCTTTCCTCACTCTTGGTTACATCAAGGGTTCCACATGGCTACTTCCTCCTCCTAAATACTGAAATTTTTCTTAATTCTCCTAAATATTGATTAATGTAACAGTCCTTAATTCTTAAACCAGTGAAATGTTCCCATCTCTTATTTCTTTTTTGTATTATCTGAGATATGAAACTATTCAATTCAAAACATTTTGGTATTAATACGTTCCCCGGAAGTTTGTGGAGTTATTCGTTATTTATCTACAAAATTCTATAAACCTGCGATGCATACGTAACTGAGTAATGTTTTGAAACGGTATATAATTTTGTAAAACATGATTGTAATTATAATAATTAATCAAAACTAAGTAAGTAAATTATGGTGATACAGACGCACACCATTGAGTTCATGATATGTTTGACGTACAAACAAAAAGAAGGAGTCTGTCAATCTGTCCACGTGATATGGTTCTATCAGAACATGTTTTTTTTATAGAAAGTATTAAAATCGTAGATTAATAGATTACGTGTACTTGGTAGATTTCATCGTTTTAATTTCTGTAGTTCTAGTTGGAAATGTTCAATTTTTGATTTTCTTGTATCTAACATATTAATAAGTGATCTAACAAAATTAAAAGACAGTAATGACTGACAGAGCCGCCGAGTAGCCGCGTCTCACAGCCAGGTGAGCAAAGAGTCGCCATCCAATTAGACAGCAACTTCTGCAACGTGTGTACTTGGGTCTGACTATGATTCCGAATCTGGTTCCTACGATTTTAGACCATCCGGTTTTTAACGGCTTAGATTGCTTAGAAGCATTACTACGACATTGTCACGTCTCCAGGGAATCGTGCCATTAATGACGACTCACTCCTTGTTTTACGCATCTTCCAGACTTCCACATGATAATTCATTTGTTTCACGTTTTGTTGAAAAAATATATACAGTTGATAATTTTGAAATTTATAATTTCATGTTGGTCATTTTCTAAACTATATTCAGATTAATCGTCTGTAGTTTCACCAATTGCCGTTTATTTTTTTTCTTCTTTTAGCAATTTCAGCGGTATGTTCCGAAAATGCCCTTTCAATAGTAATTCATTCACAGTATTGTAGTATTATTTTATATGTGAATCATCATAATAATCGGTTTAAATTTCTATGATTTCCTTATTGTTTCACCAGAAAATATACAATTTGATCTTAATGATTATTTATTATGATTTTGTTGTATATATATATATATATATATATATATCTTCATTATCTAGATGATGGCATATCAATTATTGAAGAATGAATAGTTAGGGGAATCCATTGTACTAGATGCATATTTTTTGGTTCTAACGTGGACCTTATGTAAGATGTCTATCCACAACTTCGTAAATCAGTTCTAGAATTAAATATCATTAAATGTCTTATAAGCCTTAGAAGACAACTTTTGTAAGAAAAAGGAAATAAAAGTCATATTGATCTGTCTTTTGGAAGATCAATTAGTCATAAAAATGGTTGTAACATTGATGAAAGGATAAATAACACCGTCCCGAGTTGTTGACCAAACAAGAAAAATAAACCACCTTCCCTAGTTCACTATGTTTAACCAAAAGTGAAAGGATAGAAAAATGCTAATCAACTAAATACTCTTCCACCCTTTTTGGGGGTCCAACACGTCTTCTACAAAGGAGAGTATTAAGAAGCAAACTTATTTTTCCTCATTTACGTAAATATATATCTCTCTAAAAAACCTCTAATAACAAAATCTGTAATTTTACTTGTCTAGCAATATATAGAAAAATAGAAAACTTAAAATATTATTTATTCTGATTTATATAGAAAAATAGAAATTTCAAAACATTTTTTATTCTGATTTTTCAAATAATTTTATATGAATCTTAGTATATTTTAAACACGAATAAAATTTAGATATTTCATTGAAGTTTATAATGTACTTTTTCGTCATTTTCTTTTTTTCAATGTTTTTGTGTCACGCAATTTTTTTGGAGGAAAATGTAGGGTTTGTATTATTGACTTTTTGAGATTTGATGGACTTAAAAAAGCCAAAAAAGTTAGGAAGAAATTAAAAGATAGACGAAATTAGATAGTTAAGGACAAAAGAGTCATTTTCACGAATAAGAGAGTTTCTCTTTCGTCTCCATTCAAAATTAACGCTTTCTCTGTCATCCCCTCCTACTACAAATACACTCCTTTCTTCTCTTATTCTTTCCTCATCTCAAATCAAAGTGATTAGAAAACTCCATTGAGCCATGAATGCTTTAGCCGCAACGAACAGAAACTTCCGTCACGCATCGCGAATCCTCGGTTTGGATTCGAAGATCGAGAAGAGTCTCATGATCCCATTCAGAGAAATCAAGGTCGAATGCACGATCCCAAAAGACGACGGAACTCTCGTCTCCTACATCGGATTTAGGGTTCAACACGACAATTCTCGTGGACCCATGAAAGGCGGAATCAGATATCACCCCGAGGTATAAAAAAGTCTCAATTTTTTTTTATGTTTGAATCATCTGTTCTTGATCTAGGGTTTGTAATTGGAATCTAGAGATTGGGTATTTCTAAAGTTTTGATTTTTTTGGTTTTTAAAGGTTGATCCTGATGAAGTGAACGCTTTAGCTCAGCTGATGACGTGGAAGACAGCTGTTGCTGACATTCCATATGGTGGAGCTAAAGGTGGGATCGGATGCAGCCCTCGTGACTTGAGCTTGAGCGAGCTCGAGCGTCTTACACGTGTCTTCACGCAGAAGATCCATGATCTCATTGGTATTCACACTGATGTCCCTGCTCCTGACATGGGGACTAATGCTCAGACCATGGCTTGGATTCTTGATGAGTACTCCAAGTTTCATGGTCATTCCCCTGCTGTTGTCACCGGAAAGCCCATTGTAAGAGGCTCTTGATTATGATTGTGATTGCCAAAGTTTTGAGCTTTTTTTATTGGTGTGTGAGTGTTTGATCTCTTTGGATGTAGGATCTTGGTGGTTCACTTGGTAGGGAAGCTGCCACAGGACGTGGTGTGGTCTATGCTACCGAAGCTCTTCTTGCTGAGTACGGAAAATCGATTCAGGGATTGACATTTGTTGTTCAGGTAAATATTATTAATCTTGTATTATCTGAGAATGAGAAGGAGAAGTTGAGAGATTTGCTTGGTGTGTGTGTGACAGGGTTTTGGGAATGTTGGAACATGGGCAGCTAAGCTGATCCATGAGAAAGGAGGCAAGGTGGTTGCGGTAAGTGACATTACAGGTGCAGTCAGAAACCCTGAAGGTATTGACATCAATGCTCTTCTGAGACACAAAGAGGCAACGGGAAGTCTCAATGAGTTCAGTGGTGGAGACGCTATGGACTCAGACGAACTGTTGCTCCATGAGTGTGATGTTCTCATTCCTTGTGCTCTTGGTGGTGTCTTGAACAAGTATGAACAGAAGCTTTCTCTCGTCATATCTCAACACCATCCATTAAGATTCAGCTTTCTGATTCTTCTTTGATCTTTTTGGTTAGGGAAAATGCTGGAGATGTGAAGGCAAAGTTCATAGTAGAGGCAGCTAACCATCCAACCGATCCAGATGCTGATGAGGTAAGAACCCATCTCTAAAACCTGTTATAGTCAAATCCTAATCTGTTTTGATTATTTGGCAGATTCTGTCGAAGAAAGGAGTGATTATACTTCCAGATATATACGCAAACGCAGGAGGAGTGACGGTGAGTTACTTTGAGTGGGTGCAGAACATTCAAGGGTTCATGTGGGAAGAGGAGAAAGTGAACCTGGAGCTGCAAAAGTACATGACTCGAGCCTTCCACAACATCAAGACAATGTGCCATACTCATTCCTGCAACCTCCGTATGGGAGCTTTCACCCTTGGAGTTAACCGTGTCGCTCGAGCCACCCAGTTGCGTGGTTGGGAAGCTTAGTCCTATTGAATTTTTCCCCATATACTCTGTTTTTCTTGTGTTTCATTGTTACTGAAAATAATTCAAATGAATTGAATAACTAACAGAATAAAATAAAAGATATTATTGATTTGTTTTTTGTTCTAATTTGTAGTTTTCAAAAAAGTTGTAACATTTCCACATTTTTATTATGAACTGAGAATTACAAATCAAAAACACATACATACAAACAGAGAACACTCCTCTGTTTTGGGGGAAAGAGGAACAAAGGCTTTTTTACTTAGCCGTAGCAGCGGATAGGGTCCTTACAGCTCTTTGCTGGAGATTGAGCATTGCCATACATACCACCTTTGGCGAGATAGTGCTGATGGTATTCTTCAGCTTTGTAGAACTTCTTTGCCGGCAAGATCTCAGTCACAATCTTCTTCTCAAGTTTTGTCTGCTGATTCTCTAGAGACTCACGTGCAAGTTTCTCTTGCTCTGGTGTGTAGAAGTATATCCCTGATCGGTATTGAGCTCCCACAAGCTCTCCCTGCAACATTTATCATCAAGGAATGGTTATCAAAAGTATTTTTTCACAAAACAAGAAATCAAAAACCAACAATGAAAATAGATACCTGGCGATTCAAGGTGGTGGGATCATGCCTAGACCAGAACAAATCAAGAAGTGTCTCATAGCTGCAGTCATTGGGATCATACTGAACCCTTACAACCTCTGCATGGTTCGTTGTGTTCGTGCAGACAACCTCGTATGAAGGATTGTGCGAGATCCCATGAGTGTACCCTACCTCAGTCTCAGTCACGCCAGGGATCCTCTGGAAAGCAAGCTCCAGTCCCCAGAAACATCCAGCGGCGAACTCAGCAAACTGGCTTCCCGGTGCCGCTACATCGTTGTCAGGCTCCTGTGCTATCGGAGAAGGAACAATAGCAGGTGTTTCTACTAACTTAGGCTCTTCTTGAGGTGCAGGAGAAGGATCAGTTGCAGGTGTATCTAATAACTTAGACTCTTCTTGAGCTATAGAAGGATCCATTTTGCTAGATTGATATGAGAAAGATTAGTCTCTTGTCTATATAGAAAGAGTGAGTCAGAGATTAACACCACCTACCTAAAGGCCGAATAGCTTTTAGTTATTGGCACACAAGAAAAATACATAATGGTTTGGTGAATTATGTGTTTTATCAGATGTCTACAGAATAATAATTAAAAAAAATTCCACCCACTATTTTATTAAAGTCACGTTTGTTCTGTATTAAAGCTATAAAATCAAATTGACAATAAGAAACTTTATGAGACTGTAGCCATGTCTTATAAGTGAAACTATATACGTAGCCTAAAGTGAAATTAACTCGAACAAATAATTGTATAACTAACAGAATAAAATAAAAGATATTATTGTTTTTTTTTTGTTATTTATTCCTTTTGAATTTTTCAAAGAAGTAACATTTTCACATCTTTTATTATGAACTGAGAATTACAAATCAACAACACACACACATACAGAGAACACTCTTCTATTTTGGTAGGAAAGAAGAACAAAGAGTTGTTAAAAAAAAAAAAAAAAAAAAAGGAATAACCGCAGGTTTATCTACTAACTGAGGTTCTTCTTGAGCTATCAAAGGATCCATTTTGCTAGATCAATATGTGAAAGAAAGGATCAGATTGGTGGATGTTCTTAAAGTGTGTATTGTTGTTGATGGTGAAACAAATGGCAATAAGAAACCTTATCCATCATATTATTTTTTTCATCCATAAGATTCGCTAACATCAATAGACATTTATGAAGTCTCTAACATGAAAAACGAAAGTAACTTGTTACACTTATTAGGGATCTAGTTGATGTTGAAATTGTGTAACAAACAAGTCTTCAACATCCTCTGTTTTGGGAGACAGGAGGAGGAAACAATCATCTTTTTAAGCCGTAGCAGCGCTACACATGAGTGGACTGTTGCAAGCTATGCCACAGGACTGCCCACCCTTTGACAGGTACTGCTGATGATACTCCTCAGCTCTATAGAACTTCTTAGCAGGTAGAATCTCAGTCGTGATCTTCCCCTCCATTTGTTGCTGGTGACGTTCCATTGACTCCACCGCTAGTTTCTCCTGCTCAGATGTGTAGAAGTATATCCCTGATCTGTATTGGGTTCCCACATCTTTTCCCTGATCACAGTTCAAGTCATTAGCCACGGTCAACTACATGGATATGTTAATTTATCACTTCACATCATCAAATGTTTCACATTCCATTTGGTATTAGCAAATGAATTGAAAAAAATAACAGAATAAAATAAAAAGATAAGTTTTAATTTTCTTTTGCTATTTATTCAGTTTGAAGTTTTCAAAAAAAAATTGTAACATTTCCACATCTTTATTATGAAATTTTAGAATTACAAATTAACAACACACAAAAAAAGTCTTAAATCGTATAACGTACCTGGCGATTCAAGGTGGTGGGGTCATGTCTAGACCAGAAGACATCAAGCAGAGAATCATAGCTGCACTCATTGGGATCATACTGAACCCTGACAACCTCTGCATGGTTCGTTGTGTTCGTGCAAACATCCTCGTATGAAGGATTGTGGAGGAACCCTTGGGAGTATCCAACCTCCGTATGAGTCACACCGGAGACACTCTGAAACGCCAGCTCCACGCCCCAGAAGCATCCAGCTGCGAACTGTGCAATCTCATTTCCCGGCGCCGGAGCGTCATTGTCGTTTCCCTGAGTGATAAGAGAAAGATTCATGGCGAAGTTTTCTAGAGAGAATATATTAGAGTTTATGTTTTGTGTTTTTTTTGAGAAAAGAGTTTATGTATTTGCATCGAGACACTCCATACATGAACTATATATACCACCTGTATAGTTAACCATGGAATGTATATATTATTTATTTCCGTCCAGATACACGATCTATAAATACTATAACATTAAAGACAAAATTGGAGTGTATATGCTATGTAACTCCGTCCAGATACACTCCATTCATGATCTAACTATAAATATCACGTGTTAGATAACGTTAAAACAACGTCAGAGTGTATATCCTATGTACTTCTGTCCAGATACACTGCATACATGACTCTAACTACCACCTGTATTTTTGGTAAAAAAAATTAACACCTGTATTGTTTTTATTTTATTTTTGAACTAGAATAACAGCTGTATTGTCAACACTAAGAACATTAGGGTGTATATACTATACTATGTATATCCGTCCAGATACATTCCATACATGAACTATAAGTTATATAGTCAATGAGAGGGTGCAGCGAAATGGAACACGGGTCTTAGTTTGACTGTTAGTCTCGTTTGCGTTTTAATAGCGATCACGATTAGAATATGCGAGTTTAAATCGCAATGGTAACTGAACTTTGAAAGTGAAAAAAGGTCCAACATGTGTATGCTAAGTTGAACCAAGAAGTTAAGGTGGAAATCTAACCAATATATGTTTATATCTCAACTGATTATTTATTGTCTTCTTCTTTTCTTTTTTTTTTTTTTTTTTTTTTTTTTTTTTTTTTTCTTTTTTTGATAACCGTGGGATCCGGCGACCGAGGTCAACCGACTAATTCCACGAGGCACACGGCACTCCACGTATTCTTGCGATTTAACACTAGTCCGGGTGGCCACACGGAATTTCGAAGCCGGGTCCATATTAGGACCTTTAACTCCCTCAAGACCACTAGTCCACCACCGAGTGGTTATATATCTCAACTGATTATTTATTGTCATCCAAATGGAAAAAAAAAACAATAGTATGAAACAAAATTTAATATGCAACTGAATTGATCATGCACCTAGTTTAATGTAATCGAAATGAAATTACTTTTGTAAACCGAAATTAAATTGTTCATATCTATAGATATTAAGGAATAAATTTAAATATACTTTATATTCGTTTCTTACAATATAATTATCCAAAATCACACACAGAATTGAACCACCAACATTTTTGGTTTGTGTTTAGTCATAACGCTTCAAACCAATTGAACCAAAACAACAAAAATATATCAAACCAGACCGAATACTCACTCTCATTGTACGCATTTACATCTGAGAAATATACATATAGACACTATGTCTTAAAAAAAAAAGAATATATATAAACACTAGTATGATGCCCTTCTATGTAGGAGCACATTATATTTATCCATATAAATGCTATACGAAAATAAAGAAATATTATTATTCTAGGAATATAAATGGTGTAGATGTACTTGTTTTTGTTAAATATAACATATGTGTTACTTATTATGAATGCTTAAGAATAAAAATCTACAGAGATAGAAGATATTTTATTAAGTATGATTAAATAGTTAGAAATCTTATTCCTGATCAAAGGAGCAGAGCTATCGACAATAAGTCATTTGAAACCGCATCCTATCACTGAACTACTCCACAACTCCAAGGCTGCATGGCTTACTCAGACGTTGGTATTTTATCTTATGGCAACTGATGGCTAAGGTATTATTTTTCATTTTTTTCTCTTTCCATCCGTAAATGACCATAGTGTTTTAATTTTTTTTTCCTAAAATTTGGTGCATATTGTTTTAAGTTACTCAATAAATTTGAAATTTCATCAAAAATAGTTATAAATCTTTTTTTTTTGACAAATATAGTTAGAAATCTTAAAAATAAAAACATACACATTTTTAGGAAACATACACTTTTGTGTTATGTATTCAGTTTCAAGTTTTGAAAAAAGTTGCAGCATTTCCACATCTTATTATGAACTGAGAATACAAATTAACAAACAAACACAGAAGGATCAGTTGCAGGTGTATCTACTAATTTAAGCTCTTCTTGAGCTATCAAAGGATCCATTTTGCTAGATCAGTATGTGAAAGGAAGGATCAGATTGGTTATGTTCTTTTTTATCAACGATTGGTGATGTTCTTAAAGTGTGTATTATTGTTGTTGTTGATGGTGAAGCAAATGGCAATAAAAAAACGTATCCATCTTATTTTTTTTCATCATAAGATTGGCTCAAATCTAAACAACCAATAATTCAATAACATCAATAGACATTTATAGAGTCTCTAACATTAAGAAACACGAAAATAACTTGTTACACTTATTAGGGATGTAGTTGTGTACAAGTCTCTAACATCCTCTGTTTTGTGAGATAAGCAGAGGAAACAACTCAGCATTTTTAAGCCGTAGCAGCACTGCACATGAGTGGACTGTTGCAGGCTATGCCGCAGGACAGCCCACCCTTGGACAGGTACTGCTGATGATACTCCTCAGCTCTGTAGAATTTCTTAGCAGGTAGAATCTCAGTCGTGATCTTCCCCTCCATTTTTTGCTGGTGACGTTCCATTGACTCTGCCGCTAGTTTCTCCTGCTCAGGTGTGTAGAAGTATACCCCTGATCTGTATTGGGTTCCCACATCTTTACCCTGATCACAGTTCAAGTCATTAGCCACCGTCAACTACATGGATATGTTAATATCACTTCACATGATCAAATACTACACATTTGATTTGTTATTGCAAATGAATTGAATAACTAACAGAACAAAATAAAAAGATAAGTATTGATTTTTTTGTGTTATGTATTCAGTTTGAAGTTTTCAAAAAAAGTTGTAACATTTCCACATCTTTTTTTTGAGAAAAAACATTTCCACATCTTTATCATGAAATCCTAAAATTACAAATCAACAACACAAATAAAAAGTCTTAAATATTGGGACCAAGTTAAGAGAAACCCAACAACATAGTCTAAAGTACCTGGCGATTCAACGTGGTAGGGTCATGCCTAGACCAGAAGACATCAAGCAGAGACTCATAGCTGCACTCATTGGGATCATACTGAACCCTGACAACCTCTGCATGGTTCGTTGTGTTCGTGCAGACATCCTCGTATGAAGGATTGTGGAGGAACCCTTGGGAGTATCCAACCTCCGTATGAGTTACACCGGAGACACTCTGAAACGCCAGCTCCACCCCCCAGAAGCATCCAGCAGCGAACTGTGCAATCTCATTTCCCGGCGCCGGAGCGTCATTGTCGTTTCCCTGAGTGATAGCAGAAAGATTCATGGCGAAGTTTTCTAGAGAGAATATATTAGAATGAATGTATTTGCATTCAGATAGACTCAATACATGAACTATATATACCACATGTATAGTTAACCCTAAAGTGTATATGCTATGTATATCCGTCCAGATACACGATCTATAAATACCACATGTATAGTTAATATTAAAGACAATATTAGAGTGTATATACTATGTAATTCCGTCCAGATACACTCCATATATCAACTATAAATATCACGTGTTAGGTAATGTTTTCTTTTGAACAAAAACGTGTTAGTTAATGTTAGAGTGTATATCCTATGTGCTTCCGTCCAGATACACTGCTACATGAACTACAAATACCACCTGTATTTTTGGTAAAAACGTAACACCTGTATTGTTTATTTTTGATCTAGAAACACATGTATTGTTAACATTAAAATGAACATTAGTGTATATACTATGTCTATCCATCCAGATACACTCCATACATGAACTATGATGAGAGACCGTGCAGCGAAACGAAACACGGGTCTTAGTTTGACTGTTAGTAGCGTTTGCGTTTTAATAGCGATCGTGATTAGGAAATTAAAAGGTCCAACATGTGTGCTATTAGCTAAACCGAACCATATTATAAAGTTGAACCAAGAATTTCAGGTTGAAATCTTACCACTATATGTTAATATCTCAATTGATTTTATTATTGCCATTTAAATGAAAAAAATAATAGTATGAAGCAAAAGTTAATATGCAACTGAATCGATCTACACGAGTTTAATGTAACCGAAATGAAACTAATGTTGTAAACCGAAATTAAATTAATTTTGTAAACCGAAATTAAATTGTTCATATCTACAGATATCAAAGGATACATATAAATTTTCTTTCTATTCCTTTCTTAAAATAAATTTATCCAAAATCACACACAGAATCGAACCACCAATATTTTTGGTTTGTATTTTGTCATAATTCTTCAAACCAATTGACCAAATAACATAAATAAATCAAAACAAACCGAATACTCACTCTGGTACGCATTTAAATAAGAGAATATATATACATTACTGTATATGAAAACTCTCCTATTTTAGTTGTTAATAAAATACAATATCAACGGAAAAGTAAAAACCATCAAATATACAAAATAATCCATACTACCCCTCAGACCGCGGCCACCAACGGGGGCAGCCGAGCTCGCAACCCCAGTCGCAGGGTTATTCTTTTTGGAAGATGGCTGAAGAATTCCTGCGGGGGCGGCCCGTGGAGAGCCCACAGGGGCCAGAGATGGGCCATTGCCTTCGACATTGACTTGTAGCCTCATACCAGCGAAGCAATGGAGCCGGTTACCACAGACAAAGAACCGGTCTCCCGGTTTGGATAGAGCAACGGTCGTGTTCCCATTTGTGAACGTACGGATCGGGTCCGTAGTGTTACAGCTTTGGAAGTTGTCTTTCTCCACTTCGTAGACACTATGCGTGGATGAGTATTGGAACACTGACAGTTAATAGATGGATCAGATTCACGCAATTATAATTAGTCTTAGTGCAGTTGATAGATGGATCTATGATATACTCCCTCCGTTCCATTAGATGTTTTAGAAAATTAAATTGTTTCACAAAGATGTATTTTTTTATGTTTTTTATATAAAAATTGCAAATTTCAATAAAACTGATTGAATTTATTGAAAGATTATTGGTTAAAATGCATTTGAATTTGATAATTTCTAAAAACAATGTATGATTAATGTGTTTTCTTAATATGTATGAAAATACCAAAACATCCATCTTAATGGAACGGAGGGAGTAGTAATCATGAATCTATAAAAAAGTGATAATATCAGGCTGATCACTAACCATAGTTTCACAAAATACTTTCATCATGAAACTGCAATATCAATTTTTAAGTTTTTGTTTTAGATAATGTAAAGTATTGGCTAATGCCTATATGTTTTAGAAGTCGATGGATGCCTTTATAATGATACTTACTTAGAACATCACCAACAGAGAATCGCTTGCCTAAAGGCCAAGATTCAAGATCGGAGCTTATGTCCCAACCAGACGTGTCTCCTACAAAATATGTAGTTGCGTTGCATCTTCTTGTTACTAAAATACCAAAAATGATGCAGAGATTGAAAATAAATAGCTTCTTCGACGCCTTCTCCATAATTTACGCAACTGTAGTTTTTTCAATAACTTGAGTTTTAGTTTTAGATGCATAAATGCATATATAATATGAGTGTGTGTGTATTGCCTAGCTTAAGGTTGCTCATAGGTGGATAACCTAATATCACAACCACCAAAACATATAACATCTGCTTTTTGTTCCTTGGCCTTTGTTTTTTTCTTAATGAATTTTTCGTGTTTCATAATTCATTGGATTCTTGTGCTGTTAGGTAAAGTTCACAACTCTAAATGGCTAAATATTCATGGTGACATTGGGCAAGTAGTTGTGTATTTCTTTCTCCAATCTATAATACATTCACAAATATTAGTACACGAACAATAGATAACAAAAACAAAATCAGTTAATGATATTAACTAACAAGATCAAGCTATTACATTAATTTAATTTACATACCTCGATTAATTATTATTACTTCTTCTCATTTTTTTTTTTGATAAAGTACTTCTTCTCATCTTTCGAAAATACTTGCTTGGATTTGGAATTGGCATCGAGAGGGTGTTGAACTTCTTGCCTAATCGGGACCAAACCCACCTAATATGCTTCCAGAGAATTTCCATTGTAACTCCTTTTTGTTTCTGTTGGAATATTCATAAAATAAAATATATTTAATACAGTTAGAGGCTCGTATCCGTTCTATATCTTCTGTAATATTTAATCAGTTTCGTAATATTAAATATATTTGCTTATGTGGTTGTGAGAAACAGAAAATTCGTATATCTGACAGAGTCATACCTTTGATCCAAATCACCGAAGCCATAGGCTAAAAATTAGCCACCAAGTAAAAAATTAACAGAATTAAGTAATGAATTTAATTAAAAGTTCTCGATTAATTAAAAATCAACACCTCCACAAAAGTAGTAAATTATCTTTTTAAGTTTGTTCGATAAAGAAACTGTTTGTTAACTTCCGTTAAAAATTTCATTTTAAAAATTCCGGTTAATCATGCTCTTACCTCTAAATTTGCTTTTTTACGCTTGAATTTACCTTCATGTTTACCTCTTCCACGTTTAGATTTACCTTTTCTACCTTTGGATTTTTTGTGACCTTTAGATTTGCCTCGGCCTTTGGATTTCTTTCCAAATCCTAGTATATTAATTAATCCAGAGCGAGAGAGAGAGCTTATCATTATTAATCAAAGCCTTTTATTCTTATAGGTGACATACAATTCATGAGTAATACACAACGTATTCTAAATATTGGAATAGATGGACCAATGTGTTTATATATCTTTACATGAATTTATCTTTAATTTACCCATGCATTTACCACAATTCCTATATTATGAACTTCCATTTATGAACTTTCTTCTTCTTCTTCTTCATCAGATGAACCCTTACGTGAATTTCTACCGAATAGACCTTTGCCCTTATCCTTTGAACGTTTACCCTTTTTCTTATCTTTATCTTTACCCTTTGAACGTTTACCCTTTTTCCTATCTTTATGCTTCCTATCTTTACTTCTCCCACGTTTAGATTTACCCTTTCTACCTTCAGATTCGCCTTCATCGCCTTCATCTTTGGATTTCTTTCCAAATCCTGGTATATGAATTAACCTTTCTAGCATCTTGCTCGTTATAAAGTTTGGCATTTCCAACAGAGATAGGAAGAAGGATGGCTGAGCTGCCGGAGCCGAGGCAGCTCCTTCCTTGCCCGGAGAAGATCCACTCGGGGGAGCTCCTCCAGGATGCCTACATCACACAAACAAGTGTGTATATACGTATACGTTAGACATTAATTGAAAAGCAACTTCGTATCATACTCTTATTTATTACGTTGATAATTTTTTTTCAGAAAACGGAAAAAGGTTGTGATGGGAAAGATACCTAAGAGCATGATTAACTCGGATTTCTTAAGGTGGGGTTCTTAGCGGAAGTTAAGAAACTGTTTCTTAACTGTTAACTAAAAACGCTAAGAACCGGTTCTTAAATAAAGACTTTAAGAACCGGTTCTTAGCGTTTTTAGTTAAAAGTTAAGAAACAGTTTCTTTACTTCCGCTAAGAACCCCACCCTAAGAAACCCGGGTTAATCATGGTCTAATAGTTAAGTTAAATTATCTTACAAAAGTAATACGGTGAGGTGTAATTTAATTTGTGTAACTATTTAAGGACAAATGAGAAGGTAGCATGTAATACTTCCTTCATTTTTTAATAAACAAAAAAATTTGTTCCAAATTATGTAATATTTTCAATTTTCAACATAAAATTTATTAGTATTTAATGTTATATGACCAATAGTGATATATATTTTATTTTGTTATTGTTTGAATTGTGGTTAGATAAATAATTAATAATTTTTGTTTATTGAAAATATAAAAAAATAATTATTTTCTTAATCTATGTGTATAACACTAAAACGACTTATATTAAAAAACGGAGGGAATATATATATATATATATATATATGGGGACTTCGGACTCAAGTACGTATTTGAATAATATATGAGCATCAATCTCGAGTGCATATTTTCAATATAATTTGTTTGATTTTACTTAATGAGCCGCATGAGGAGACCCATTCCCGTCACTCCGAAGGTGGTGCCAACCCCGAGCCCAGTTGCTAGGAGGGTCGTGGCAATGGTGGCGGGTACGAGAATGGGACTGAATACGATGAAAAGCGGCGTGGATACGGCTAATGCCACGGCTGAACCAGCGAGTGTTACACCGGCGAAGCCTAAAAAGACAACCGAGGCAACGGAAGCCATAACCACCTTGATAACCTCTAACACTGGGAAGAGAAACGAAAACATTCTTCCCTCTCTTTGTGACTGAGTCTGAGCTGATTCGTTTTGAATTTCTTCCTTCATATGTTCTTATGGTTTGGTGATGGGAAGAGAGAAGGCTTTTTATGGAGTTGTGTGGTTTCCGACGTGCACGGTACGTACACCTGCATGCCCCCATGTAAAACGACTGGACTATATAATCTACGTTACGTCACATCACATAATGCTTCTTTTTGTCATGTTTTTGGGACCTTTTCTTTCTTGTAAAATCTAAACTGTTTTTCTTTCTTCCGCTTATGAAATATCATCGCGTGAAGAAAGAATTTTCTTATTAGCCATATGCAATTAGTGAAATTAAATGAGTAAATTGATTACTTTATTAACAGATTGTTGGTTGAGCCGATGAAATCATTCTATTTACTTTAGAATTAGAGGTCGCTCACAATGGTAATTTGTTCGACGATGTAATAACATATGCTTCCTAATTTATGAACTAATCATTTTAAAGAAATTAAATGAAATAATTATCTATATTGACCTTGTATTATTGAGTTATTCAAAAACTCGAGTAATAAGGGAATAACGCAAACTCGAGCTTACATTCTTTTTCGAACCCCGAAACAATCCCAAAGCCATTTTGTCAGCTGATTTTAGGAGTAAATGTGTTCAATCAATGTTCAGCTAATTTTTTGAATGAGCGCAAAGTTATTGTCGTTTCCCCAATTTAAAATTCATTAAACGGCATGTTTCTCGGTTTATCCGCTAATCACTATTACTAGTACAACCCAAGAGAATCAGAAGAATCTCAATCAAGCATCATGTTAGGCTGAATCTCAATCAGTAAATATAATTTGTTTGATTCCCTAAACTTCCTTAATTTTATCATTTTGGGGGGTTGTTTAGATTACCTCTGCTTCTTGTAGCTACTTTAGGTCCATTGATCAATGATATTCACATCCTTTTCAAAAAAAAAAAAAAGAGAGTAGAAAGAAACTATATAACCTCTTACATTAGAGTAACCTCAACGGTAAACATCTCAACAACATGTTCTAATTGCAAAAATAATAAGAAATGTAATCATGTATAATTTTGCAGTCAAAATTTATTTATATGTGAAGAAAAATAAATATTTAGAAATTGACATTAGTATCAGAGCCGGTTTTTTACAATGCTTATTTAAGACCATGATTAATAGACGTCTCTTATATTCGTTAAAAAAAAAACTTTTTTAAGAGATTTGATTTTACTACTCCTTTTTCATTATTTTAATTTTTTTTAAGTAACCCAGTAAAAAACGCTTGATGGACATGCTTTTAGAAACTATATAGCCTCGTACGTTAGAACACAAGCATGCTTGGGCCAGTTTATTTGCGGCTTAATTGCTTTATTCGAATGACTCAATAATAAACTTGCAAACAATCATCTATGGTAATCTCAACGATATCACTTCATTCTTTTAAAATATACACCACAATCGAGTACATTTATTTGTAATTTCCTAACACGATATTATACATCAAGAGAACAGTATCTGAAACATCCGCATATAATCAGTAATATTTAATTAAAGAGACGATGGATAAACATTGGTTTTATTTTAAGGAACCCCAAAATAACTTAGTATCATCAAGTTCCTCCATATATCATCCCATAGTACGAAAGGCCTACTTATTCTTTTTTTCCTTTTTTTTATCCTCCTTTTTCCCTCCTTCCGTAGTTGGATTTTTCGGAGTCACTCCTGGAACTTTTGGCGGGTTCTTCCCCGTTACTTTCCTGCACAGAGTTGAATAATTATTAAAAATCTAGAATATTTGTGCATAAATCTAGAATGACAAGTAATATGAAACGGAAGAAGTATTATTTAATCAAGATTGGTTTTATTAGTTACTTAAAATGCCACATGATAGGATGGTAAGAGCATGATTATCCCTGAACTCCTTAATGGAGTTCTTAACTTTTATTTATTTTTATTTTTTTGCCAGACTTTTTTTAAAGAAAAAAAACAATTACAGGTCGACACGTGTTAGTGGGGTTCGAAAACAGTGCAAGAGACGGTTCTTATTTAAGAAATTTTAGAACCGTCTCTTGCATTGTTTATGGGTCCCATATATCAGTGGGACCCGCGAACAGTGGAAGAGACCCCAATAAAATACCTCTTTAATCATGCTCTAACGTGCAGCTAGGAAATCACCTACGTTGATGCAAATTATATTTTTTTGCCAAGCATATAAATAAGTTTCCACGTAGATGCATATGCTTAACGCCTCATATAACAAAAAAAAAACTATAAAAAACAAACAAACTGTGAGTGATTGCAATGAAGTTTTTGTTTAATTTACTTGAAGAGCCACATGAAGACGGTGATAGCCATGGCACCGATGGAGCCGGAGGCCGTGAAACCCGTAGCTAGCAAAGCGGTGGCTATAGTTGCTGGCACGAGAATCGGACTAAAAATGACAAAAAGCGGCGTGGTTACGGCTAATCCCACGGCTGAGCCGCCAAGGGTTATACCGGCGAGTACCATGAGAGCTAATGCAGCCCCAGCGGTGATAGCCGCCTGAAAAATCTCAAACATCTTTTGATAACCAGTGGAGATTTATGATGGAATGGTTGTGGTTTGTTGGTGCATGGGAAGAGAAGAGGGGATTTTATGAAGAACTTTGTGGAAGTCTTACGTGAACGGTACGGTACATATTCATGCTTACATGCAAAATGAAGTGAGTACTAATGAGACGCATTACGTCACGCCACATTTCATATTATACGCTTTAATCTGTTTAATTGTGTGTTATATGATCACGTTTATTTGCCCTTTTCCTTGTTTTCTTTTATTGCCTATACAATAATAAATATACTAATTCATAGTGGCTTTTAATGTTTGAGTGATATATCTTATGGTTGGAAGACTAGAATTGGAGTCCTAGTCGAATGAAAACATCATAAGCACCTTACATATAACTCCCGAATATTAGTATGATTTTGATATTTAATTCTAAGATCTTCCATTAACTAAGAAAAAGTAAGAAGAGAATTATATGGGGCTTGTTAAGTAGTCCGCAACTAGTTCCTTTTTACAACCAAAAAGGAATATTACAACAGAAATATAAACTCTTTGTAATAAGTTAAATTCTTATCCCTAAACATATTCGACTATTAAAGAGATGTTTGATAATTTTAATTTTGAAAAATAAAGTTATGTCAGTTAGTATATTAATTTGAAAAAGAATGTATATAATATTATTTAGCTGTTCTAACTTCCTTTTTTTTATTGTAGCCTTTCAGATATTGTTGAGGTTCAACACAACTATTTGTGTTAGTTTGGAGCATGATTATTGCAAGATTTTTAAGATGAAGTTATTAGCGTAATATAAAGATCGTCTTTTAATTTTATTTTTTTTAAAAAAATTAAGAAATAATTCTTAAATTATGCTAAGAACCTCATCTTAAGAATTTCAAATAATCATGGTCTTATACATATTTCTATACGCGTTGCACAAGTGGCGGAGGCTGCTAAACCCGTAACCAACAAAGTAGCGGTAATACTAGAACTGAACTGAATGTAAGATACTAAGAAATAACGGCAAGGTGGGCGGTCAATGCCAATTGCCATGGCTGTGCGAGCAACAAGAAGATTATATATTGTGGCGTACGATAGCACAAACACTCTGAACGTCGTCTTTGGATGCCGTCTCGGTTCTCACGGGTATCTACTTCCTGCAAAACAACAACTTCAGTGGCCGTAACAGAACGAGCAAGCTTGTTTAGATTGTCTCATTAGATAGCTTGGTAAAAACAAGAACTTGAATGATAAAGTGGATACGTTCTTTTTGAAAAAAGAGTTGAAAAAAACAAACTACATGGCGCTTAATCTCAAAATAATGATCTGACTTAAGGTAAAAATCAGTGACATTATTTCGTTATCAAAATGATATACACATTAGATATCACCTACAATACTTGTGTAGTTGTAGAGAGTTGAGTATAGCAGTAGATAATAAAAAAGCATACATGTGTCATTATTGTGTACCACACGACATACATTAATAAGATGCTATTTGAAAACTTTAGTTCCATCCACACGTAATAATTATTCTTTTAAAACTTGGGTTAACTAGATTTATTTGTGAAATTACAATAACTGTATATCAATTTTTTTCATTTTGTCTATGTCCACGACTTCTTTTCATTTATTCACTATGATTCACGGTCGCCTGGAGAACCTGGAGAACCTGAAACAAAATAAAAATTACGAACCCTTATTGTATCATAAAAATATTAAAGTTATTTAAAAATAGAAAATATTAACCTACCAATAAACACACAAATTATTGAGAATATCATTAAAACTGTGTTTGCACCTTAAGTAAAAAAAAGCATAAAACTTAAAAGTACATTTGTCAAAAGAGTGTAAAATTTAGTTTATATATTTTACTTGATTGGACTTTTTATTTGGTCCAAGCCACAAATTTTGTCTCTTATTAAAAAGTAGCTCACATGCTATATAAATGTTTGAGTTTTGGTTTTTATATAGCCTACCAAATTTGGGAGTCAAATACCCTGTGACGAGCGTTCAACCGGATTTTCTGGCAGCTCCTTAACCGTTAATTTCCTACATATAATTGAGTAAATCTCGTTATCTCTCCTAATTTTAGTTCATAATAACATATATCAAATGTAAAACGAAGAAAAACTAAAACAAAAATAAAAAAAAATAATTACTTTTGGTCTAGCTATAACAGTATAACTCAAAAATTGAGTTTCATTCAATATGTTTAAAAAGAATAACAAAACCAATTAGAATTATTATGACTAAATTTATATGTCAAATTACAATATCAATATTAAATTATTTAAAATATTATTCTACTTTATTTTATACATAATAAATTATAAAACATCTTAAAATTTTTTCTTAACAAATGAAAATGAAATCCAATTATTATGATTTATTTATTTTTGAATATTTTCATAAATTTATAAAATATTATCGGTTATGTTTGCTAATGCAATTCCTAATTTATTAAAAAAATATTTCTTATTTTTATACAACACAATATATGGTCCATCAAACTATACATAATTTTATAAAATTTATGTACAAAGCTAAGAATATGAAACTAAATAAATGTAATTAAAAATTAAATTCAATTTTAACCTAATCAGAACCAAAATAAATAGAGTGATTTTTTTAAAATAATTGTAATCCAGTACACCTAAAATAAATATTTGAACATAGCTGAATTATTTTACATGAAATCATACGTCACGATAAGATATATGGTGATATTCAACATAATTTATAGTTACATTTTATATAGTTACAAAAAGATTTAAATTTTTTAAAATGAAAACAAAAATATTAACTAATTATTGTGATATAATTATTCTGAATAAGAAAATCATTTACTTTAAAAATAGGTTGAATTCAAAATCATTAATTGTTTGTTAATTAATCTGGTATTCTCCCACGTATATTAAATTTGTATAAATATAGTAAAACCTTCCATTAGTGTAACGACTTATCTAATTTTTTTTTTTTTTGTAAAATAGTTTTCTAATGGAGTTTTTTTTTGTAAACGAGTTTTAGTTTTCTAATGGAGTTTTTTTGTAAACGAGATTTTTTATAAACTAGTTTTTTGCACGCTTATATGATAAAAAAAAAAAAAAAAATAGATAGTGTTTTGTTAGTGTTAAATACTTGTAGAGCCACGAGATGATGCTTAGTGCCGTCAAACCAGAGCCGCCCGAGGCGGCTAAACCCATAGTTAGCAAACCAGTGGTAATACCCGCCGGTACGAGAATCGGACTGAATACGATAAATAGCGGCATGGTGGCGATAAATGCCACTAATGTCCCAGAGATGGACAAACCGGCGAGAATCAAGAGGAATATTGCAGCATGAGTAGCTAAAATGGCCGTTAAAATACCCTTAAACGTCGGCCTTGAATGTTTCGGGTGTTTTTTCTTCAACAACCCCATCCTCACTAGCTTTTTTGAATGGCTATAGATAGAAGAGAAGGAACCTGCTTCTTTGGTCTCGATGGTTGTGGGCATTTTATGAAGAAGCTGGGATTCATATATAAAGAAAGTGGTGTGGTCTACGTGCACGGTAAATGCTCATCCCACACGAAACGATCCAGGTGATGAACGTTGCGTCAATGCCTTTTCTTTTCGTTTGTTATTTTTGTTGGGTTGTCACACTTTTTTGCCTCTTTTTCGTTTTATTGTAATTAATACTGTTCTAAAATACGGTTTATATCCTAGTCGGATGGTCAACTACCATATAGTTCTGTTTGGTCTAAATATAGTTGGTTTGGTTTGTTTGTTTTGGAATTTGGTTAAGTTTGACCTTTGATAGAAAAAACTATAGTTGGTTTGATAGAGTTTTAATATGATAAAGCAATGGATGTTGTGACTAGTTAGCTACTGATGCTAGTTGTGGATATTATTCCTTTTTACATATGCTTCAATTATCATAAGAACAATTAAAAGTGTTTTTTAAAAGAGGAGATGAGATTTGTATCAATTCTACAAACATTACTAGTTCAACTGTCATATAAAATGAAAGTATATGTCTTTCAAGGTAGACATATCACCATTACTAATTTTTAATTTATATTCTCCCGTTTCAAAAAGATACATCTTGTAGAAAAAAATATTTTTAAAAGATTCAGTTTTTATGTTTTTATGCATATTTTGTCAACTAAAAATAAATAATAGTAAATTTCAAAAAAAAGAAATATTGTATTTACTGAATTCTAATTGATTTAAATTTGTGATAAATAAATAACTACAAAAAACTATGTATTGATAATTTAAATTTATTGTGTTTTATTAATATGTGTGAAAACTCTAAAATATGTATTATTTTGGAATGGAGGGAGTATAAGATTATTATTTTTCTTACCTTGGAAGTGTTCTTCTCTTGATTCATAAGATTTTATTGCTTAATATTCTTCATGTCATTGATGATAAAAATCGATTATAGGTTCATCAGTACGTAGCTTATTACTCATACGTGCTGGTATTGAGCAGTTACCCACAATTCCGTTAATATAGTCTGCCGATACATGCCCCCTTTTTACATATATATTTTGTAAAGACAATCTGTTGTTTTGTATTTCAGTTTTTCTCGGATTATATATATTTTATAGGACATAGAATATGGATGGATTATGGATGTATTGAGTGTCGTCTCATGGTGTCTGCTTCTTGCAAAACAACAACTTCCATGGCCATAAGGGAACGAGCAAGCTTGTTTGATCAGCTAAGATGTTTATTTATGGGCCACAGCCAAATTTACTTGTAACTTCTAATGGTTCCTTAAGGCCTTTAGATTGTGTCATTTGATAGCTTGGTGAAAAAAACAAGAACTTGAATGATAAAAGTGGATACGTTTTTTTCTCTTCTTAAAATTGATATGTTGCCAAAAGCTGGATAACTACATTTGCGCTAAAATCAATGACATTATTTCGTTTTGAAAATGATATACTATTAGATATCATATACAATACTTTTTGGTCTAAATCATATACAATACGTGTATAGTTGTAGAGAGTAGAGTATAGCTGTAGATAATAAAAAAGCATACATTTGTCATTATTGTGTACCACGACATACATAAATAAGATGCTATTTGAAAACGTTAGTTCCATCCGCACATAATAATAATTATTTTTTTAAATGCCACGTAATAATTATTACTAAGAAAAGTTGGGTTAACTAGATTTTTTTTTGTCGGGTTAACTAGATTTAATTTGTGAAACTATAATAATAACAACTGTATATCGATTTTTTCATATCATCATTTGCCTATGCCCACGGCTTCTTTTCATTTATTCAGAGCAACTCACGGCCGCCTGGAGAATCTGAAACAAAATAAAAATTAATTAAAACTATTATTTTATCACATAATATAAAAATTATTTATATAAAATATATTAACTTACCAATAAAACATAAATTATTGAGACTATCATTGAAACTGTGTTTGCACCTTAAGTAAAAAAAAAGCATAAAATTTAAAAATACATTTGTCAAAAAAAGTGTGAAACACGTTGGTCAATAAAATTTTAGTTTATTTGTTTATATATATTTTTTACTTGATTGGATTTTTTATTTGATCCAAACCACAAATTTTGTCTCTTACTTAAATTAGCTTACATGCTATATAAATATTTGAATTTCAGTTTTTATATAGCCTACAAAATTTGGGAGTCAAAGAACACCTGTGACGAACGTTTTAACTGGGATTTTCTGGCAGCTCCTTATCCGTTAAGTTCCTACATATAATTTGAGTAAGTCTCGTTATCAAAAATATATTGTGGTATCAATTCTTAATAGTTACATCTCAAAACTGTTCACTACCAAGGAACTCTATAATTTTTTGTAATGCTGTACGTCATGTCCGAACACACGGTCAAAGCAACCCTATTAACGGTGTAACGAGTTTTCTAAAATATTTTGCACGCTTATATGATTAAAAAATAGCAATTCTCTTAAATAATTTTTTATTTTAGTTTTTATCATAAAATATAGTTCTCGAAAAATAAAATAATAAAAATAGTTCTTTAAATTTTTTTATTTATTTTTTTGAATTTTGAAATTTTTTCTCCAAATTCACCCTTTAACTCTAAACCCTAAGTCTAAATTAGTTAACCTTAGGGGTATAAATGCATATAAATATATTTTTAATTTTTAAAAAAATTATTTTAATCATTTTATTCCTTAAAAAGTATTTTGTGAAAATAAACTAAAAAATGTTATCTAAGGGAATTTCTCTTTTAAAAAAAATAGATAAGTCTTCTGTTAGTGTTAAATACTTGTTGAGCCACGAGATGATGCTGAGGGCCGTCAAACCGGAGCCGCCCGAGGCGGCTAAACCCATAGTTAGCAAACCAGTGGTAATACCCGCCGGTACGAGAACCGGACTGAATACGACAAATAGTGGCATAGTGGCAATAAATGCAACGGCTGTGCCAGCGAGTGATAAACCGGCGAGCAACAAGAGGAATATTGCAGCTATGGTAGCTAAAATGGCTGTTAAGATACCCTTAAACGTCGGCCTTGAATGTTTCGGGTGTTTTTTCTTCAACAGCCCCATTCTCACTAGCTATTTTTGAATGGCTATAGAAGTGAAGGAACCTGCTTCTTTGGTCTCTATGGTTGTGGGAATTTATGAAGAAGCTGGGATTCATATGCATAGAGAGTGGTGTGGTCTACGTGCACGGTACATGCTCACGAAATGATGCAGGTGATGAACGTTAAGCTATACGTTACGTCAATGCCTTTGCTTTTCGTTTGTTCTTTTTGTTGTTGTCGTCACAGTTTTTTTGCTTATTTTTTTCGTTTTATTGTAATTAGCGTTCTAAAATACGTTTTGTGCTACTGGGACGGTCAACTACCATATAGTTCTGTTTGGTCTAAATATAGTTGGTTTGGTTTTTGTTTTGGACTTTGGTTATGTTTGACCTTTGATAGAGTTTAATTGAAATATTTTATGTGTTTTGGTTAGTTGGAAAAAACTGAAGTGTATATTCAATTAAAATTTGAATTGATTTATATTAAAATAACAAATCTATACTATTAAAATAAGATCATTTATGTTTTTTATTTCTTAAATGAAAAATTCAGTTTTATCTTGATCACACCAAGTCCACATTCATATGCCTGGTACTTAAATAGACACCTACCATCTGGAGAATAGATTAAAACCTCTGCCCAAAAGGTTATACAAACTTAAAGAGATATCTCAAGATTTTCTTACAAAATTGAAACGAAAAGAGAGATTACGAGGCGTTCCGGGCCGGGTGGGGTGGGTTCTTAGTATCGCTTTTCTGGTTAAACGGGCCTCTTTGGCCCATTTTGGTGGAATGACGATAACACTCTTAAAAGAACACCATGCCGTTCGTATTAAATGTGACAGCACATTATGGCGTTTATAGTGTAAGAGTAAAATCTTCTATGTGAAAGTTCGGTAATTTCTGTTTTAGACAGTTACCTCGTTTTTTCCCGGGAAAACAACAGAAAGCACACACACAAAAAAAAACATGACATGAACACAATATTTGAAATAGTCAAAAGTCAACGAAACCCAAAGAGTACATAACAAGCAAAACTTGCTTCCTCCACAATCTTCTTGGAAACAAAAAAAAAAAAACAGAACACATCTCTTTATAATCCAACATCGAATCTCTCTCTCCTCTTCACTCCTATAAACCCTAAACACCAATCTCTCCTGAAACCACTCTCAGCTATGTCTTCTTGTTCAAGAACAAGAACAAAAGCTCCAAGATCGGTGAGAAGCCGTAGAAACTACCGTCTCTCTTCTTCACCAGCCAAGATCGTAGCAGAGCTAGACGATGTCTTGCTCCACATCCTCTCCTTTCTCTCTATCAACACTCTCATCAAATGCAAACGCGTATCCAAACACTGGCGTTCTCTCATTACAAACCCAAACTTCTCCAACAGCATCATCAGTTCCAAACATCCTCTTCCCATCTCTGGCTTTTACTTAAAAGGAACAAGAGACATTGAATACAGATTCGTCTCTCTAGATGATGATGAAGTCAACGAAGGGCTTTCGTTATCATCACCGCTTCGGTTTGTAGATCATCCAACTCCGATCATCGTTATGCAATCAACCAACGGTCTTCTCCTCTGCAAATGCACTTGTCCTCCTAACCATTTCAATAGAAACTACTACGTTTACAATCCCACAACTAAACAGAAGACTCTTCTCCCTCGGATCTTCGACCACGTGGCGATCTCTCTATCCTTTGATCCTTCTAAATCTCCTCACTATAAAGTCTTTTGCCTCAGAAAAACAAGCATCTCCTCTGTTTCCCCTGTTTCCTCTGTTTCCCCTGTTTCCTCTGTTTCCTCTGTTTTCTCTGATATTTACCATATTGAGGTTTATACCTCCAACGAAGGACCTTGGAGAAGACTTGTTTCGGTTCCTTCTTTCCCTCTTCCTCCAACCGTTACCTATCTCAGTAACACCGTCTTCTGGAACGGTGCAGTTCTCTGGTTTGGTCCAAACTCTAGAGATTGCATCTCTTTTGATATCAATAGAGAAGAAATCAAGATTCTTCCGTTTCCTTATATTGACCAGGAAGAAGAAGATGGACCACCTGATGTCGGGACCATGAGGTTCATAGATGAATCCAGGGGAAATCTATACTTCATCGAGGTGAATGATCTGAGTTCTGCAGACTTACCTGTCTACGAAATGGACAGAAACAGCTCAACCTGGTCCTTGAAGCATCATGTTGACTTAGAGCCTCTTGCAGCCGCTTTTCCGGAGATGATCAGAACCGAATATTACACCTATAGGCAGATCTATTCGTTCTCTGTCATTGGTTTTGTAAAAGGAGAGACAGATGATGAATCATACATAGTGCTTCACATTCCAAACAAGGCTGTAAAGTACTACTTCATCAACAAGACTTTCAAGAAACTTTGCAGCTTCGAGCCATCCAAAGATGATGATGATGATGGTGGTGATAACTTTTATGGATTCCGAAGATCTTTTCAGTTCATCGAGTCTCTTGCTAACGTCTAGAACTATAGATGTCTTCGAGTTTCCTCAAGACCTGCTTCATGTTTGGTCTAAGAGAAGGCGAAGGAGAGCAACAAGACAAAGCAAGCTGGAAAAACTTGAGGACAGTTTCTTCCCTCAGATCACAGCCATTACTCGTGAGAATCTCAGGACGGTACAACTTATGATCAAGAACAGCATTTCTCAGGTAATCAGCAAGATAGATCGCTTCTTTACCAGAGACTAGCTCGAGCATGATCACACCGAGACTATACACATCACTCTCTTTGCTCGCTTCTTTCATCTTTACCAACTCAGGTGCTTTGTATCCCTCAGCTGCAGAAACATCAAGAATCTCTTGCCCTGCTGTTTGGTTTAAGAGCAGATGCAAACCGTAATCAGAGATTCGAGGATCGAAATTCGAGTTCAGAAGAACGTTCTTGGATTTTAAATTGCCGTGGACGATTGGTTTCTGCATTCCTGTGTGGAGATAATCAAGAGCTTTGGATATTCCAATAGTGATGCTTAGAATGTTGCTCCATTTTGTAGATTCTTCACCTCCACCTAGCACAAAAAAGTATGTAATGTTTCTTGAGATTCAAAGACTTTTTCAAGTTTTGTCTTAATGTTCTTACTGAACTTAACTAATGAAGTGTAAAGTGAAAGAAAACTAAACAAAAGTATTACCGACAAAAGACAAAGATATATACAATGAGAATGAGTTGTGCTCTAAACAAAAATTGAATAGAAAATAATGAAACATTGAATTAAATGATCCAGCTAATGTGTGTAATTCCAGCTATGTGTTTCTCTTTTTTTTTTGTCAAACAGCTGTGTATGGTTTCTCTTTGCATAGCATAACACAACATTTTTTCTTTATGTTTCTATGAATATCAGTATGTGTATATACTTCTACATGTCAATTATCAAAACAAAAGTATATACTTCTACATGTCTGAGGTAAAATGTGTAACTAAGTGATAACATCATCATGGAAACGGTGCCGTTTTACCTCAGATCCTTTCATGGGTTAAGAGGTTCCTAACCATTTTTCCCGGGAAAATATAATCTCATGATTCAGTTTGTTAATGAAAAAAAAAAAAAAAAAAACAAGAATCTTTAAAGTTAAAAATCTTTACTTTCTGTCGGGAAAAATAAAAAGTTTGATACTTTTTTTTTTTTATTAAACAAAAGTTTGATACTTTATGAAAAGAAATAGACTTTCTTGTAAATTGTTCAAGAAAATTAAGAAACAGAGTGCTTACTTCTGATGAAGTCGGAGAGATTCCCGGAACAGAAGAAAGGATGAACCATAAGCTTCTCTCCTCTGTTTCCACCATAGAAACCTAACAGAGGAACCAAGTTCTCATGTCGAACAAACCCAAGCGTCTCGATGACGTCATTAAACTCCTTAGCATCACATCTCACAGTACAAACCGGTCGGAGAAACCTGAGAACTCTAACTTTACCGCTGCGTTGCAACGACGCCTTGTACAGAGTCCCGTAGCTTGATTTCCCGATGACTTCACCTGGTGCATCGAGGATGTCGCAGATCGTTAGATCTTCTCCTCCGTGAAACGTCACGAGCTCCTCTGTCTTTGAGGAGAAGCCATGTTTGGTATGGTCGAGTGACTCGACGTCGTATTGATCTTGTTCGGTGGATGACTCTTTTCTTCTTCTGAAGAAGAATAAGATGAAGAAGATTATGATCAGTAATGCTGATAGAGACACTCCTAGTAACAATGTTACAAGATGGTCTTTTCTCATCTCTTGAATGTTTTTCTTCTTCTTCTCTAGGGAGAGTTGAGTATTTATGAGGAAGGACTATGGAAACTCTGGGCTGGCAGATGAAAGCAGTAAGAAAGAGTGATTGATAGTGATGGGAGATAGAAGTTGATATTTAAGTGCAGAGGACAGATCTAGAATAGTAGTATATCAATGTTGACTTTTTTATTTCTTTGTATATATAGGCAAATACAGATTCATATTTTTTTCTCAATTTATTGGACATATTCTCCACCAATTATGGCCTAATAATTCCCAATTTGTATTTTCCTTACATACGCCATCTTACACTAGTTCAGGTTGATGGTTTATAAACCATAAGTTTTTTTCATCTCAGAGATTTTCACATGGCTATCTAGTTTTTTTATTTATAAAGGTAACTGGCCCTAAAATCTTAGTTAAGTAAAAATGAAGAAAAATAACTTGATTGGTAAAGGTTGCTAATTCAAGTTTTTTTTTCTTTAGAATTTAGACCGTAGATTTTTTTCCTGTAAAATCATTTCAAAAAATCCAAAGCACTAAAAACTATAAAAAGTTGATTGTTAAAGCTAATATATTTCTTCTAAAAACTTTAGAGTATAAGTTTAATTTTGGTCACTAAAATATGACTAGTACAGTATTGTGTCTGTGAATTTGTTTTTGTAAAAAACGGTCACTGCACTTACCAATCATCTCTACACTCTAGGTGGTTAATATGTAAGTATATAGTGCAGTTACAAAAAAAGAAGTATATAGTGAGAAATAAAATATATGAAAATATTTATCATTTACCTTAAAAAATGATGTCTCACGTAGCACGTTAGTTTCTTCCAAGATAAATAGTAGCGACCGCGGTAATAAATTCTCATCATCTCAAGAAAATAAAAAACGTTGAAAGTAGTGATGATAAATGTTGGGTTTGACTAGTGATGGTAGTTGAAGTGCGTGGGGGTACATCTTACATCTTTGATTGGGGAGCTTTCTCCGGCAACACTTAAACATTATCGTTTGTTTCAACAAAAGAAAAAAAGAGTTGCTTAATTTATTTTTTTGGACAAAAAAAGAGTTAATCATGTTTGCTTAAAACCCAGTATACCCGTAGTTTGTGAATAAGTATTACTCCTTCCGTTTCATTTTAGTTGTCGTTTTAGACTTGGATATACAAATTAAGAAAACATTTAATTTTGCATATTTCCAAAATAAAAACACAACTACCAATACACTTAACCACATTTCAACCAATAGAAAAATAGATTAAAATAAAAAATCAATAAATTTTGCATTGAAACTATAAAACGCACTTATTTTAAAACGAAAATTTTACTCTACAACGACACTTAATCTGAAACAGAGGGAGTATTGTGTTTAAGAGTAAAGATTAAAACATCACGATTAATCTTTTGTTAAACGGTTCCGAGTCACCTATGCTTAGGTCCCACTATCCCTCGTCAACATCGCCATGGTTCTACAAGAAACCCACATCATCATTTGAGACTGTTTACTACCAATGATTGTGGTGGAAACATAATCGTACAGTCTATGAAACTGCGGTAAGAGTTGATGCTGGAGTGAGAAATGGAGTAAGAACAAAAAAATAAAAATTTATTCTATTTTTGGAATAATTTTTTATTTTTTGTTCATACTCCATTTTCCACTCCATTTTTAGAGTAAAATATGGAGTGAGGATGAAGATGATCTAATAATCTGCGTATATAGCCAATATGTCACGTATGATCAAACCGAATTAGATACTAATCATACAAGGGTTTATATGTTTTTGAGTCAGAACGCTACTTTTATCAAATAACAAAGTTTTTGCATACTTTTATCAAATAAAAAAGCGAGCTAGTAACAATAGGTTCTCTGTCTACTTCCAATATTTTTTCTTCTACTCTGCCGTCATCTTCTGAGCCATATGAATCTTATGAGCAGCCTCAACACATTCAGCTAAAAATAAACCACCAACTCATGAGAAGTTACCTGGGACAGTATAGTCAAAAACAAATCTATGTAATACATGGGAGAGTATAGCCAAAAGGAACACTAGGTGGGCCGGGTTTTCTTTTAGGTATTGGCAAGGCCTGGACCTTTTAGACATTGAGTTTCACTAGTTGTTAAGGCCTTGCCACCAGCTCAATGTCTAAAAGGTACAGCCCTTCAACGGAAATGCCTCAGCTCCTGCAAGAACACAATGCAAGAAGACACTCAGTTGATCAGTATAGTGAACTCAATGTCTAAAAGGCATGCATGCATGCATCAAACTTACCTTGTTTTCTTAAAGTGTGAAATGCTCATAGCAGTCAACTGATCAGTAGTAAATTCAAGGTCTTCGTGCGGTAAAACCTTAACAATAACATTCCATCCTCCTATGTCAGCTCCATCAAGTGCAAAGTATATAATATGGATCAGAAGTATCGTAACCCTAATTAAGATCAAAAGTATATAATAATCAAGAAGACAAGAACACATGGGAAGATTACAAATCAACAAAAAGAGCATCAACTAACTGACCGGCTTCTTTGCTCCTCAAACATACGTTTAGCAGTTAAAGGTTTTCTTCAGCATCAAGGTATTGGTGTTAGAGGATGAGTGACGTTTGACCTATGCCACAGACAGACTTGAAGAACAAAACTTTTGGGGTAATATATATAGATTTGATTTTGGTATATACTTTGATTTAACTTATCAGTGTTTTTGTCTATTGGTTGTAGAGGGAAGTCGAATTAAGTTTTCAAAGGGGAAGAACCCCTAATGAATGTATACAAATATTTTTGTCTTACATCCTTAATTTAATTTCTCGTGATTAATTTTTCAGTTAATCACTGAAATTGAATTATTTTTAGGCCCAGGAATTATATGGGCCAATTTAATGTGCTGGTTACTGGGTCAGGCTATTTGTTTGACGTAGTAAATTGCTATCAAACTGTTATGTTGATCATGACACGCCGACCATACTACTCTTTTTGCGAATAAAAGGGTCCACGACAGGAAAATCACATCGTCTGCACACACTATTTGTTTTGTTAAATAAATTTCTGTTGTAATTGCGATTTTTGGAGGAAAAGAAACTGTGTAATCAAATAGTAGTAAAATCCAATTATTGGATCGCTTTTGTAGTGAAGAGAGGAATATAAGAGCATCAGCAACCGTGTACTCAATTGGAGTCTTTAGTTTTTTTTTTTAAATATATATATCAATTAATTGCGGAACGCCATGTATCGCAAATAATATAAAAATCAATTTTTATTTAAGAATTTTAAAAATCGAATTCTTAGATTTTAGTAGAATTTACTGATTATTTAATTATTATTTTTTGTTAAAGACTCCTTTTAAAGATCATGGTTGCGAATGCTCTAAAAATAATAAATTATGACCACAGAAGAAGCGACGGGGATATCCTTTACTTTTTTTTTAAGAGCAAACGTAGGTTAAAAATGACAACAAATAAATACTATATTCAGGTTAACGACAATGTCTACAGTTTTTTTTGTTTAATAAACTATTTTATTCCATCATTTTTAATAAACTATTTAATAAAACTATAAAATAACAAGAGTTCTATAAAGCTGAACCATGCCGAGAGGAATAAACTACACAAAACAGAGATTCGTAATTTCGATCGAAGCTCAGATTCAGCTGGATCTTCACAAATTAATGATGAAAACAAAAAAATTATGAAAAAATCAGAAAAAAAAAAAAATTGGAATTAACATTTTTGGGAAGTTAATTGTAATATTTGTCCTTAGAAGTAGTAATATACTTAGAAGTATTAGAAAATAATACTTATTAAAAAGGATAATACAATTTAAATTAGAAATAGAAGAGTCGGAGATCGACATGAACCGTTCATATGATTAGAGAGTGTCAATGGACATGTCATAGTTGTGTTTCTCCTTTGGCTCCACGTTGCATTATTTCTTCACTTTGTTTTTAGTTTAAATAATTTATTTTCTCTATTCTTTTAGGATTCACTAGTGCTCCACGACTATTCCCTATCTGTATCAATCTCTCTTTATTTAAATCCAACATCAATCTATCAACTCCTTTGTTCTTTTGTCTAAAATGGTGATCTTAAGACTGATCTTACATACCATTACAAATCACATTTCATAACCTATTTTCTTATTCATGCGGTCTTTACTAATTCATTAACTCATTCTGAAATGATTGTGGACTAAATAAAATATAATTGTGAATTTTACTTTAGAGAGATCATTGAAAATCCAATTGCACATTTTATAATATATGATGGTAAATCAATTTTCATTGAATAATTGTATATGCATTACTAACTCAGATTCGTACTGCCATCAGTTTAACAGCCATGATTACTAATCTTACATTAGCTGGGAGTTCTCCTTCTAGGTTTCGGAATAGAAGGATATCTGCATGATGATAATATTTGTAGATTTCGTATTTTAATCAAATATATGTTGATAAAAAATAATAATAATCAAATATCAAATTAGGCGCACATTCGATTGTGTCTCCATTGCGTACATGTTGTATCTGTATCAATCATGTGCCATGTTATTTTAAACTTGCATTTTTAACCCAAAAATAGATTTTGAATTGCACTTATACTGATCATGAAAGTAACAACCTAGCAACAAAACATGCCAAAAATAAATAATCATATATTTATTTATACAATCTTAGGTGATTTCGAATCAGTAATGAATCAGTTTTGAAAAAAGTGCCACTAACAAATGAAAGAACGTCGACTAATAATTTATACTTAGGTTATGAATAACGACATATAATTTGCGTTTTTCAATGCGGAATTGTTAAAACCACTTTTTGTTTACCATTTACAATAATTTATACCTTTATATATTTTATGATTTTTTAAAAATAATAGTTAAAAAGCTATTAAAATGTGAGTTTGAATTTATTGATTAGAGTTTAGAGTTGTATTTAGAGCATCTCCAATGTAAATCTACATTTTTTCCTTTAAAATAGAGTAAAAGTGATTATGGAGTAAAATTGCTCCAACCCCATTTCATTTTTTACTCCATAATGGAGTGATGAACAAACAAAAAATAGATTACTCCATTTATGGAGTAAACTCCATTATTACGAAGTGAGCAATGAAGTAGGGTTGGAGCAATGTTTACTCCATATTTACTTTTACTCCAAAATGGAGGAAAAAATGGAGTTGGGTTGGAGATGCCTTTATAGAGTAAAGTTAGAGCGATGATAAATGGTTTAGACTTTAATTAATCATTTACTTTTTAATTAATGCATTTTGGTAATTTGTATCTTTGTTTGATATTTCCTTTGTTTTAAGAAGACACAAGTTTTAGAATTATCACAAGGAAATATATTAAAATTTGATTACTAATGCAATATTTTTTGAAATCAACTATTTTTACAACTTTTAACTAATATAATAAATATAATTATTTTTATTAATGTTTACAATTTACAATTAACTAATACATCGAAAAGTAAAAAAAAATACTTTTTAAAGTATATTTTTTCTAAAATGTTGATCTTTTTGAAACAAAAAATAATAATTTTATAGCCAACATACATTTTTCCCCACAATAAATAAATAGATTATCCTATTAAATATTTTTCCCCACAATTCCATTGTTACTGTTTAATACTTCATTATTTTAAATATATGAAAAAAAAATTTAATGACCAACATACACTTTAACAAATAACTATACCACTAAACATATGATCAAGTTGTTAATAATCTAATTTTCTCTTACAAATTTTAGTATAATCAATTTTAGTAAGAAAATAGACTCATAGAAAATCTTAACGCATAAATCTCACATTTTTACCAATTAATGTTAATATTTAAATTATAAAAAAAATTATGACATTATCAGTAAATAAAAAGTTATTAATTTCTATTGTTTTATAATATTTATTTTATATTATTATTATTTTTAATTAAAACCGTACTGTTTTTTTTCTAAAAAAATGCATTTGTCCAAAATGCACGAATCACTGTTACACAGCACCACACTTTATTTCCGTAGTGCTGGTTTTACCAAATCCACCGTTTTTATTCGGACCATTAGTTTAACTTGAAAGAGAAAACTAATATAAAATATTTTTTCGACACCAATATAAATTAACTCAGGTGACAAAAATGTTATATATAAACATATATATATATATATATATAAAAATAAGTGTTTAACTATATATATGTCTTTTTGAAACACAATTAATATATATGTATTTCACTTATTTATGCGCTAGATTTCACTGAAAACCCTTAAAGTCTAGCAGTCCTTCGAGCAGGGCTTGCGTCTAGTCGGTCTTAGAGGAAAGTTGAGATTGTATTATGCAAAATCATAACATATGTATATTTATCTATAGTTACTTTCTTTAACATGAAATATGCATTATGATCCAATTCCATACAAATGGTGTTTCTGTGGGATTAGTTACTATTTTTAGTTAACTCCGCAAGTTCTGAAGAGGCATCACTCATTTTCTCAAAAAGAAAAAACAAACTCACAGAATTTTAGAAACAAAAAAAAAAAACTATAGAGAAGGCCAAGTGAGATATGTGAGATGTGAAGAAACTAACATTAATAATTAAGCAACATAACTTTATTTGAATTATGAGTAGTCTTTAATTAGTGTTGTTACATCTAAAGTGGCAAACAAATAGGGCTGATGCTGAAAACAACACGTAATGATTAATTATATGATAAATATTTTCTTAATAATTATTGGACTGAAGCTCAAACAATTTTGTAGAGGAGATTAATACCGATGACTAGCTCTTCTTTTAAATAATGTATAAAGTAAGATTCCATATAGTTTGGCCATATAAATGGCAATTTAGTTAATATAAATTACATTCGAATATATATATATATATATATATATTATAAGTTACGACACATAAACATAGAAGGTTAAAATTTGAAATAATATGATAACCATATTTTTCACTCTTTTTTTCGTCGGCACTGTATTATTATGATTTTACTCGCACAACGTTATTTCATTTGTCTCTCTCAAATCATTTGAACAGTTTCAGTACCTCCAAAAAGGATACAGTCACTAAACTTTTAAAATAGTAAATATTGTAATTGTTTTATTGTTAAATTTATTTATTCTACGTGGGGTTTTTAAAGTATATTGACACGCGTAAAGTTAATGCATTACAGGGCTTATATATATGCTCATAAACTCATAAGATTTATTCATTACAGAGAAGTAGCTCGCGCTATGTCTTAGATCTTTCATATATCTTCAACTTTTCCTATCATCGTTTTCAAATGTTCCTGAACATGAAAACACATAATCAGTTAACCATCTACCATAGTTTCTCAGTTAGTTTCATATTCAAATGCATCAGAGTTCTCCTGAACAGATCTATTGGTCTATTACCTTAAATTAAACGACATTTCTGTTTTTTTCTTTTCTTTCTCTCTTATTATAATTTCCACATCGTTTTAAATTCATATCGGTGAGAAAAAAAGAGAGAAAAATGTCAAGAAAGCCATGTTGTGTGGGAGAAGGGCTGAAGAAAGGAGCATGGACCATCGAAGAAGACAAGAAACTCATTTCTTACATTCATGAACATGGTGAAGGAGGGTGGCGTGACATTCCCCAAAAAGCTGGTATATTAATTTATATCGACACATGAATGTATAATATATAGTTTTGTATATATGCATTATATATAAATGGTCTAACTCATGATGTTTGTATGGCTATGGTGTTTATAGGACTAAAACGATGTGGAAAAAGTTGTAGACTGCGATGGGCTAACTATTTGAAACCCGATATTAAGAGAGGAGAATTTAGCTACGAGGAGGAGCAGATCATTATCATGCTTCACGCTTCCCGTGGCAACAAGTAATATACTTTATTTAAACATTATTTCTGCAATTTTAAACTAACAACATTATTTGATAGAAAAAAAACTAACAGCATTAGTCTTAGTTTTTAAAATATATGTCATTTTGAAATTTCATTATATTTTGACAAAAAAATCTAAGTTACCCTCAAGTTAAATTTGAATATTTTTAATTAGAACAAAATACCAATCACCAAATGAACATAATGAAGATGATTGGAACAAGCAGTAGCTTTCTGTTTTTGGCTGTATAATTAAATATGTAGATTTATTTGATGTGAATTATTTTGATGTAACTTTATAAAGCATTATCATTTTACTCCGAAAATAAAACTTTCTACAACCATCTTTTTGGTTTTCTAGAGATGTTTTGGTTGTAGGTTTTTGAAAGAAATGAAAGTTTGATTGGTTAACATATATGGCTTTAGATTAAAAAAAAATGGCTGTTTAGAGCATCCACAGCTACAACTAATCATCCCCAATGATTTTATTTTATATATTTCTTAATTATGTCAAGAATATCAAAATAATTATTTCTATGAAACATGGGATGAGTATTCTAAGTTTTAACACATGATCAAACTAGTTTTGCCTTATTATTCTTTTCGTTTGTGCGTACAAGGTGGTCGGTCATAGCAAGACATTTGCCGAAAAGGACAGACAACGAGATCAAGAACTACTGGAACACAAATCTCAAAAAACGCCTGATGGATCAGGGCATCGATCACTTGACCCACAAGCCACTCCCCTCTAGCCCTGAACCCACGGCCACGCCCATGACTTCTGATCTCCAAGATGACTCAAACCCGAGTAACATAGATGAGAAATCACATTCAGGTTCAATGTCTTCAAAGTCTCTTCCTCTCTCTTCAAGCTCATGCAATCTACTAGAGATCATAAGCAACAGTGACGAGACACCGAGAAACTATGGTTCCTTGAGCTCCAAGAAATCGAGTTTTACATCAAAACTGTTAAATAAAGTTGCAACTAGAGCAGCTTCCATGGGCAATATCTTGTTAGCTTCCATGGAAGGAACCTTGATGCGCTCTACAACACTGTCTCCATCTCTCAATGATGGCCTTTCCGAGACAAGTCATTTTCAGATGGAGGAGTTTGATATCGGCATGAACTTTGATTTCAACAATTCCGAATATGATTTCTCGAAATTTCTTGAGCAATTTAGTAACAATGCAGCAGAGGAAGCTGATAACATTATAGGATATGATCAAGATGATCTCCTTTTGTCTGATGTCTCATCAACAAGCGTTGATGAAGACGGTATGATGCAAAACATAGCAGGTTGGTCCAATTATCTTCTTGACGATTCTGACTTTTCTTATGATATGAACCAAGATTAGTCCACAAGAACTTCATATGATCCGTTGGTTAAAATCATGGTTTAGTAAGCCCCAAGAATAGGGTTTCACCATAGTCTATATCTTTATTGTATAACCAATAAGGGGATTCTCTTAGGTAGAGAACCATGTAATCTCGTGGATCAGTTTGTATTTGATTTGCGGTAGACGCGAGTTTTTAAATAAAGGTTGTATTAAATAGCTTTCTATATATATACGTATTCTTCATATTTAAATAAAATAATGTTCTGTTATATTTCTTTCTTAATACTGAATGTCAATTTTACATTTTTGAGAAAACAAAATGTCATTCTATATTTTTAATATGCTACTCTTTTATAAGTATTATAACTGTTAGAAGTTCTGTAAAAGGGTGATAGGTAAAAACCATCTTTAAAAAACATCTTAAAACATACAACAATAGTTAGCACAAATAGATGAATAAACTAGCGTGGAATAAAGGATTAGAATCGTAAACGAGTTTGCAGAGAGATGGCTTTAATGTTACAGCAAAATATCTTAAGAATAAGTTCATGTTAAATTTCCACTAAATCTTTTTTATTAAGATTATAACATTTTAGTGAACTTAATTAAGCTAATTTTTATTCATTTGAATAATCTACCGGCCATATACAACTTCTTGGTAAACAGAAAGATATACTGATAAAAGAAAAAAAAATCTTTGGTAAAAGTTTCATAAAGTCTATTGAATTATTTTCAGTTTACATATAACGTAATTGAGATCTTTCATAATCAATCATAGAGGCAGACCGCATCATCCATTTCTTTTCAACACAATTTTGAATAGCAAAATTACCAATAAAAGAAAAACAAACAAACAAGAAAAAAATGATGTTCCCAATTTGTGTAAATATATGGTCCACAAATTCTTCATTATACTCAAAAGCTAAAGAGCAATAAGTGAGTAAACATAATTTGTGCAAACAAAGCCACTTTTGATAAAACATTCATTGATGTCATCATTGTTCATAACTTCATATAGTATATATGTGATTTAAGAGCGTTTTGGTTTTCATGTCCGCTCGTCAACGACTCTAATTCCTCTATTTCCTTTTTTTCTTTCTAAATTTGGTTTGCTACTAAGAATCTCTAGTGGCCTCTAATTCCTAAAAATCGATTTAGATATTGTAACACACAATCAATCCACACAAAATCTTGTTATCTAAACCTAGAAATCCAAAAACCATTTTTGCTTATAAACTTTTCGATATACGATACTATGTGGATGGTGGTCTAATGGGTCCTGAGAGTAATAAATACTCATGATCACTAGTCTAACTCTACTCAGGAAATACTGTAATTACGTTCTAAACGGTATTATCGGTTGACTCCACACACTAAAAAAAATTGAGTAAAAAAAATCCACAACTCCCAATATCTAGCACACGCATAAGCAAAGACCGATCATGAGATTTATAAGATTTAAAACAATTAGTAAACATAAATTTTTCCTGATTAATCATTATTTTAGATATTTACAAGAAGACTTATTAAAACTTAAAGCATCAGAATAGTGTAGCTTAGATAAGATAACATATGAATTAGAGAGAAAATGTTAAAATATTTATAAAATTAGCTAGATAATATCTGAATTAGAGACCAATGATAAAAGTGAACAGAGGAAAAGCCTAGAGGGATGGACAATGCTGTCACATACGTGTGATCGAAGACAGATGAATGATTCCATAAACTGTGCAAAGGTTCTTGCTACCTAACCTCCTTCCTCAGACTTTGAAACATGTCACTTAGTATTGCTGAGCAATGAAATGAAATGATTGGATAACGGAATAACGGTTGGTAAAAGATTAAAAAATAAAATCTTATATGATTAATGATTTCTTTTTGTAGTATACTTTTAACAAATGCAGTTGCATAAAACATAATCAGCTCTTTATCTTCTTACCAAATCTTAATTAGGGAACCTGTGGTAGTGCATATGATAGTCTTCATGTATTTTTAAGGGTAAAAAAGTATATATATTGCATATGATAGTCTTACATGTGTTGCTTAATTATTCACTACAATCGTCTATATATTGCATAATCGTATATATATTGAATTCAATTAATTAATTAATCAATAATTATAACAGTATTAGATCATTATGATGTAATAGACGGCAAAACTGCAAATTTTATTTTCGAGTTGTTAGATAATTTTTTTAGATATTCAACACATAGTTAAGAAACTTAAATTCTCTAGTTAGATCAGTCAGCTCAGAGATTTGGTAAAAAAAAAAAAAAAAAATCTTGCAATATCTGAAATAATTGCTATCCTACACCAGGCCAGACCAAATCCGGTTCGACAATACCATGATTGCTAATTGGTATGGAAAAACATCGTACCGAGAAGAACCGCGAATCAGTTTAATTGCTATCCTACGTCACACGTGGCGTCTTCTTGGATCTTCAGAGCTCCTCTGTTTCAAAAAAAAACTCGAGATTTTTATTGGTTTTTGTCTCGTGTTTGAGAGTCAACAGAGACTAATAAGGAAGAAGAAGAAGATCGGAGATTTGACTTTCTCTCACAACCCACCAAGTCTCTAGTGAGAGATTAGCTATTTGATGGAACATGTCGCGGTTAGCTGCTTCTTTAGTCATTGGGGTTGGTCTGAGACCAGAAAGGTCGCTTCCTTGTTGGTAGCTCTCTTGTTATGTAATAGGGAATTGGAGAAGCTGTTGCCACTCTGCTAAATCTATAACAGCAGCAGAAGTGGCTCAGGAGGAACGAGACAACATCTCAAACAGGTCTCGATATTCGGAGAACCAACACCGCTCTCAAGATTGAAACGTGGTAGCTAACAACAGCCTTTGGTTCAGTTCCTTAGCTGAGAACAAAGCTAATACATATCTGTTGAAAGTCCCTTTCATTGTAAAGTTTTTGTTTCATTTTGCAATGTTCAATTTCAAAGAAAGGGAAGTTCATGGGGATTAGACCTGGTAAAGTAGTTTACGTGTTTGTCTTTATTAAGAGAGATTAAAAAAATGTAAGAAATTTGACAGAAAGAGAGTGTGACTTGCTAAAGATATATAAACAAGAAACAAAAGAATCAAGTAAAGCTAAATTGTGGGTGATGAATCATCATCATCTTGATACGATCTCCTTGTGGTGTTTTATCAGTAACTCATTCATTTGAGCAATCTGATGCAATAGCTGAACTATCCTCTGTGCAAACACAAGAAACATAATTAAAAAAAAAATTTGAGCTAACGTTCATGTCTTTTAGACATTTCATCGAACACATTGTATGCAGGAAAAAAAGATAACCAGATTGCATACCTCGTCCTTCTCTTTGATCGCATCTCGAAGGGGACCCTTGGTTTCTCCATTGACACGTCGCCGACGAGCTCGTACACGCATCCACCACCAAATCGCAATGGCAAGGACAGGATAAAAGGGTCGGAGAGTCGTTGAGAACCATGTCATCAAATTCTTGAACTTGGAGTACACACGTACGAGAAGAAGCTCCCACCAATGTTGTAGGACATCATCAGCTTCACGGTACAATACTTTCCTCGGCGGTGGTGGAGATTCTCCGCCTCGTTTAGAACCTGTTAACGGCGATGATTGTCCATCTGAATCGAACGGCGGAGATTCGCATTTTTCTTCGGTTTCCGACGGAAGCTTCTGGTAAAATTCACACGGTTGTCCGTCGGAATCAGAGGGAAGCAAGGAAAAGGAAGATGACGAGGCAGAGCCTCTCGAGGAAGATGACGGGGATTCGGATTCCGATGGAGATTCGAGGTATCTATTATCGAATTCGGAGATGGAAGAAGCGAGCTGGAGATTCTCGTGGTTGACCGGTGGGAAAACAACGCAATCGTCCTTGGAGAAAATTGGCGATTCTCTGATGACAACCATTGATGAAACGGGATCCATGGGCTCAATCAGGTGTTGTGGAGAGAATAGAGAGTCATCTTAGGCCATTGTTAGCTTGGATTTGAGCTGCTAGGGTTAGTTTCCGAGAGAGAGGAAGCGTAGGAGAAGCCAATCCATGAAAGTTTCAAACTTTGGGATCCCAAGAACACGAGATTTCTGCTCTCTTTGCTTATTCGTTGGTTTACTTTTATTTTGTTTTTTGTTTTTAAATTTGGACATCACATTCACACGTGCCGTATAATACTCTTCTTCTTGTGTGCGTTTGCATTTTGCAAATTAATATACAAAGATTAGTTTTTAATGATCATCAGAGTTAATTAAAAAGAAGAAGAAGAAGCTAATATGCCATTGTTATTTTTCAGATGTCTTGAGCTTTGTCTCATGTGCTGCTTTCAAGGTATTTAAAAGAACATTGATATATCGTGTAGATACAAAGTTACACACTACATCTCACTCTCTCTAACCTGAAAACCTATACAACATTTCAATCTATCAAAAACTCCTCTCCTCTCCAAAATAAGCAAATAATTCTAATTTACAAGTTAGAATTAACCAATGTGGGTGGGTGTCAGTCATGTTAACGTGAGGTGAGAGTGGAGGAAAGACCTGCCTCTCTAATCTTCTTCTAATAGTTCCCTCGATAGCCCCCTCCCGGCCTGGCCAATCACTCTCCCATTGTGACCAAATCTGTGTATCAACCCGCACAAACCGCCCTGTGCCACTCTGCGGAAAGGTTACATGAACAGCACCACCGTCTCTGCTGGCATCAAAAACCATATAGGTTTTGCTTGAGAGATTAAAAGGCGGACTGAAGTTTTTCGGTCAGCTATCATCATCATCTGCTGTTTTTGTCAGATCGACTCCTTTCGCCTTCTCCTTCTCCATCTCTGCTTCCTTAGCGGCTTTCTCCTTCTCCATCTCCGCTTCCTTAGCGGCTTTCTTCTTCTCTAACTCCGCTTGCTTGATGTTCTCTTCGTGTGCCTTCTTAAACAGCCTTATAAAATTTAACAAGGTCGCGGTAACTGCAGCAATCCATCACCACGTGATGATGTTATTAGCTATATAATAACAATCAACGTTCTAATGTATTGCACATAAAAAGAGAGGATGAAGTTTATATTCCGCGCCAAACCTTGTTCAAATGGACAACGCTTGGGATCCTCGCCAAAATAGTGCGCAAGTGCATCAGCATTGTTTCCCTGTGCATTACATCAAAATACCAATTCAGGATCAAACATAATGTCAATTGTAAGAACTTGAGGAGGATCTAGTAGAGGTTGACAAATTACCACGACCGAGTAAAGACTCGATACAGTTGCCACTTCGGTCGTGGCTACGGAAATAAAGTCCTTCAATGTCTGTCATCAAAAACATAAAACTAGGTTTTAGCTATGTGGAACAATCATGGAAACTAATCTCAAATTCATGAAAAATATACAAAAGGAAAAAACAACAACAACATACTGTACGGAAAACTTCAGAAACAGGACCATCACTTTCGGATGCAGTGAGCTCCTGGTTCAGTTTTTCCAGTCCTTTGATGATAGCTTGCATTTCCTCAGCCAGAGACTTCAATTGTATCTGGATCGACAAGAAAGTGAAATGATGAGCCACTTACAACTAAGGATTAGATGACCAAAAAAGTACAGAACGAAACCTTTGAAGCTGATTCAAGACTTTCAAGATCCTTAGGGAACTCCAGTAGATCTGATCCCTTGGAAGCAAGGACCTAGACACAAGAAAGAAGAAAGTTTCAGGACCCTAAACAGAATCTAGAGGCTGCTTTTTTGCGATTGAACTTTACCTTGCAAAGATAGTGCATGAGAGTCATCTTGCTGTTAGCAGCACGTGTATCACTTAATTTTAATAAGCTGTCTAACTTGAATCCCACTGCAGCGCCTGCAGAAAGCAGAACAAGGGTTTTATCAACCACAGAGGATATGCGTTCAGACAAAACAGGTACATAATGTAGCCAAACAACGGCACCATTCTTGGACCAAGCTCACATTGAACATATAAATTTTTACTGTGTTGCGTTAGGAAATGTTATGAGCAAAAAAGATGTAATATAAGAATAAAACAATATTTACCCCTCGCAGTTCCTTGGTTCAATGTGTTCCCCAGGTAAAGAATCTTTTTCATAATTTCTTTAAGCTTTGGTGAAGTACGGACCTGATGAACAAGCAATGAGGAGAAGAAGTCTAAGAAAGAGACATACATATGGACTACACAAACGTGAAGAAACAAACCTCCTCACACGCAGAATTTACCGCATTTAAACTTTTTTTGAACTCTATTATCTGCACAGAAAGAGCCATTAACAATAGGAGCAATAATTTACAACTACATGAACACTGATGAACCTCAAACTTTTTTCTTCCAAAGAATTCGATAGACAAATGTTAACAGTAATAACACCGGACCTGAGTACGAAACTGAATCTTGAAGGAAAATACTCTCATCTTCGATTCTACTCGTGGCACCTTCATTAGCTCTAGGAAGTACTGTGGTAACAAAATGGATGAGAGACCAGAAACTCATTAGCTAAGCAAACTGTTAAAACGTTTTTCTATAGTAAGAAACAAAGATTGGTAATCTCAAGATTTTAAACAGACCTGCTCACATTTTCCCAAGGTTGCCTTGTCACCAGTGTAGTTCTATAGCAAAACAGTCAATTACAACCAAGATTCAGGACTCGTGTCAATAAACGATTATCAAGAGAAGAATGATATATTTCACAAAAGACATCCAAAATAAAGAGAGAAGTCACGTAACCTTTAGAAGTTCCATCTCTTCCTTGGTTGGACAAAATTTTATAAGATTCTCTATTTGATCACTATCTAGTACAGCATCATCCATTGCCAGAACTGCAGCCTGGATGAAGCAAAGAAAATTGTGAACAATTATCATATGCTATAATGACTTGTACTCAACTAAGTAGGTATACAAGCTTACCATCATATCAGGCAGCGGCATCTTTACTTTCGTAAGCATAATTTCCGTGTTATTGGCTCTCCTAAGGTCAATCTGGAGACCATAAGAAAAAACATAAATCAAACAGAGTGATATATTTATATCTTATAAAGAAATGCAGGTAGTACTCAGAATCCAGGAAACCCATAGGTACATGACAAAAGTCTCAATAAGAAAAAAGAGAAGTTATCTGGCAATAACCCAGTATCTAGAATATTCAACATTACCAGTTGAACTTTTTCAGGCTTTGCCCCAACCGATTTTCTTCGACCTCCAGATTTATCAACCGGTTTTGGCACTATAGCAGAGAAAAGGGTCTCTATTTCTGATACATCAAATTCTGGTGCACTGACAGAAACGAAGAAAAAACGTGATGATTAATTGCTAATCGTTCATAATAATTCAAGAGCAATGCAAAGATAAGTTAGTCCAATACGTTTGTCCTTGTCTCTGTAACTCGTCCCATAAGCTTCCCTGCAAGGCCCTTGTTACTTTAACCCAGTGTAATGGTTTCAGAGAAGACTTTTTTTGAGCTGAAGACCCCAATCCTGGACGTGGAAGACCACGCCCTCTTCCTGCACCCTTAAGATCTGGAGGTCCACCACCAGGAGGTCTTGGTCCAGGAGGCGGAGGAGGTCCACCACCTGGAGGTCTTGGCCCAGGAGGCGGAGGTGGACCAGGAGCACGACCACCTGGAGGCGGTGGAGGCGGAGGTCCCCCAGGAACTCTACCACCAGGGGGAGGTGGCGGTGGTGGGGCTCCTCCACGCATAGGAGGAGGTGGCGGTGGTGGGGCTCCTCCACGCATAGGAGGAGGTGGTGGTGGTGGGGCTCCTCCACGCATAGGAGGAGGTGGTGGTGGTGGAGCTCCTCCACGCATAGGAGGAGGTGGAGCACCCATTGGTGGAGGAGGTGGTACCCCAGATCTAAATGGAGGAGGTGGTGGTGGAGGAGGACCACGAGATCCAAATGGAGGAGGCGGTGGTGGCGGAGGACCACTAGATCCAAATGGAGGTGGTGGTGGTGGTGGCGGAGGACCACTAGATCCAAATGGAGGTGGTGGTGGCGAAGTTTTACCAAAAGGAGGTGGTGGGGGCGGCGGAGGTGAAGTTTTACCAAACGGAGGGGGTGGTGGAGGAGGAGTTCCATAACTCGGTGGTTGAGGAGGAGGTGGAGATCCATAACTTGGAGGGGGAGGGGGAGGTGGAGGTGGAGATCCATAACTTGGAGGGGGAGGTGGAGGTGGAGGTGGAGATCCATAACTCGGTGGCGGAGGTGGAGGAAGAGGGACTGAATGTGCTTTACTAAAAGGAGGTGGAGGAGCAGAAAAACCGTTGACAGGAGAGGACTTGGGTGATGGCGAAGGTTCAATACTCAAATAAGGCAGCGGGGAAGGAATAACGTGATCTCCATTTTCTTTTGGTGTATTTGATGAGTTAAAAGGAGGTGGTGGTGGTGGGGGTGGAAAATTGTTAGATTTATGAGTTTCAAGAGTTGAAGTATACACAGACTTCCAAGGTGGTGGAGGTGGTGGAGGGGGCAACATGGTTTCACTGTTTCGCCTAACAGATGCAAAAGGAGGTGGTGGTGGTGGGGGTGGCGGTGGCAATGGCAGCTGAGATGTTTGAGAGTGGCTACTAGTTTGGCCCGGTGATAAGCATGCAGACGATGGAGGTGGTGGAGGAGGTTGAGAAGTAGAACATGTCGTAGGAGTTGCCAAAGCTGAGGCATACACAGACTTCCAAGGTGGAGAAAGTGGCAGTGGAGGCAACATGGTTCCCCTTTTTGGTTTCTCAGATGCCAAAGGAGGAGGGGGTGGTGGTGGAGGCAACATGGTTCCACTGTTTGGTCTCTCAAATGCAAATGGAGGAGGAGGAGGAGGTGGTGGTGGTGGTGGTGGGATCTGAGATGTTTGAGAGTAGCTCTCATTTTGGCTAGGTGAAGAGTAAGTAGGCAGTGGAGGTGGAGGCGAAGGAGGTGATGCAGCTGCTTGTGAAGATTGTAAAACTGATGCAGCCTCACTGGTTTGAGAAGGTAGCTCTGGAGATGAAGATGGATGCTGAGGTAGTGAAGGCGCATGATGCGGAGAGGCAGCAGGCAGAGAAGGCGGCTTTTCCTTTGGGCTAGAATCTGGTGATAAGCAAATTGGAGCTCGACTCCTGATATCTGGTGAAGAAACAGACGCTCTCAGATATTTACTCTTAGCATCCTTTGGAATCACACCATCAGGTGATGTAGCTCTTTTACCATCCTTGAGAGAAGTAGTAATTGAAGCTGGGGCACTGTTAATCCTTGTATGGGGATACGCCACATGCATAGAGTCTTTATATGAGCCCTTATTTGAAGGAATCCATCGAGAAACTGCATTAGGCTTAGCCATTCTCACATTAGGACCATGGCCTTCTTGCTGCTTAGACTTTGGTTTCCTTGGTTTAGCTTGTGCTTTTTCACATATGGGATTGTCGAGATTAGTATCTGTTTTCTGAGTTGTAGGCTCTAATTCATTCTGGGAATCATCGCCTTCTCCATCACCTTTGTGTTGAGTCTCTGCTGTTCTAGAATCATTTTCCTTTGCTTCCATGTTCCTTCTCTTTCGCTGCTCATCACCATCGTCTATTCCTATATCCTTCACTGAGTCAATACTGGCATCTGCGTTCCCGTCTGACCTATACTGTACATCATCAACAGTGATATCTTTAACTGGATCTGTGCTAGTATCCCCATGCAGATCGTGTTTATGATTTGAATCATCAGATGCACAATCTAGAAACGCATTGGGTTCCACGTCCCCCTTCCACACCTCTTTACCCTCAGAATCATCTGAAGCCGTTTCAACAACCACAAAGCTATCTGAATCTCTCTTAGAGTCATGCCCATCAATCACATCACTAAAAATCTCCTCCACCTCATAAAATTCTTCAGGTGAAGCCATATCAAAATCGTTCTCATCTTCTTCTGATACTGGAGACGTTGCGATAGTAGGCACCACGGCATCAGCACCAGAAAAAAGTACCTGGTACATATATGAGTATCCATTCAAACTTAACAGACTCATTTAACTGGATGAGAAGAGAAAATTACACAATGGCCTTACCTCTGCCTTTAATTCCTTTGGGAATTGGTCCTTGGCGTCCCAAAGTATATCCATCTCATCGCGTTGGACTATTAAAATATTAGCACGCACAAATGCCGTGTGGAACATGATTCTAAAGACCATCTCCTCACTAACCAAATCATCATGCAAGTGTAAACATTCCAGAACAACATCCCCTTGAACACGACACTGGATATCTAACTTCACCAGGATACACTCTTCCTGCAGATAAGATCACAAAAATGAACACTATTTTTTTAAGTAGAGAAGCATTTAATAAATCACCAGACGAACTCCTAAACTTTAATCCTTCCTGTATTAGTGTTTCTAACTAACCTACACCCCCGCTTCAAGTTCACAAGGAAAGGATATCTATTAGCTAAACAATGTCTTGTGATGATCTGGTCTGAAAGGTACCTGTTGGTAAAGGCGAGTGTGTTTCTTTGTCTTTGGTGTGGAAAAGAGAACAACGGAACTCCTGTTGGCGTTGGCTTTAGGGTCCTGACCATAAACCCTTACAATTGGTCTGCAACCTTCTCTCCCTTCAAAATGTGGGAGATCTCTGAGAATCAAGCAATCCAGAAGAAGAGGCGTGTCTGAAGGAGGCCAATCAGAGCCTAAGTTTCTTCTAGAAATGTACTGAAGATATCTGAGCTGAGAAGGCTGCGGGTTTAGAGGAGACAACAGATGAAGAAGCTCCTTGGGAGCTTGTTTGTGTACCATCTCAAGAGTCTTCTGCTCGCCCTGATACTGCTTTCTGTACAACAATAGCCCTGATAACATGAAGGCAAGAACAGGCCAACCACCTCTTTCGCAATGCATCAACAGAACATTTTGTTGACCTTCCAACGATAACCAGCTTTCGCTAGATTTTAAAAAGTGATGGATCATCTCAAGAGGTAAAAGCGGACAACTCTCATACTGCCGAGGATAATCCATAACCGTCATGTCGTACTGAGACAACACATCTGATATCTGACTCCGCTGATCTCCTTCTCTGAAGTTAAACACCATGAAAGAAGCATCAGGGAAATGATCCTGTAGCTGAGCAACGATGCCACCCAAGTACAGTTTGTACTCATCCTCTCCCATAACATCGCTCGAGAAACAGCAATCAAAAACTGCAAAGAAGAAGAAGAAAATAATGAATTGTTGTCACTATACGGAAGTTCAATGTAGCAGCTCAAGCAAACAAACAAACAAAAAAAACACTTCTTTAAGAATCATCGTGACCAAATAGTAAAAGAAACCATAGTTTTGGTTCGTATCACAAAGCTTTAAAGATTCTGATTCCTAAACTTCTCTATAAAGTTCGAAGCTTTTACAAAGCCTTAACAGATACGAAGTTCAGCTCAAATGACATCACATTGCCAAAATCTCATCTTTTTCGGATAAAGGAGGAGTCAAAAGGGGAATGTACCATAAAGACGCTCCGAGATCTCGAGAAGGTGATCGGGAGGCTTTTTGTAGAAGAAGCGACGGAACAGCGCCATCCGGTGGCGCTGTCTCTCCTCCGATCAGATCCAAACCGTCGATTTTTAGTAAAGCAACAAGCCGATCATCCTCGGAATCTCCAATTCCGTTGATCTTCTTCTTCCCCAATTCTGATCGCAAACCCTAATTTCACCCAGTAAAAAACAAAATGTTCACAAAATTCACCCGAATTGGAGAAATCTCGTTCTCCCTCACTACACCGATATTCAAATTTTGGAAGAGACGCAAGTCGTAATTGAAGAATCGTTGTTTTGCAGAAATTGAAGCGATCTAATGTACAATGCTGAAACTCTTGCTTGTAACGTGGAAACGAAGAAAGGTTGGAAGCTAATCAAATTAGTTAAGAGGGGGAAGTGAGAGTGAGATGGAGAATTTCAGGTGAAAGGAAGGAGAAAGATGAAGCAGAAAAGAGAATTGAATCAATGAAGAGATTTCGAGAAAAATCTTCCAGCAGTTTTTTTTCTCGATAAAATATTTTAATTTTTTATTCATAATTAATGTTTTAATTATAGCAACAAGTGTTTTTTTTTTACATTTGAATATTTCCCTACACACGACCATTCTCTAGGTGTTTGTCTAATCCTACGTGGAAATGTAAAACAAATTATTTATGATTACAAGACTAATTACAACTACATTGTTAAAACAAAATATTTTGAAAAATCCCTAACATCATTGTTTTATTTTTAAACTATTTGGTAATAATAATATTTATGAATAGTTTCTATTTTCTTGATGATGTAAAAAATACTTTAATAAAGGGAATTGTCTTTTCTTATCTATTTGGTAAAGGGAATATCTTTCTTTATCAAAAACGACAATGAAAGGTAGGGAAACATACATTCAAACTTGTCCTCTTTACAAATAAACGACAATAATGATAACCAAGATGGTGGTGGGTGAGAAAACAACTTTAAAAGGCTGATAAAAAGCCCAAAAACATGTGAAGGTTTCATCAAAAGATAGGTTTAACTGATACCATTTGATTGGAAGATGATGTTAGGGTTAAGAGGCGAGAGAGAGCCACACATTCTGATGATGTCTTCACATAGGAATCTATTTTTCTTTTTTGGGCAAAGGAATCTATTTGTTTAATCAACAGAGACACCCAATGGATAAGAGTTTGGGCTTACTTTACTTATGGGCCTTTGGACTTTTATGACTTTTGTCACTTAACAGAGTCCACGTGTCCCTTTGTCTCTCTCCTCTCGACTTTTTTTAAAAAAAACTTGACTAGATATATAGATGTTCCCGGGTCTTTTAATGAATGAGTTCTTGGAGAATATACAGTCTGTTGGGAATATAATTTAATTAAAGAACCTTAATCAAGATCACCTAACCACGATCTTCATTAGTTTATCAAAATAAAATCGTTTGCTAATTAATATCTATGATTAGTAAAAGGTTTCCTCGTCAACTCTCCTTTCAGAAACTCCAATGAAGCTTCTTCACTCTTCTGTATTTTTGAGAATCTTTGCCGTGATTCTCTCTGGTTGACTTAGGATTAAGTTTCTTTATATCGGTGATCCTGGTGGTGTTCATCAAAACATAAACCAAGAAGTCAAGAATTATCTGGAGGCTTGTTCTTAATTTGGGTCTACACTAAATCGTCTGTTTGGTTTTCTCTTGAATATTCAATGTCGTTGTTCCGAAGATTCTTCTACAAGAAACCTCCAGATCATCTTCTCGAGATCTCAGAGCGTCTCTATGGTATTACACGTTACTACAACTTTCTGTTTTGTACCATAATGTTCATTTCGTTAATTAATATGTCAAATATAATGTTTTCTTCTTTTTCTTCTTTTCAGTTTTTGACAGCTGTTTCTCTAGCAATGTTATGGGAGAAGATGAATGCAAACTGTACTTGGGCAGCATCGTTGCTCAGCTACAGGATCATTTCCCTGATGCTTCTTTCATGGTGTTTAACTTCAGAGAAGGAGATCAGCGGAGTCAGATATCAGATGTGTTGTCTCAATACGACATGACGGTTATGGATTATCCTCAGCAGTATGAGAGTTGTCCGCTTTTACCGCTTGAGATGATACATCACTTTCTGAAATCCTGCGAAAGCTGGTTGTCACTGGAAGGTCAACAAAACGTTTTGTTGATGCATTGCGAAAGAGGTGGTTGGCCTGTTCTTGCCTTCATGTTGTCAGGGCTGTTATTGTACAGAAAGCAGTATCAGGACGAGCAGAAGACTCTTGAGATGATATACAAACAAGCTCCCAAGGAGCTTCTTCATCTATTGTCTCCTCTAAACCCGCAGCCTTCTCAGCTCAGATATCTTCAGTACATTTCTAGAAGAAACTTAGTCTCTGATTGGCTTCCTTCAGACACACCTCTTCTTTTGGATTGCTTGATTCTCAGAGATCTCCCACATTTTGAAGGGAGAGAAGGTTGCAGACCAATTGTAAGGGTTTATGGTCAGGACCCTAAAGTCAAAGCCAACAGGAGTTCCGTTGTTCTCTTTTCCACACCAAAGACAGAGAAACACACTCGCCTTAACCAACATGTACTTTTCAGACCAGATCATCACAAAGACATTGTTTAGCTAATAGATATCCTTTCCTTGCGAACTTGAAGCGGTGGTGTAGGTTAGTTAGATACACTAATACATAAGGGATTAAAGTATAGGAGTTCGTTTGGTGATTTATTAAATGCTTCTCTACTTAAAAAAATTAGTGTTCATTTTTGTGATCTTATCTGCAGGAAGAGTGTATCCTGGTGAAGTTAGATATCCAGTGCCGTGTTCAAGGGGATGTTGTTCTGGAATGTATACACTTGCATGATGATTTGGTTAGTGAGGAGATGATCTTTAGAGTCATGTTCCACACAGCATTTGTTCTTGGTAACGTTTTAGTGGTGCAACGCGATGAGATAGATACACTTTGGGATGCCAAGGACCAGTTCCCAAAGGAATTTATGGCAGAGGTAATTAAGGCTATTGTGTAACTTTTTTGTTCTTTTTTTCTGATCATACATGAAAATGAGTCTGCTAAGTTTGAATTCATTCATACTCATATTTACATCTGCAGGTACATTTTTCTGGTGGGGATGATGCCATGGTGCCTACTATGCATGCAGAGACTAGCACGGATCCTCCCCCAATGCGTAGAGGAGCACCAATACCTCCTCCTGGTCGTAGAGGGCATGGGGCACCGTTACCTCCACCACCTTCTGCTGGACCCCCTCCATGATGGTTCAATGCTAAACCATCGATCAAACAGAGTGAAGAAACCAAATTCAAAGTACCAAAAGATTAACTGGTTTGGCTGATGAGTCTATGTTTTAATTGTTGTTTTCAGCAAATAATAAAAGATGTGATTTTCTTCCTCAAAATTTAGGACCAAAGCACACTTCATGTCTCTTATTTCATTTTCACTGTTTTCTATAATTCCATGTTCGCAATTTGCTTCCTTAATATTGTAATAAACTGTTACATGCTTAAACATGTCCTCCTCTTTCATTGTAGGAACTGTTACATGCATTCAAACTTGTCCTCTTTGCATAGTATTACAATGATCTTCTTACAACAGAGTCAAAGCTTAAGAGTTTTTTTCTTTCAACCAAGAAACTGCTATTGGTTAAACTAATTAATATATCATGTACTTGTTCTGTCTGAACGCAAACTCTTTTTCAGGTTGATAGCTTAGCCTGCTTTCTGCAGATGCTGCGGTTGGATTCAAGCTGGATAATTTCTTAAAATTAAGTGATACACATGCTCCTAACAGCAACATATCTGTCATGCATTATCTTTGCAAGGTAAAACTACAAACCAAAGAAGCACCCCATCTAGTTTCTGATTTAAAATTATCTTTGTTCTGAGGATCTCCTCTTCTTTTATCCAGGACCTTGCTTCTAAGGCACCAGTTCTACTGGACTTTCCATAAGGATCTTGAAAGTCTTGAATCGGCTTCAGAGGTTTGCATCTGTACCCCTTTTTTTTTGGTGGTCGACTTTTTTGCTGCAGTTACTAGAACCCTCTCGAGGTTAATAAGGTCGTTTAAGAAAGCACACGAAGACAACATTAAGCAAGCGGAGTTAGAGAACGAGAAAGCCTCAAAGGAAGTGGAAATGGAGAAGGAGAATTGAGTCAGTCACCACAAACAGAGAGTGTGTTGTATTCAAATACTTGCTACTATAAGGTTTCATGTGTGGTTGGTTTATAATAATGTCTTTTTTTTTCCCTACATTGACCCGGTTCGACCGGATGGTTTTGTTGGTTATTTTTTAATGATTTTTAATTCTTACAACAAATGAGGATTGGTTTGCTGCTGGATCTAAATCTTTTCAGGAATAGTTTTAAATTTCTTTTTTTTTTAAATGTACGAAAATTGAAAAAGAGAATAATATTCAGAGACTTGGAGAAGAGAGAAAAACAGACAGAGAGAGAGACATTAAAGGTAAGAAAAAGACAAAGAGGAAGAAGAAGGAAAGGTAAGAAAAGACTTAAAAAAAATCTTTCTCTTTTGTTTTGTTGGAGTGTTCTTTTCTCAAGTCTTCCATTGTTTCGCTTCTTCTGTAAGTTTTCTCTGTTTTTTTTTTTTTTTTCCTGGAAAATCCTCCATTATTTTCTCTCTTTCCTTCTTTGTCCAACGATAATGACACAGCAGATCTCTAATACGCACTTCTAACTTCATCACAGCTGGAAAAAAAACAAAATCAATGCTCTTTTGTGTTGTATTTGCACTTTCGCTTTTTGCATTTTCCCGAGAAAAAATAAAATGAAGCTCCTTTTTCTTCTGTTTTTTCAAGCAGCTGAAGGTTAAGTCGTATCTCAGAAACAAAAACTGTTCCTTTGTCCGTTTTTTATTATTATAAAGGGAGATCCTTTCTCTCTCGTTTTGATTTTTTTGTGTTTTTGTTTTCGCTTTACTGATAGTGTTTCTGAGCTTAATACTCTGCTGTGCTCCCCTTTCATCCTCAGTCTCCTAGGAATCTAACTCTCAAGTTTTCACCTTTTGCTTACTTCTTCTGTGTTTACTGTGATGATGCTTAGCTCGTTAGTTGCTGCTTTTAGAAAGCTTATCTTCAACCACTTTTGAGACCTCTCAAAGAAAAAGGAAAAGAAGAAAAGTGATTGTTATTAGTTTTCAAGATCTTTATGGCAGCTTTGGTATAGTTTTGCTTTTAAAACTTATCCTTGTGAACTCTGTTGGTAAAGTGATGAGTCAAAGAACATTTGATGAGGCCTTTGTGTTGTGAAAATTATTATTTTATTATTACAACTTCGTAAAGCTGACTTATTCCTCCTTTCTTGCTTAGAAGAGTGTGAAGTGAATGAAAAAATGCAGCACAACAGCTTTTTTCTGGGTTGCAATTACTTGAACCGTGACATTACCACAGATGCAAGAACCGGCTATCGTTTGTATCCTGTACAAGACATTGATTTGGTCTTAACCAATGGACACGGATCAAATGTGAAGAATGTTGGTGATACATTCTCTTTACTCTTTGGTGGTATTTGTTTTAGACAGTTGAAGGAAACACTGAAGCACACCATGCTTGTACACGAGTCTGTCTTTGAAAGCCAGGTTCGTTTCCCTGATGAAAATGCTTCAGTGTCTAGTCTGAGTGTTTCATGTTCATCCAGTTTAAGAGTTTGATTCTTCTCTTATTCTCATTTCAGATCCATGAGCTTCATCGTCTGTATCAGAGGCAGAAGGAACTGATGATGGAAATGGAGGGAACTCGACAACAGGAGGAGGCCTTGTACCTTAATTCTAGTGTTCCTAGCCCTACAACACACTGGATGAACTCAAACGTCTCCATTTATCAAACTAGGAATTTTCCTTGTGAACAGCACATGCCTAATCAAACTGAAGCTGTAAGTGATGTTAACAAGTCTGAAAAGATGGTCTTGGATCTGGAGTCACCGGTTCTTGAGTGTCATGATGGAGAGGAACAGACGAGTTTGATGAATGGTGAAGTCCATGAAGTTGCTAACTCTCTGAAATCAGGTAGCCAGCTGAATAAGCTGCAGTTTGATTTGAATGAACCAGCCGAGATAGAGGAACACTATGAGTTTCTGTGTCCAGTCTCATCGAATGAGTCTGATAAAAAGAACGAGGGAGAAGATTCAGTAAAGGGTTCATGCTGGATGTATGAAGCTCAACGTAAGATAATATATATCATTATGTTTTACATATTCATTGACGCTTTAGTTGATCTTATACTACTCCTTCCTTTGAGCAGGTTATGGAATTGACTTGAACATGTTTCCCCTTTCATCTGAAGTTGAAGTAAATGTTGTGAAGAAGCTTGGAACAGAGAAACCTCGAGAGTGTTTGTCAGAACAGTCAGGAGTGTTAGTTCAAGCGCTACCATGCTTAAACAGCACTCTACTTTTGAACAAGCCACATGACTCATACAAGCCAAAGAAGAAGAAGAAGGTGAAACTTGGTCCAGTCAACAAAACTTTCAAAGACTCAGAGCTTGACCTGCCCTCAAGTGCTCAAGCGACTACTGATAAAGGGAGTTCTAGTTCTGTAAGAAACGAGACTAAAGCAGTTGCGGAAAAGAAACGGAAGAAGAGCAGAAGGATATGTCTTGTTAAAGAGAGGAATTATAAAGAGATATCCGCAGCTGAGGCTATGGTTGACATGTCTAGAAAGTCAGGTCGTGAGTTTATCACTTCCTTGAGCAGGAATCTACTTCTGTTGGCTGAGGTTTCTTCTTTGGCTGTTGGAGGCTACGAGTTAGACTATTCTGAGGCCACGACATTGCAACTGACAGAGATGAATCTGGAGGACCACAAGACAACTCTGAGATCGAATACTGCAGTCTCCAGAAATGCCCGGAGAAAGAAGAGCACGAGCTGGGCCAAGCGGAAATGCAAAGATGACCAGCAAGGCACATTTTCAGAATGTGAAGCCAACGAGGAGCATCTGCAGGTAATAGAAAAGGTAGTAGTTGAAGTCTCTGACACACAATGCGAGTTCCACAAGAAGAAGAGAAGAAGCTCTCCTCTTAAACGGATAGAGGATTTCACTTGGGGAGCCAACAGTAAGCGAAGAAGAGGCTGTAGAATTCCTGCTGCTGATTTTCAGCATATGATCATCAACCAAATAGTATAGGTATAGCCAAACTAAAGAGGTGACTACAATACTTACTTACCATAGTTTGTTTTATGCTTTTGGAGAATCAAGAATCTTAATGGAGATGGGTTTTGCAACAAGACTACAAAAAGAGAATCAAAGATCCCTACACTTTTGGATATCTTGAGGGTATTTTTAGGGGTCGAGTTAGCTATATCTAGTTCATCAAAAGATAATGACTGTGTTTATACTAGAGTTGGTGCTCAAGAAATTGTATACATAGTTGAGCAGAGCCAACTTCAAGTTCATTAATTTTCACTATGAGTTATTAGCTCACAGATTCCAAAACAAGTCCCACAACTTCATTTCTAAGAATCCATCCACACACATTCTGCGTATCATAAAAACACGAGTGACACAATGCCTGTGGATGTTAAGTTATAACCATCGTTTAAATTATGTCCACTCCTAAGATTTAATCATATTGATTTTGAATCACTGAAACGAGTAACATTGACTCTTCTCTTAATATTGAAAACAAGGGGAACATTTTGTTTCTTTGGTCATACAGAGATACAAACACCTTTGCTTTGCATCTCATTACAGTTTCTTCTCTACAAAATTGACAACTCAAGCTTGACTTTTACGAGTCAGGATTGATTTTGTGATCTATGGAGTAGGAACTGCCAGGAACTTCAACCAGAAGGTCGTCCTCTTCCTCTTCGTCGACCACTGAAACCAAACAATCACTCTCCTGCAAAAACAAATAGAACAAATTTTAATGGAACATTTATAACTCATAAGACAAATGTAGAGTTATGCTACACAATGAGTCCAGCAGTGTATTGTAAAAGTCCTCATTCCATATCAAATATGTCTCATAAAACATACCGTTTTGTTTTCGTTAGCCGAGAGATTTGTTTTCTTCGGAATGTTTCTGAGTTCCTTTAAAGTGTTTTTGAGTTGCTTCCTGGCTTTGGACCGTATTATTTTCCGTTCTGCGCATTGAGCTGCAGTGACATCGGCGTGACAAGCCACACAAAGCGTCCGCATATTCTCTAGCCGGCACTCACCTACAGTGATCCAAATTCAAGAAAACTTGCGCAGTGAGTTCAATGTTCATATGAATTCATGTATATGAGACATTGTTAAGAATGATGTTAATATCTTGAGTGGTCTAAGTGTAAAAGGTTGCGACTCACCTCCACCTCGGTAGACTGGTATAATATGATCCGCATGCCACGCATTGCCCTCGGCTGGATCATTAACCAGGGTCTCGAGCCTTTGTCATTTGAGGTGAAAATAAAGAGATTAAATTTCAAATGTAATTTGTATCTTCAAAACACAGTAGTTAAAGAACTTTTGATATTCAGATAGAAGTATAAACCAAAAGTTGGGTCAAGTAGCTTACAAGTTCTTCCGGGCAAACAAAACTGGAGCAACTTTGTTTATGTATTCACGCCGTTTTTCCAGTGGTAAAGGTTTTATATACCGTACAAGTTGGTGGCAGTCTAAGTTGCAGTTTGTGCAAACTCCATGTTCTATCTGAAAAAGTTCCTGAGATTTTGAAAACTCACACCTCTTAGTGATGCATTAAAGGAGCAAATGAAATGAAACTTAGTTAACCAAACCTGTCAGCCATAACATAATGAAAGAGTTGACAAACCTGGCGAATATATCTACTGCTTGTTCTTGTCCTGTAATCTTCATAGCATTCAAGATCGCAGAAAAGATCCTCAAAATACTCAGGCTCTTTGGCGTTGTTTCCCCTATAACAAACAAAATATATAGAGTTGTAAAACAGTGGGAAGAAAACTACCAAACCATAGTAATAATACACATTGTTTTCACTCACTTGCATGGCTTTTGACAGAACTTGCAGAGTGGTTCATTGCTCATAGTCCAAGCTTGTGTGTATTCTTTTTCCTTTCTTTGGTAACCACTTCGAAGGTTGACCCTTTTCCACACTGCATTTTGAGGTAAAGGAAAACTGATCTCTGAAAAGGGTGTATTTCGTCTTTTGCTCCCTCCTCTGAGCAATCCCTGAGGAAAAAAAACTCTTAATAATTATTCTGGAAACCAAATTTTGGAAAACAATTGTTAGCTTAAAGATATACCTCACTGTTGTGGCTAGTTCTTTCACTTAAGTAGCTCAACTCCAGTGATAAAGGTAGTTGCAAAGGCTTTCCAATTAGTTTCCTCTTTTCGATTGGCCGTAATGCTTTCCACTCTTTCATGAATTCTAAAATAGCTCGCACATGAACTGGATCATTCGTGAGAGATTCAGGAGTGTTTTCTTTATTGGTGCATGGATTTGAATTGCTCGCTTCAATCTCCTCCGGTCGGAAGTTCTGGAAATGAGGCCTTGGTCGTGGATCTTTCCCAGGAATGCAAGAATATAAATGAATTCTTCCAGTGTTTTGGCTCACCTGAAAGAATGTAAAAGCAGATCCATATGCGTTCAGCTCCAAACAAGTAGAGATGAACAATATTGACAAATTTCACAACAGAAATAATAATCAGATTGCAGGTTGGATCCAATAAACTTAGACAAGAGATCGAAAAGTATACAGTGGGTTCACCAGATTTGGCCTTCTTGACATACACTTTATTTCTTGACCAGCCGAGGCAACAACAATAACGGACAAATAAGAAGAGCCGATGCAGACTTAAACTTTACCTCAAATCGGAGAGAATCTACAAGTGGAGAAAAGGAATTATTCTCTTCCACAACCCCATTATCAGCAATAATCTGCATCATAGATAAAGCTATTTACATTTCCGGACATGTGAAAGAAGAAAAGTAGACGTCTCACAAGAATTAAGTTCATACACTTTCAGGCTGATGATTTTCTTGGTTTTCCCGGTCTAACATAGTAGAGGAAATGGTGCCAGAAGACCTCTTCTCAGATCCGGAACAATTTTCAACAGAAGGATAGAAGATTTTTAATTTCTCCAAATGAGGGCGCATGTTGTCCTGCTCAGCCAAAACAAAAAGCAGTCAGCAGAAATGAGTGAAAAGCTGAGTTCCATAATCAAGAAGTCAGGTCTGTAAACCAAGCAAAAATTCTGGCGTTCATGTTTCATCCAGACGTTTGGCTTGTAAAATTTCATGGTACAAGAAAGATAAATCCGAGGTTATTAGCGTCCAAATTGTTTGATCAATGTTGATTCAAGAGATAAACCTTGAGATCAATAGGATTTGATACATCTGTCTCAGATCCAAGTTCTTCACAGCTTTCAACAATGTTGTCAGCTATTACTCTATTAGCATGTGATGGTTGTGCGTCAGGAGCTTCTCTTTCACTGCTTTCTTCAGCAGGCTTGAAAATATGTGCTCTTTCAATCTGTCCAGAAATAAGTTAACCAAAAATATTAATGGCCGTCATGTTCCCCATCAGAGACAAATTAAAACCTGAGGCATATGAATAAACCTCTACGAACATCTACGGGAAATGACAGTGAATTACTGAATTTAGAAAAAGAGCAGAGATTTGGGAGGTACTTCGATTTCAGTCTTCGCATCATATTTTCCATCAGTTGTAGATGAAATACGGTGCAACTTCTTGTTCAGATTTTGCCAATTTGACTCGTCCATAGTATCCTGTCACGTAAGTGTCGTTATTAAATTATAAGACACAGGAAAAACTTCAAGTGGCAAATATAGCAGCAGCAAACGAGTTTACCTTTGCGCAGAAGATATAAACATTCACTGCGCTTGTTTGGCCTCGCCTATGTGCTCTATCCTCAGCCTTTAAAATGCAATCAATTGATTATGCATGAAGCAGCCTTACCGCATTTTGAAGAATAATCTTGGGAACGAGAACATGAATTTAAGAGGACTCCAAAAAAACAGTAGAGGACAAATACCTGAAGCAACAGTGACGGTGTTTTAGGCAATTCCACAAACACAACATTTTGAGCTGCTGAAAAATTAAGTCCAACTCCCCCAGCTTCTACGCCAATTATTGCAACTTTTACCTTGAGGAGAAATCCATTGTATAGGTCAAATACCACACATCCTTAACAAGCCAGTCCTTTAAAGAGATGATAAACATATAGGAGATATTGTGCATACCTCACTAGAAAACTGAAATGACTGTACAGCCAGTTGTCTATCTCGTGGCAAAGTCGTCCCATCAATGCGGACAAAACCAATGCCTTTATCACACATAAATTCCTGACAAGCAAACATCACACCAAATTTTTTTAAAGCAAATTACTTGCTCATAATATGTGCATGGAGCTGCATCATAATAATAAGAAGTTACAAACCAGAACAAAACGAACGGGAAGGTAGAATTAAATTTCTGAATTCTCATAGAGCTGTTAATGAGAATGAAGCATACTAACCTGAACTCCATCCAGAACCTTATGGTGATGTGCAAAAATGACCATCTTAGTTGAACTAGTGTCTTCATTAATTTCTTCAGGGGTATAGTCCAGTCCTCCGGATATAAGTGGATGTAGGGATAACCATTCACGAACGGCAGAAAGCTTTGCAACACCAAGTTGTTGATAGGAAAGATTCCCGGATAGTTGATTATCCTTGTCACCTAATGCACAACAAAAAAAATAAACGATTCAGAAAAAAGAGTGTAAACATATGCATAGAGAATTATCCCTTTGACATCCATGGAAAGAAAATAGTTTAAACATACAGTCAGGATCATCTGGGTCCACTTCGTTCATATCTCTATCTTTATTTGATCCATGAGCTATACCTACAAAGGCAGCTTGTGTTAACACGTTGGATGGACTACAGTGATTAACTAGAACTTAAGACCGACAAACTTGAGGCTGGAGGTACTGGTAAAAATAAAATACCTTGAATAATACTCAACATCATGACCACATACCTTTAGGTTCATGTGTGTTCTCTGTGACATCTGTTATAGCCGCATTTGGTTTATTAGCCTCACTGAGAATAGTCATTGCTAAAGCTATATCAGACTTCTTTAGCAGTATGGTTATAATTTGTCTACGTTTTGGGGGTAACTGTGTTAAAACATGCTGCTTCAGTCTTCTTATCTATAACAAACGAAAAGAGATTTCACATCACGTATTTCTTTTCCAACGCAAACACACAATGCAAGAAGCGTTAATTAAACTGTGATCTGTGAAGGTTGGAAATATTTTCTCTCAAAATTTCAGTTAGCAATTTGTGTGTTTAAGAACTCTAGGAATACTTATAAGGTATAACCGAGAGTTTAAAAATGGGTTGCACACTCAGTTCTTTCTAAAGAAAAATCGATGAATAATCAAGTTATATTCAACGAATAATCATTAATGCTAAACTGAAATCGAATAACCAGGACATACCATCACTGTTTGGTTTAGCAGTACGTTCAACTCCAATAAGCGAGTACCCTTTGAAAAATCCTGAATCAATCAACATAGCCAAAAAAAAAAAAGAATAACTAAGATAAAAGAACGATAGCAACTGGGAGTATCTTGCACTTAAAGTAGAGAATCACGAGGACACAATTGGCTACATAAAATCCATATAGAATCACGAGGACACATAAAATCCATATCTACCTGGAAAATTTTCCCCTGTATACCTCTGACAAGCCCAACTTCACAATAGGTTTTCGCAAACTCATACTTGCTCTTTCCCAGTAAACCAGGCCTGGTAACAGAATCAGTGTTAGAAATATTAAAAGTGATGCGAAACCAAACGTTTAAATCAATGTTTGCAGATGACTTGCCATAGCATGTTAATCTGATGGAAAATGTCAAAGGGCCTGTGGTCACCTAGGAAAAAAAAGATTAATTACAAATTCGAAGTAAATAGAAGATCCTGATTTTACTAAAATTTTAATTTCCACAACCTCGATAAAGAAGGAGTTCCTGACAAGAGCACTATGTGCTTAACCTTCTCAGCAACATCAAGAACTGTCTGTATCTGCAAAACATAACCAAAAGTGTTTAGAACATCAACTAAGAGAAAATGTCACTTAATCATCTCTGTGTTAATTAAAGTGCAATTGAATTCAAGTAGGAAATCGTAGGGAAAAAGGACACAGATAAGGTATGCTTACGAAACACATTATTGAGGGAAGCAAAGTTTAACATACCTCAGATGATTCTGAATTCTTCTTTGAACAACGTACGTGATGAGATTCATCTAGTATCAAGAGGGCCCATTCTCGCTCAAGCATGGTTTTACGAAGACGCTGAAGCATCGTGTATGAGATGACCACAACTTTTGGCCATCTTGGTAAATATGCAGGATTATTTTGATGACCGAAAACTGAAATCAAATAGTTAACAAGTGTAAGACACAGAGTTTAAAAGAGAAAAGATAGGCAATCAGTGAAGACTTTTACCGAGATGTATGTCAGAAGGCAAACAAAACGGCAACCAACGCTCCAACTCTTCTGCCCATGAGTAACGCAAAACCGCTGGACAGACAACAAGTATGGAACCCTCATTCATGAAGCAGCCAGCAATGGCAATGGCCTGACAAAAGGTTTAAACATTCAGATCACCACTTCACTAAACTATCAAAAAAACTCCAACTAATTGCCTCATAATACCAAAAAAAAATCATCACCTGAAGTGTCTTTCCAAGCCCCATTTCATCAGCAATGAGACACCTACCACCTCTCCTCAAACCAAACCTCAGACCATCAACTTGAAAAGGCAAAAGGGAATCAACCAATTTTCTCGGCAGGTTCCCAATCAGTTCTTCAACCTTCTCCTCGGTAAAATGTTCATGCTTACAAGGCTCCCATTTCCCAGAAACGAATGACTGAGAAAGCTTCTCAACGACAGCAAACGTAATCCAAGGTATCTCCTCAACTTCAACGATCTTCGACCTTCTTAAGCTTCCCAAAACCATACTGTAATCTCTAATCTTATAAACACCAGCTTTTCCTCCATCTTGGTTTTGAGTGTAGTGTGAAGGGATCGCCTGAAAAGGGTAAAAAAAATCAATTAGATAGAATCTCGTTCAATTGACGAATCTCCTTCTCTTCTTACCTCGGATAGAATCTCGTTCAATTGACGGATGCAATCTTGCTTTTCCGGGAACCGGAACCCTTGCAGTTGAACCGGCGTCACCGAAAACGAATCAGGAGAGCAGATCTCGAGCCTGGCTCGGAACTTCTCCGGAACACTAGTGGTCAATCCTGAGTCAGGTTCGTGACTCCGATGCGATTCTTGGAGACCGCCGTCGAGCTTCCGGCACTTGGATAGCCGGAAATCATGTCGTCTCTGTGGGTTTTCTGAAGAATCATCAAACGAGGGTTTTCGTTTCTCCGCGAGCATGAATCGATCTTCTTCGTGGATTCGTCTTTGCTGGTCCATTGATTAGGTTGTGCGAAGTGAAGCGTAGGACGTTTGAATTTTGAAACGTAAGAGCAAGCGAGCGAGCATGAACAGAGTCGAATTAAACCGGTTCACAAATAAATTTCCGGTACGACATTAAAACGAATTAAACCGTAAAGCATAACTCTTGTTTTGTGAGCTGGAAAAAATATTAAGGAATTGCTTAAAAAAACAAGAATAATGACATTGAAAGCTAATTGCCAACAAAATATGATTAGAGAGGTTCAGACAAAGACTAAAACCAATGCGTAATCTCTGTCACAACATGGTCAACTAGCAATTTCCACTTGTCTCACATGACGACTTGCCTTACGTAATAATAGTGTACGGTTTAGAAGATAATCTATAAGAAGAAGAAGAAGAAGAAAAAAAAAAAGGAAGAAGCAAAAATGGTTTCAACTTCTTCTTCATCATCAGAAGTAAAGATAATCTCAGAATGCTTCGTCAACCCCAAAACCATCGCTGGAAAATCAAAAGAGCCATACCATTTATCACCGTTAGATCATCTGATGCTCTCCTTCCAATACATCCAAAAGGGTCTTCTCTTTCTCAAACCATCATCTGAACAACACTTCATGGAGACTTTGCTGCAAAAGCTTAAAGACTCTCTAGCAACAACACTTGTCCATTTCCACCCTCTCGCAGGTCGTCTCAAGACCTTGAAAACCGACCATCATCCAAGATCTTACTCGGTGTTTGTGGATTGTAACAACAGCCCTGGAGCTGGATTTATCCATGCCAAGTCGGATCTAACTGTATCAGACATTGTTGGGTCCACATACGTTCCTTTGGTTGTTCAATCTTTCTTTGACCATCACAAAACGGTTGGTGTCGATGGTCAAACCTTAAGTGTCTTATCAGTCAAGGTAACAGAGCTGGTGGATGGAGTGTTCATAGGATTGTCTATGAATCATTCAGTTGGAGATGGATGTTCTTTCTGGAACTTCTTCAACTCTTGGTCCGAGATCTTTAACTCACAAGAAGATGACATTTGTCTCAAGAATCCTCAGATCTTTCGTGAAGTGTCTGGTCCTATGTGCATGCTTCCTTACAGTCCACTTGATGAGTCCGTTATTCAATCCGAATCTCTGGTTTTGAAAGAGAGAATGTTCCATTTCTCATCAGAAACAGTGAGATCGTTAAAATCAATGGCTAATCAAGATTGCGGAACAACAACAACAATGATGATCTCTTCTTTGCAGTCATTAACAGCATTTATATGGAGAAGCATTACAAGAGCAAGGAGATTATCAAACGATCAAGAAACTACTTGCAGGTTTGCTTTAGGAACTAGAACAAGAATCGATCCACCATTGCCGATGAATCACTTTGGGGTTTACACCTCTCTTGCAAGCACCACTGCCAAAACTGGTGAACTATTGGAGAATGTGTTAGGATGGGCTGCTTCGAAGCTGCATCAAGCTGTAAACGAACAAAGCGCCGAGAAGATCGCTTCCGAACTCGAACAGTGGTTGAAGTCTCCTTTTGTTTTGCAACCGGAGCAATTTTCTGAACCGAACCTTGTTCATATGGGAAGCTCGCCGAGGTTTGACAAGTACGGAAGCGAGTTTGGGATGGGGAAAGCGGTTGCGGTTAGAAGCGGTTATAACAGTAAGCATGACGGCAAGGTATCAGCTTACCCTGGGAGAGAAGGAGGAGGAAGCATAGATTTAGAAGTCTGTCTTTTGCCAGAGTTTATGGAAGCTTTGGAATCAGATCATGAGTTCATGTCTCTCGTCTCTTTTTCTTGATCCTGTTCATATTTCATAGACAACAGAACCAATGTTGTTTCTTTCTTGTTCTGTTACACCCTCTTTGACTCGGTTATAATAAGGTGGTTGTCTGATCTGATGGAACTTTTATGTTGGTTTGTTAGTTATATATCTGATGAACCACTGTGTTTATGAGTCGAATAAGAGTTTTCATAACAAACTTGTTTTCTCTTTATCAAAAACGAACAAAAAGTATATACATACACATACTCGCAAAGAGAAGCCAAGAAGCACCTTCGTGCCACTTTATTTCTATGTTCCCACCACATTATGTACTCTAAACGCTATAAGAAGTAAAATCAATCTCTAATACTAAATTCTCCGAGACATTTAATCAAAGGTTTAACTCTCACCTCTGTTGTTCATCTCACTCCAGCCGCCTTCAAAGTCTCAGGATTCTTGACCATACTCCGATTTTCGATCACCTTCCAAGCATACTCGAGCTGGAAATCCATGGATGAGACTCAGACATGTGAACATGGGTAAAAGTGTGTAAAGCTATACTTCAAAGCTCATCATAAGTCATAACCCGGAAAGAGGCAGCATATCAGTGGAAGAGCGCTTGTTCATCTCTCTCTTGATCTTCAACACAAGAGGATTTTTACAAAAAAACAAAACGGTTCGATTCCTTCATGGTTTAGAAGAAAATCCATCCATTTTCGCATACTTGCAAAAGAAAAAAACAAGGCGCAAAATATGTAATACCTGTGCTTCTAGTTCTGCAATTCTCTGTAATGACGCTTGCTCAATGCACACACGGCGTTTGCGTTCTTCGTCGAGTAAACATGTCATCTTATACCTTAGTTCAGCCATTTCCTGCGTAAGGTCTTCCGCTTCTTCCTTCGCCTTCAGTTTCTCCTGTTTCAGTTCCTCCTGCACGTACCAAAAAGATCACAGCGGAACTAGTTAGATTAACCCCTTTGACAAAAGATAGGATATAGAAAAAGCCTTAGTTTTTCAAACGTACCTTGAGCCGCTTCACGAGATCTTCGTGCAGCTGTATCTGTTTCTCCATTTCCTCCATTTTATCAATCAAAGTTACATTCCGGGGAAGTTCTAGTTTCTTGATGATTGCATTGAAACATCCACTGTCAGACACAAAACCAACCAACATTGTTAAGAACGGCCATAACACAAACAAGTCTCTAAGCTGGAACTCACCGAACTTCACTGGACACTGGAAACAACATATGGCTCAGCTCAGCGAAGAAGCACTCTGCATCCAGGGGCTGTTGGTCGTTTTCACTTTCTAACCGTTCTTTAGTACTTTGAAAAAACTCTTTGATACTCTTTTCAGAGGCGGCGATTCTCTCCCTCAACTCTTCGTTCTGCTTCTCACAGGACTTGGCCTTCTCTTGTGCCTGAAACTGAACCTCTTTGATTATTCCTTTCAAGTGATCGTTCTCTTGGCTGCTCTCTTCTTGGATTTTCATTGCATCAGCGAGTGCTTGCTCCAAGGCTGTTATATCAAGCTTCATGCTTTCTATTTCACACAAGGACTCCAATGTCAAGGACGAGATGGTCTCCTCCAGTTTCTCTACAGAAAGAGACGAACACTGTAGCTCTGTCTCTTTGCTCTCCAGTTCTTGCAAAAGCAACAAATTCTCGGATTTAGACATACACAACTCCTCTCTCAAAAATTGAACTTCTTCTTCCAAGCTCCCTGATTCAGCCAGTTTGGATTCAAGACTGTGCACATGTTCGTTGAGATAATTGACTTCCTTGCTTTTAAAAATCAGTTGATCTCGCAAGTAACCTACAAGACAAAGGATACTATACTCTTAGATCATTAAAAAAAAACTAAATTGCTAGGCTCAGATAGGGAGTTTACCAATTTCTTTATAGCAATTCAACAACTCTATCTCCATGGTCCGAATCCTTGCAGTGTCTTCTAGGCGAGATTCAGATAATGACTTTGAATGGAGTTCCAATCTCTGTGGTAAAGAGAAAAAACATGTCTGAAAACTCAACCACTAGAAACACATACCACTTTCCCCTCAAATGTGCATAAACATTAAACAAGAAGAAGAAGAAGAGTTTACTCTAACTAGTTCAACACTATGAGGCTGTGATTCTCTCAGCAAGTCCTTTTCTTTCCTTAGCTGCCATCAGTAAAACCAAAGAGAGCATAAAACAAAAGTCAAAAACTTCATTCATCCAAGAGTCAGAAGAAACTGGTTCACAATGAATATCTTTGCATAAAACAGTATATAAGGGGGGGAGAAGAATAAGAAGAAGGTTGGTTAACCTCCCGGCGTCTGGACCCAAACTGGAGAAGCTCATCAGCATCAAAGAAGATTTCACTATCACCTCTGGAACTACATGCTGAACTGCTACTCCTTCCTGAGAAACTTCCCGAGCTACTCGACATTTAACAACAGAAACTACCCACTGCAAGAGACACTTTTGTCATTGTTTTTTTGTGTTCTAACTCAAAATGTTAAATCAGATTATAGACTATAACAAAAAGAAAAACAGCTAAACTACGTCAGCTTCACAAGGATAACTATGCGCAAATAATAATAATGAAATGTTCCTGATGGCTTCTACCCGATTCATTTAACGTAAATTGGGGAAAACAAAAAGCTTTTCCGACTAGAAATCAAATTTCAACAAGGAAGGATAATAACACAACAGCATCAAAATCGCAAAGCCAATTCCTTTTATTCACAGAATCGGATAAGTAAAAGCGAACATGAGGAGGATTAAGTGGATAAGCATACAGAGAGATAAACCGTGCACAGATACAAGCAAGCGAGCATGAAAGGTTTACCTTCGCAGATAATTGCGCCGACGAAGAATTTGATCGGAGAAGGTAATCGGAGATAATCGCGATATTTGAATTCGACGACGATGATGACCCTCCGCAAACAATTATTCTCTTTCGGTTTCTTCAAAACGCAAGCTAAAGATGATGACTCTCTCTCTCTCTCTCTCTCTCTCTCTCTCTCTCTCTCTCTCTCTCTCTCTGCTTCCCTTGTTTAAAACGATAAAACGGGTTGAATTCGGGTCGGGTCGGGTCAGGTGGGTCCAAGCTTACCTGTTAGCTCCCTTGATCGGTCGGATATCAAAAAAAAAAAAAAAGTCAAAAACGTTTCGGATCCGTTTTGAGTTTAAAAATACAGGTGATGATTGTTTCCATTAGTTTTTAGTTTTAGTTTTTGGTTTTTAGATTTTGGTTTTAAATTTTTTTAGGTTTCTGTTTTTGAATTTGGTTTTTAGATTTTGATTTTGGTTTTTAGATTTTGATTTTGGTTTTTGGTTTGATGTATTTTTTAGTTTTTCAAAAAAATATAATTAATACATTACTTTACAATAATACAACAAATAATAATAAAAATTTGAAATTTACTATTAAAATAATAAATTTATGTATAAATAATACAAAATATATAAAATAAAAGGAAAATATACATTTAATCAATGTTGATACATGTTATATTAATATTAACAAAGCTAAGAAAATATATAAGAAGTCATGTGCTCCTCTAAAATATATTCATATAATATCAATAAATTATTCTAAAATTATAATACTTAAATTACCATTAAAATTTATCAAACTAAAATGGTCATTTAAAATTTATCAAACTATTTATAGATTTTATTACATAAAATATTTTTAATTTTTAAGACTTGAATGACTATTTAGTGTGTCTAATAATCATTAAAATTATTCAACGATTTTTTTTTGGAAATTATTAACTAATTGTTTACATTTAATATTCAAATATCTATATTTATTTACAGATATAAATATATTATTTATTTAATTATTAATAAATTAAATATAGTGTTTTATACAAAATAAAGAAAATTCGTTTTTGTATTGAAAACCCACAAAAGTTGGTTTTTGGCTTTTGTTCACTAATTGATTGAAATTCTGAAAAACTAGTTTTCCTAAATTTTAGGGAATCTAATTGTCAAAAAACTTGATTGGCAACTCAAATGATTTTTACAAAAACTAAAACTAAAAGCTAAACTTGATTGGATGAAAAGTAGTTTTTAGAAAAAAAAAACCAAAAACTACAACAAAAACCACAAACAATCATCCTCACAGAGTGGTTGGGTCAGTCTTCAACAACTCCAAAAAAGTATTCATTTATGGATTTTTACATTAATCTTACTCTTAGTTTCTTTGTTCATATTCTGATGTTTGTAAATTAATAATCAAAATGAGCTGAATGTATGAATTCAGTTACTCTTAGTTTTTTTGTTTTAAAGTTCAGCTTTCACATAAGAACATACTACAAGAAAAAAGTGTATATAAAAATCATGTGTATATATATAACACAAAGCAAAACCAAAAAAATGTGTTTCAAGACAGAAGAGGAGGAGAACACACACTTAAGTCACGCGTAGCACTGTCTCATCTCCTTGATAAAAGGCAACAATCCCTTTGCCATGTTATATATATATGTAATATAAACACACACAGATACATTACACACACATTACACACCTTCACATATGTAGCGTATTCATAAGAATTTCAGCAGAATCACCACGAGAGATTCTAGTGACAGAGACAGAGAGAGAGAGTTTTACAACAATGTTTCTTACACAAAAGACACTTCGTTGATCCTCCTTCATCAATCCAACCTGTACAACAAAAAAAAAAAACTTTAACGAATGCCATACAGATTACCAATACCAAATCTATCATCTATATTCTGAACCAACAACTTACGAAACAAGGAGACTTCGAAAGACTGTAGAGTATTCATTTATCAACGCCTACATCGAGTCCTTTAGAGCTGATCATCACATTTGAATCTATTTGCTTATCAAACTTCTTCTTTCTCCTCTCTTCAAACTCTTGGTATCCTTCCATCTAAATATATATTCACACCATTGTTATGTTATTCCAAGTGTGTTGTACCCTCTGAGGTTGTGGAATAATAAACATTTGACTTACCAGCTGAAACTCATCCATGGAAATAGGATTGTTATGCAGAGATAGATTTTGCAGACTCTTGCAATCTTTCAGCAATCCATCTGGTATCTGTAAAACAAAAAAATAAAACCCCGGTAAATGTTAGAAGTAATTCAGTAACAAATCACATTTTAACTGCTCTATATACCTGTTTCACTTGATTATTGTCTAAGCAAAGCGACTTTAACTGAATCAGATTGCATAGTGATGCAGGGAGCTCTTCAACAACGTTATCTGCAAGGCTATCCCGATTCACGATTAGGCTTTTGGAGAAGAAAACAAACAAACCACAAAGGTAACGTCAACAGCAAAACGATCCCCACGATTTTTTGTTTATGTTTCTGAAATCACACCAAGGGACGATTTAAAGGAAAACATAATATGTTTAGAAGTGAAAACATACCATTAGCCTGTATTTCTTCTAAAGAAGCACAGCTCCCTACAGATTCTGGAAGAGATTTCAATCTGTTATTTGAGACATTCAACAGAACTAGCTGCATTTTGGTAAGAGAGAAAGCCAATTTTAGTTTTTTTTTTTTCTTTTTCTTCAGGCAGCTTCTTGAGCTATGCTTTTGGAGGGTTAAATGAAGTTAAAACGTACATTGCGAAGACTACCAATAGTATCGGGCAAGTATATGAGCATATTTCTTGAGATTGATAGTTGCTCAAGCCTTATCAACTGACCCACTGCAATCAATAATAAGGACACAAAAGGAAAGAAACAAGGAAGATACATTGTAGTAAAGAGAATTGTTCTTACATTCATCAGGCAAACAGCTGATGCGGTTTCCATCAAGCATCAAAACTTTAAGAGATTGAAGTTTCCCAAGGTTCCCCGGAAGGCGTTCAATTAGATTATCAGCTATCAACTGCCAAAAAATTCAGCATTTTTTATAAAGATCAACTTGAATCATTAACAGTTTCAAGAGAATCATGGGATAGAGTTAAACATCCAAAGCAAAACTACTAACAAGCATTTATACAGAGAGAGAGAGAGAGTAAAAGGTTTGTCTCTCACTCACCAGACGCTGCATATTGATTAACTTGCTGATTTCTCCAGGAACATCAGCTGCATTAGATATGGTGAAAAAATAAAAAATCCCTTCAACTACAACTCTAAGATAAGACAAGAACATAAAGGAAGCAAAGAAGAAGAAGAAGAAAAAGCATACAGATCTTGTTGTGTGTTAAATCGAGTGTCCTTACTGCTCTCTCCAATTCAATGACTACATCAGGAAATGTCTGCTCAACAAAACCAAAATCAGCAAGTCACCTCATCAAGACATAACCAAGTCAACTAAAATCCCCAAATCAGAAACCCTAAAAACAGATTCTTTCATGAGAAAACCAATCAAAGTTTGTGCCTTTTTCATCAAATCAAACTCTTTTCTATCAAAAATCAATTCCACAGATTGGTGGTACCTTCAATTTGGAGTCCCGGAGGCCAATGATGCCGGTGGATCGCCACCGCTTTATCCGACTAGCCTTTGAACCTCCTGCTGGATTGCTCGCGCAACACCCCATTCTTCGCTGATTCTACGCTAATGATTTTGATTGGATGATTATTATAAAAGAAAAAAAAAAGGAAAAAGAGAATAATCTTGTAATGGAAAAAAATCTTGAAACCCAGAAAGTTTCTTGAAAAGGAATTGAGGATTGATTTGGGTTAGAAAAAAGTCTACAGATTTTTGACGATTGATTGAGGTTTAGGTGAGGGTCAAGTCTGTCGAAGCCAAATTTGGGATCCAAAAATATAAAATACTCTTTTTTATTGAGCAATTATTAAATAAATACTATAAATTAAATACAATAAGTTCTATAAATTTTTTTAAGAATACTATAAATTAGAAAAGTTGTTTTCAATTTTTTTTCTTAAAAAAACTCTAAATTAAATCAACACATCTCATCATGTATCCTTCAATGTGAAATGAGATGAATTCTAGTGTTAAAAAAAAAAAGGAAAGTGGAGAAGGACTCTTGTCAAGTCACTATCTCAAGTAGTACCAACCCTTTGAAAACTCGAAGATTGGTAAGACCCAGAGAAAACAATAAAATAAAAATCAACACAGACATTACTTTTGTCGAGACCCTCGTCAATTTAAAGCCCCGAGGCTCATATTATCACATAGCGCATGTTTCATTGGGTTCAACTACACTAGTCAAATTAGTTTAACCCCTTCCTCAAGCAACTGCAGGCATTTCCTTTCAACGCGATGTAATTTTCTTTTCCCACTCAACAGTATTATTATTTTTTTTGCATAAAATTCGAACCAGTCCAATTTGATATGAGAGAAAAGCCAAGCTGTATATATATTCAGAAGTTTTACAAGTGAGAAAAATTACAAGATAAACAAATCAAAGAAAAAGAACAGGCTTCCACGAAAGAATAATATACATACATGATACATGGTTCTTTCTAAAAATGATAGAGATAATTTAACAAGCTTTGTATCAGTTCCATTCATGTCATGACTCATGATACTACAACACCTATGAGAACTCCCAAAAATCTTGGAACCATATTTCTTTTTCTTTGTTTTCCTACTTTCACATATAACCCGCTTCCATCTCCCAGACTTGTCTAACATTCCATTCGACAGAGAGAGACCAGATATGTAAATACACATCTATTTGGAAACTTCTAATAGACAGTGACTAACCAGTGACCTCTTCTTGATTGGTTGTTTTAGAGGTAAGGTTTTTGTCTTTTGTCTTTCTTCTTTTTAAGTTAACCTTACAGCCATTTCTTGAAGCAGGGCTCGTTTCTGTGATGCGTTGATCACTTGATTGGTTTCTGCATTCTCTAGAACATCTGTGATTATAGCCGCTGCGTGACCCAGTGGCTCCTCCGCCGCTCTCTTTAGCATGAAAGCCTATTGCAAGTCAAGGTCATTGAGAAAACAAACATCATTTTACAATATAATGCAACTTTTTGTCAGTATCAAACTCGGTTTGGATGTAGAACTCTTAATTAGGGAAGCGGAGTGAAAGACCTGGCCATGGTGCGATATGGTTAAAGTACATGGTTGTTGAGGCCAAGGTTCTCCATCGATTTGCACAGGCAACGGCGCACAAAGTTGTATCTTAACTGATTGCCCCTGAGCTAACCTTCTGGCTTGAGATAACCCAACCTGAAAGATGTGGAGAAAAAGAACATTTGATGTTGTGTTTACAAGATAGCATGCAAGTAGAACCCTGTAAGATGCTCATTATCGTACCTGGAGTTTGCCAAGGTGCCACGTTCCAGATATACTCACGACTTCAACTACCTTGTCGTGCATAGATTGCGGATCAAAGTTTTCATATGTTTCATCTTCATTCTGCCATAAATCTACACCTCCCATGTAACTTCCGATGTTTGCAACAAGTACTCCTTCCGCATCCTTCAGAGATTTATCACAGAGAAGTTACATCATTAACAATCATGTGGTTTTCTGTCTAGTAGCTGCGACTTACCTCAGGAACCTCGATGTCAACACCATCCACCTCAACTCGAACTTGCCAAGGGAAATCTTCGAATGTTCTGTCCATTATACTCCTTGCCCCTTCTCTAGCATATAGGACTTTGTTCATAAACTGCACATACAGAGCATTCAAATGTCAGTTTCGTGAACTGAGATTAACAGTTTAGCTTCTCTACAATAGCGCTAGTTAAATCTTACGATTAAGAAAGGTACTAATTCAGGAGTCCTGAGGTTTATTGATCACCTGGCTATAAAATCTCTCGGGATTCTCCTCCCGTATATTGTGAATATCAAGGGCTACCTTCGCATCACACCCAACCCCTGTTAAGATTCACAATGTAAGCAACATAAAGGTTTCAGGACAGCAACAAAATCATTTACACAGTCTAAAATTTATCAATGGGCATGGTTCAAACCAAACCTCAACCATGAAGATATTCAAAGTGTGAGACTATATTCTTACAGAGTTTTTATTATATAGATTTCAAATGAAAATAATATGTACACAGAGATAAATCCTGATAAGAGTATTAATCTCATAAATAATTGAAGAATAAGCTTTGAAGATTTGCACCAAGAGGTTTTGAGTTTTACTAACCTATATAATTGTTCATGTATTTTGGCGGCTGGAGTTGCTTTCCTTGTTGATTCAGAATCGATACTTTCCAACGATCAAGGACAGTGACTGCAGCATGTTCTATGTTCTGTAATACTGTAGATAAACCTCCTTGTCTCTCAACAGAACCCAATCCACCACCCCAATTCAATATCCGGGCTAGATCATTCCCGGTTCCCGCAGGTAGGATAGCAACAGCAGGAGGAGAGATAAAATTCTGTTTGTCTATGGCATTCAATACCCAACCAGCAGTGCCATCTCCACCACAAACAAGAACTTTAAAGTGAGGAACCTTCCTGAAGAGGAAAAGTCCCACTTCTGGTCCCTGCACTGAACTCAATTCACACACCTGCACGAAACGGCTCCAATCAACAAACTCAAAGATAATAACAAGTAAAGATGCATTGTGACAAGTTTACAAGGCAGCATACTCTACCTGTACGGGATTTAGAAGAAGATTAAGGCGCTGGCGAAGAGAATCACCTCGTTGAGCCCCACTCTTTTTGTTAATGAAAACCAACAGCGGTCTTGCATCTGAAGGCAAATCAGCTAGCTCATACTTAAGTTTCGACCGTAGTCCCTGATGTTCATCTTTCTGACCAAAAGACCCGCTTCTTTTAACACTGGGCTTCTTCTCCAGCTTGCCATTGCTATAGCTGTCCCCGTGAGAGGAACCTCCATTCAAAAGACTGCTTGAGTTCTCCAACACGGCATGGGTGCCATTAACAGCCGGACCTGTATCAGCAGTGCTTTCCGTCGATTCATCACAATTGCTACCACTGTTACCTGAGTCAACCGAAGTTTCATTAGCTTGCTTGTATTTTTTGCTTTGACTCCTGATACTGGCACGGACGGTAGATGCAAGTTCATTTGCACCATGAGTTATTGTGCTCAAAAATCCTCCAGAAGGATTCCGTGTCAGTTCCTTAACGTAGAGAGGGCACAAAATCAACCTTCTAAGAGGGCCTAGATCACAAACATCACCCGTTTCATTTGACATATTACTGTGACAGTCAACATGGACAAGGCGTTGACACCATAAGCAGCACCATATAGGAGAACCCCCAAGAAAGGAGCTACTACATGACTCGTCACAGTAGCTACAAAACGAGGATTCATCAGGCTGATCAGCACCTTCTGTCCACCGCACTGCCCACTGGTGCACCACATGCTCATATCCAACCATGGAGACGCATTTGCAATCCTTAGGCGCACTTGAAGAACAACTAAAATGGGCTGCCGCTCCACAGATCGTGCACCTGTGGATAACACTTTCAGAAGCTACAATTGTCTGAGATGGCGACATCGACTTCAAGCACACGCAGCAGTTCAAGTTCTTGACACGAGATATAGAATCGCGCTCCCAGCTATGTGGGGCAACAGGAGTCTTATGTCGTGCCTTTGGATTTTTCTTTGACCTGGCAATGGCTTTTGTCCAACTTAAGTTGATATTCCTTCGCCACTGGGAAGCAGTGTAGGCTATGGTGAAAACACCAACAAGAGCAGCAACAAAGCAAGTGAACATGAACCCGCGAGACTCAACCATATCAACTGGGAAGAAGAACATCCCCATTTCTCCATCGTACTCCATATGTCTATGTTGCAACTCGAACACGTGTGACAATCCCTTAAGTTGGAGCCAAGCCCCAGAAGCTTCTTGGCTTGGTTAGGACCACAAACAGGAAATCAATGTACTATTATTCAAAGTCCATGTCCTCATCATCCATTATGTCGCAGACTAAAAACACACTTCAACTATTAAAGACAAAATCTTCTGCCCTGTCCAGGAACAAAGCGACTTAGCATTCACAAATTTCCACAAATTACTTAAGGCTGACAATATTTAGAAGAAGAAAAAAAATTTAGCAGAAAAATAAATGCTTGGTTTGATCAGATTCAAACTAAAATTAATTGTAATTGAGACTAATAAGAATCAGACTTCAAAGAAAAGACTTTTGGTACTTAAAATATAATGCTGGAAAAAACAAACACTTTTTCTAAAAATTCCTACGAATTATTCATGTTTGATACATATTTTCTGCTCATTATCAATGCTTTCTCTGTAATCCAATCAGAATAAGAAGAACATGAGACGAAAAGGGGGAAACACGGAAGGAAACCCTAACCTTCAAAAGCGACAGAGAAGAAGATGATCAGATGAAAGCACTAGAGATCGAGCAACCGATTCTGAAAGCGAAAAGGAGAGAAGAAAGAAAACACACACAATCGACGCACCAAGCACGAAGCTTTTGCTCTACCGGAAAAATTCCCAAATCCAATTTTGTTTTTTGAAAAGCAGATGATGCTCTCTCTCAAGTTTATATATACTTTAATCTTCGTTTGATTTATTCGCTCACTCTATTTATATTTCTCCTGAACTTTTATTAGTATAGAAGAAGTATTTATGAAAGAGAAAGATTCTGGGAGAAAGAGAGGGTTAGTTTATCGTATCTGAAAATCGAAATACACGCTGGCCCACGTGGGGTAGATGAATCTCGGACTCTGGAAGGCAACGTGTCTAAACAAGTTTCTGTCGGCAAAAGGCCCGGCCCATTACTGTCATGCAACGATTTATAATTCATCATCTCGTAATCAAACAAACAACTTCTTTTTGCAATTTTTTTCAGATAAATCATTTTTAAGTTTTTTTGTCATTTTAATCTTTAAGTGTTATATTTATGACAAAAGACTATCCTAAAATATGTTTTTTATATAAATTATAATATTTTATGTATTAGTTACAAATGTATATCATACTATTTTTTGATGATATGGCTTGTTCTTCATTTTCTTCTTGTTGTGCTATAAATATATTTTCAGATTTATACTTCTGAGACTCTGATTTTGTTTTAATTAATCAGTTTAATACTTATAGTGATATAGTAGTTTCATTAATTTGTGATAGTTTACTATTTTATGGTTATTTTATGTAATATGCTTTTTAATTAAATTATAAAATAAAAATATGTAATATAATGTTAACGAGTACGGTGTCGTTTAAACGTTTAGGTGGGTTTGGTTACAAATAGTCCATCAGTGGCCCATCCTACACCAACTCTAGCTTTAACCCTCTTTCTTCCAAAGAGTGTTTTGTTTCTTATACGAACCATCTGCTCTGGACCCGAGCCTCGGACTTTCTTCCGGACCGAACCTCGGTGTTGCTCCTTCCCCCGCCGTTGAAAATCTCCGCACTGCTTTCGATCACTTTATCTCTCTCCCTCTTCCCTTGATTTCGTTATTTCTTAAATTCGGAATTAAAGAAAAACGTAAAGCATCCATCGAAATTGACGTTGGTGAAGAGAAAGGCGGCTTCACCTTTTGTTGTGTAGATAAGAAGTGTAAGTTTTCACATCTATGTTTCCCTTTTTAGAAACCCTAATTTGGTTTTATCCTCAAAGGAAGACGATTTTCGTGGAAGGTTAGGATTAAAAGTCTAGGAAGCTCTTGTTTTGAGGTTGAATTCTCGGTTTATCGACAACCAGATTTGGTGTGCAAAATTGTGTTTATGGCGGTTTTGATCTCGAGTGGATTCTCGAGATTTCCTAGAGATTCTGTACAAAAGATTTTCTAAATTAGCTTTGATTTTCAGCTGCCATGAAGAGTTTAGAGCTGTGAAATGCGAGTTCAGCTGGTTTTTCGTGTTAAGATGTTGATGACATTTACTGCAAATGAGCTCTCAGGTTTAAAGGGTTAGGAGCACATTGAGTTTGTTATAGCTAAAGTTGATTTGAGCTAATAAGTGGTTTAGGTTTCGTTGTAACCTGAGGACTTCCTGCTCTGAGGATTCTCCTCTGAACAAATGTTTTATGCACAATTGTTTTCATTTGACGGGTATTTGTATTAGTTACTTCTTTCTTTTTTTGTTTCTCTGTGAGCTTAACTTCAAATGTTTTGTTTGTTTAACAGGAAACTTTGAGTACTCCGAGCATGTTAGTTGGAGGTAGCTCATGAATTCTCGGGGGGGAAAGGTGTTGGAATGTTCCTTTTTATATTGAAGTTTTAATATCGATGGAGACACAGTCTCTTGAACTCTTTTCTGTTTCTTTTCAAGGTCCAGATATTTAAAGTAATCTATAGGAGCTAAATCTATGCCTGGAAACGAATATGGAGAGAGGATCCACAATTTCTTTGGACAGGAGGGATTATCTCAAGACCAGCATCAGTCTCAGGTTGTTGACGGAAGCTGGTCTGGTTTTAGTAACGGTTTAGTTGGAAACCAGAGGCAGATAGACCCATCTCTGATTGCCAATCTTAAGAGTTATAGCACACAACAATCTGGTATGCCTTTTGTTCCCTTTTATGACGGGGTGTTCCACGGCTTATGCTCTGTTTTATATGTTTCATTTCTAGCTTCTAGCTTATTCTGTGGGATATTGGTTGCTTGCTTTCTTATTCCAGATGGTCCTGAGAGAGGGCAACCTTCAAATTCACAGCATGGTTTTACGCAGCAGCAGCCTATAAGGTCTGAGTACTCCAGAAGTCTGTTGCAAGATAGTCAGCAACTCACAAATGGCTACATGCATGGGCAGGCAATGCCGAATGGGTCAAATTTTTTGGGAATGGATGTAACATCTAGTAGGGATAACTTATCAGCGAAAGGATGTTCTCCAAACATTCACAAAAATTCCATGAGGTTTGAGATGGGAGAATCTCCGGTTAATTACGATTTCTTTGGTGGTCAACAACAATTAAACCACCAGCTCCCTGGCATGCTCCAGCATTTTCCGAGGCAGCAGATGACATTCAATGATATGCAACTACTGAAGGAACAAGCTATGGTTAAGCAAATGCATGAATATCAAATTCAACAACAGCTTCATAAGCAACAGCTAGAGGCGAGGCAGCTTAGTTCTTTGAATTCAAATGGAGTTAGTGGAAATCGCTCAAGTAATTATCAATCACATCCGTTGATTAATGGCATCCCTCTTCAGGATGCGTCTAGTAATAATTGGCAGCATGATCGTATGGGGGGAAATACAAACTGGATGCATCGCGGCATTTCGCCAGTCGTTCACGGTTTGTCCAGTGGGCTTATGATTACCTCTGAGCACGGGCAGGCGAACTTAATGGCACAACAATTTGAACCTTCCTTCAACGGTATGCCTCTTGGTGGGGTAAATGCATCTCAAAATTCATTTTCTTCCGCTCAGATGAACAGATTACCTGCGCAACATGGTTCCTCTTTCATCAATCAGCCTACTTCATTTGGGAATCAAGGTGATGTACAGGATGGTCATATGCTTCCTAGATCCCCGTACCAGGAGAAAGTGTTGTTCTCCCATACATCAGTTCCAGATTCAAATAAGAGCCCAAATTCTGAAAGTTTCCAGCTAGATGATTCCCGTGAGAGAAACATTTCAGTGCAGGAGTCTGGTCCATCATATATGAAAGAGCCTGAAAATGCTACTGCATTACAGAAGTCAACAGCATTAGATCCAGCAGAAGAAAAGATTTTGTTTGGTTCGGATGATAATTTGTGGAATGCATTTGGAAGCAACACGGATATGAGCTTGACAGGAAATTTGATTTCCAGTAGTTCTGACCTTTTGGGTGAATGCCCCTCTATGAAACTTGGAAGTTGGAGTGCTCTTATGCAATCAGCTGTTGCAGAAACATCCAGTAACGACGCAGGCTTCGGTAGTATGTCCCAGAATTTGGGTGTCAAGGCTTCAAATGTACCAAGTGAGAGACTCCACAGTGATTCCACTCGGACATCTGCTGAACATGTGCACGAAAACGGTGTGTTGGAGAAGCCAATGGCTCAACGTAGTCAGCTGGTAGGAAATTTCTTTAATTCGTCAAGCTCTGGGATTGATGGACAGAATAACTTGTGTTCTGTTCAAAAGAATGAGGGCATTGAAGATAGATTTGGTATCTGGAAGACTGCTTCTAATCCTACTTTAGCTGTTCCGGTTGAACAGAAGAATCATTTCACTCAAAATCTACAAATGCAAAGGGAGAGCTATGGGTTTGACATTGCCAATGCAGGAAATAATTCTAGGGCTTCTAGGGATGTCCAGGGAAATATCCAACAGCATTTGAATAATAACTCTATGGAGAAAGCTATCCCTCAAGTAAATTCGAGAGATGGCAGTCATATTCTCGAGTCATATGCGAATGCGAGTAATAATGCTGGTGAAGTCATGGCTGAAACAAACGAAATGAGGAACGCTGGAAAGGACAACTCAAATGACATTTCTCGATTGAAGTTCTCACAACAGTCTTTATCACATGGGTTTAAAAAAGATACTCAGGTAAATGCCTGTGATTTGTCTATGTTTCCTGGTGGGAAAGAAACTGGTCATGTAGGGAGTAGGCCGTCGAAAAGTCGCATATTTCAGTATCACCCCATGGGTAATATTGGCGTCACTGATGAGCCTAATCGAGAAAAAGTTTCTCATTTGCCTCCAGCATTGGAGCAGGTTTCTGTAAGAAATCAAGGGTATTTTGGACAGCCAAAGTCTTTTGGTCAGCCACCTATGAACATGCAAATTGACAGGGTAAACTTTTATACGTTGGTTTTTGATTGTGCGGTGTTTTAGAAATCTGAATCCCTCTGAACATTCTTTTTTTTGCATCTATGGTAGGGACATGTTTCACAAAACGACTTGAATTTCAGAAGTGAGGCTTCTAAACGCATGGGTTCAGAAAATTCACCTAGTGCAGCTGCTTCAGCTGACAGAAGTGTTGATTTGTGTAATCATGAGAAGAGTGCGTCAAGGTACTCGTTCTTTTGGGTTGATAGATTTTGTTAATTATTCACCCTTTGATAGTTTTCAGCTAACTGGCAGAGTTACCTAACTGTGATCATAGGTAACTCTTATTTCCTATTTGCTTGCAATTGGTATCTAAAAAATCTTCCCATGCAGGCAGACTATGCTTGAGCTGCTTGACAAGGTGGACCAATCGCAGGAGCATTCGCTGGAAACAAATGTTACTAGGATGCCTGAAGCAATACCCTCTGCAGAAAATGGTGGTCAGTTTCGGCATAGTCAGTCATCTGCTTCTCAGGGGTTTAGTTTACAGCTGGCTCCGCCATCTCAACCAGCTACCTCACCTGATGACGTGCAGTTTTCTATGAATTCTTTGCAGCCATTAAATCCACTTCATACAGCCCGTGAAAAAAGTCAATCAAGGTTTGCTCCATGGGCATCTAATCAATCTTTTCCTCAGCAATCCACTTATCAAGGACCAATTTCTGGCATCCCAGTAGAAAGGAATATTACATCTGGTTTCCCTTATCCCAGAGGGTATCACCAAAATCAACTGATGCCTGTTGCCACCCGACAATCAGTTTCTAACCATTTAGTGGGTTCAGCTACTGAATTGTCCACCCATCAAGTGAAAGAAAGAGAAGAATGTAGTGACTTTGATCAACAAGGACATCCGACACAAACACCTTCCCCACTAAATCCTACAACCCACAGTAACAAAGGAGATTCAGATGAAGGATTGGCTATGCTGTCTGCTCCTCAGCCTCCGATTGCATCCAGCTCGCCTAAGCAGAGTTCCTCTTCTGGTATGAGGTCTGACTCACGAGCCAGTATTTCTGCTCCGCAACATCGGTTTTGGAACCAGCCATCTAAACCTCAGCCAGATATTTTACGGCCTCATCCATTTTCCAACAGCCACGTAGAAGACAGCTTGTCAAGTCAGGAGAAGAAAAATCGATTATCCTCCCAAAATGGAGGAGACGTATCATTAAGCGGAAGGGACACGGTGAATATGCTTGGTTTGCAGAGTAAAAATATGGGTGCAAAACAAACATCTAATGCTGCTTCCATGTTCTCCAAAATGGTGCAGAGCAATCATCAAACCTGTGATAGCTCTCGTCCTTCAAACAACGTTCCAAAAGATAACGAGCATATGGCTGGAAGTTGGGAGGGGGAGGCACCCAAGATAACTGTGAAGAGAGTCGAGGATAGTTCAGTTCATCTTCAAAAGATAGCTTCCAAAGGGGAACAACATTCACCGTCAAGATATGATGGTTTAGCTAGAGATGGATCGAATCACCAGGATTCAGCGAACGAGATGCTGCATTTTGGCAAAACTGTTTCTGAGAGTTTCTCTGATAAGAATGAGTCTGCCTCGGGTGGAGCAGATCATCAACAAATCAGTCCACAGATGGCTCCATCATGGTACAGTCAATATGGGAATTTTAAGAATGGACTGGTGCAAGCCGTGAATGCTACTGGGAGATTCATCTCCTTGAAGATAGGAGAACAATCTTCTAATGTTGGGAGTTCGACTGATGGCTTACATTCCACACCAGGAGCGGAAACTCCCTCTTCGGAGTCGTTGCCTCATGGTTCTACTGACAAACTTCTGAACGTTGTTAAACCAAAGAAGCGCAAAACCGCCACATCTGAACTTCTATCTTGGAATACAGAAGTCACGCAGGGTCCTCTGAGGCTTAAGACTCTCAGGTGTGTGGCTCATAAGCACTATTCTCCTTTTCTTTTCTTTTTTTCCTGTAATCATTACTGTATTAAACGTTCTATACGTTACAGTGACGTGGACGTTGAATGGGTTAGAGCGACTAATCGATTTGCTGAAAAAGTGAGTTTTTCATCATTATAAGTTTTCTCGCAGCTCTCTTTGTACAATTTGTTTTAATACGTCGTTGGTGGTTTATGTTCTCACAGGTGGATTTTGAGACTCTACTAGAGGATGGCGCACCAATCAGATCAAAGAGAAGGCTTATATATACAAGACAACTCATGCAACAACTGTTTCGCCCGCCTCCCGCTAGGGTGATATCTTTGCTTGCGAACTCAAATTATGAGTTTGTCACATATACTGCTGCAAGAGCTGCACTAGGAGATGCGTGTAGCTCAACTTCTACCTGCAGTATTGAGCTGTTCTCTCCTCTTAACAAATCAAACCCGTAAGGATACTGCTATCCCTCAAAATGCTGTAGACATTGCAGAGTTCACAAACTGATCCACTCTTGTATTGGCTTTCTGAAAGCAGGAAAAAAACTGAAACAATCAGTGACCAGTACATCTCCAAAGCTGCCGAAGATTTCATTAGTCGGTCACGGAAACTCGAGACTGACTTTACAGGGTAAAAATGCCATAGATCTCTCTAATTCTGAGTGGGTACTCGTTTTGGCGGTGGCTTGATCTCATGAACATATACTCCTTTTTGCAGACTGCAAAATGGAACTACAATTGCAGACTTGAGCGTCGAAGTTCAGGATCTAGAGAAGTTTGCAGTGATCAATCGTTTTGCAAAGTTCCACCCAACATCGTCATCTGTGGACCGGACTGTGAGTTCAGTTAAGTTAAACCCACAAAGATATGTTACCATAGCTCCTATGCCTCATAATATTCCAGACAGGGTACAATGTCTCTCCCTCTAACTATTGATGAATCCATATTATTCAGTGTTTGGCCAGTGTCCCCCATTCATTGTTTTATGTATCTCATTGACCCCCACCCAAGGCTTTCTATTATTTATTTTTTGGTTGGGGTATGAGTTAGTTTGGTCAGAGTCCTGAGAAAAATGAAGGCTTCCATTGTCAGGAAGCCGGAGATTTCCTACTAGACATGTAGCATTTAATGTATGATGGCATCACCACGAATATTGTAAGTTAAGAAAAATTATTTGTACACTTAGTAAAGAAGACTTGCTCATAACAGAAATGCCTCAACGTATAACACCTGTGGTTTTCCAATGACTGGATATTATTTTATTTTTTATAGTTATACATTTGATTTTCTGATTTTTGTTTATAATAAGATGTTACCAAGTGCGGTGTCGTGTTGACATTTAGGTGGGTTTGGTTACAAATAAGTCCATCAGTGGCCCACACTACACCAACTATCATCTAACCTTCTGTTCGTGAAAGAGAGTTTCGTTTCGTTTCCTATTCGTACCATCTGCTTTGGACCCGAGCCTCGGACCGTATCCGACCCTCGGTCTTGCTCCTGCCTGCCCCCGCCGTTGAAAATTTCCCCACTGCTTTGCTTTCGATCACTTTATCTCTCCCTCTATGGTTTCGTTAACTCTTGAATTTGGAAAACCGTAAAGCATCCATCGAAATTGAGGCTGGAGAAGAGAAAGGCAGCTTCCCCTTTGTTGTGTAGATAGAATTGTAAGTTTTCACATCCATGTTTCCCTTTTTAGAAACCCTAATTTGGTTTTTATCCTCAAAGGAAGACGATTTTCGTGGAAGGTGTCGGTAGGATTCATAGGGAAGCTCTTGTTTTGAGCTTGAATTCTCGGTTTATGTTAACCAGAGCTTCGATTTGGTGTGCAAAATTGTGCTTGTGGCGGTTTAGTGGATTCGCGAGATTTCCTAGAGATTCAGCTGCCATTTACTGTAGATGAGCTCTCAAGTTTAGGAGCACGTTGAGTTTGTTATAGTTTCTAGAGTTGATTTGAGCTAAGTGGTTTAGGTTTCATTGTAACCTGAGGATTCTCCTGCGAACAAATGATTTGTAATACAATGAATCAGGTTGAGGATTATGCTGAATTGTTTTCATTTGACGGGCAGCTTTCTTGTGAACCAATAGTTACTTCTTTTTTCTCTGTGTGCTTTAACTTTGTTTGTTTAATAGGAAACCTTTGAGCATTCCGAGCATGTTAGTTGGAGGTAGCTCATGAATTCTCGGGGGGAAAAGGTGTTGGAATGTTCCTTTTTTATATTTGGTGTTTTAATATCAAAGGAGACACAATTTTGAACTCTTTTCTGTTTCTTTTCAAGGTCCAGATATTTAAAATAGTTTATAGGAGCTAAGATCTATGCCTGGAAACGAATATGGAGAGAGGATCCACAATTTTTTTGGACAGGAGGGCTTATCTCAAGACCAGAATCAGTCTCAGGTTGTTGACGGAAGCTGGTCTGGTTTTAGTAACGGTTTAGTTGGAAACCAGAGGCAGATAGACCCATCTCTGATTGCCAATCTTAAGAGTTATAGCACACAACAATCTGGTATGCCTTTTGTTCCCTTTTATGACGGCGTGTTCCACGGCTTATGCTCTGTTTTATATGTTTCATTTCTAGCTTCTAGCTTATTCCGTGGGACATTGGTTGCTTGCTTTCTTATTCCAGATGGTCCTGAGAGAGGGCAACCTTCAAATTCACAGCATGGTTTTACGCAGCAGCAGCAGCCTATAAGGTCTGAGTACTCCAGAAGTCTGTTGCAAGATAGTCAGCAACTCACTAATGGCTACATGCATGGGCAGGCAATGCCGAATGGGTCAAGTTTTTTGGGAATGGATGTAACATCTAGTAGGGATAACTTATCAGCGAAAGGATTTTCTCAGAACCTTCACAAAAATCCTATGAGGTTTGATATGGGAGAATCTCCGGTTAATTACGATTTCTTTGGTGGTCAACAATTAAACACCCAGCTCCCTGGTATGCTCCAGCATTTTCCGAGGCAGCAGATGACATTCAATGATATGCAACTACTGAAGGAGCAAGCTATGGTTAAGCAAATGCATGAGTATCAAATTCAACAACAGCTTCATAAGCAACAGCTAGAGGCCAGGCAGCTCAATTCTTTGAATTCAAATGGAGTTAGTGGAAATCGCTCAAGTAATTATCAATCACATCCGTTGATTGATGGCATCCCTCTTCAGGATGCGTCTAGTAATAATTGGCAGCCTGATCTTATGGCGGGAAATACAAACTGGATGCATCGCGGCATTTCGCCAGTCGTTCACGGTTTGTCCAGTGGGCTTATGATTACCCCAGAGCACGGGCAGGCGAACTTAATGGCACAACAATTTGAACCTTCCTTCAACGGTATGCCTCTTGGTGGGGTAAATGCATCTCAAAATTCATCTTCTTCCGTTCAGATGAACAGATTACCTGCGCAACATGGTTCCTCTTTCATCAACCAGCCTATTTCATTTGGGAATCAAGGTGATGTACAGGATGGTCATATGCTCCCTAGATCCCCGTACCAGGAGAAAGTGTTGTTCTCCCATACATCAGTTCCAGATTCAAATAGTAGGCCAAATTCTGAAAGTTTCCAGCTAGATGATTCCCGTGAGAGAAACATTTCAGTGCAGGAGTCTGGTCCATCAATTATGAAAGAGCCTGAAAATGTTACTGCACTACAGAAGTCAACAGCATTAGATCCAGCAGAAGAAAAGATTTTGTTTGGTTCGGATGATAATTTGTGGAATGCATTTGGAAGCAACACGGATATGAACTTGACAGGAAATTTGATTTCCAGTAGTTCTGACCTTTTGGGTGAATGCCCCTCTATGAAACTTGGAAGTTGGAGTGCTCTTATGCAATCAGCTGTTGCAGAAACATCCAGTAACGACGCAGGCTTCGGTAGTATGTCCCAGAATTTGGGTGTCAAGGCTTCTAATGTACCTAGTGAGAGACTCCACAGTGGTTCCACTCGGACATCTGCTGAACATGTGCATGAAAACGGTGTGTTGGAGAAGCCAATGGCTCAACGTAGTCAGCTAGCAGGAGATTTCTTTAATTCGTCAAGCTCTGGGATTGATGGACAGAATAATTTGTGTTCTGTTCAACAGAATGAGGGCATCGAAGATAGGTTTGGTATCTGGAAGGCTGCTTCTAATCCTAGGTCAGCTGTTCCAGTTGAACAGAAGAATCATTTCACTCAAAATCTACAGATGCAAAGGGCGAGCTATGGGTTTGATATTGCCAATGCAGGAAATAATTCTAGGGCTTCTAGGGATGTCCAGGGAAATATCCAACAGCATTTGAATAATAACTCTATGGAGAAAGCTATCCCTCAAGTAAATTCGAGAGATGGCAGTCATATTCTCGAGTCATATGCGAATGCGAGTAATAATGCTGGTGAAGTCATGGCTGAAACAAACGAAATGAGGAATACTGGAAAGAACAACTCAAATGACATTTCTCGATTGAAGTTCTCACAACAGTCTTTATCACATGGGTTTAAAAAAGATACTCAGGTAAATGCCTGTGATTTGTGCGGTGTTTTAGAAATCTTAATTGAATCCCTCTGAAAAAACTTTTTTTGCATCTATGGTAGGGACATGTTTCACAAAACGACTTGAATTTCAGAAATGAGCCTTCTAAACGCAGGGGTTCAGAAAATTCACCTAGTGCATCTGCTTCAGCTGACAGAAGTGTTGATTTGTGTAATCAAGAGAAGAGTGCGTCAAGGTACTCATTCTTTGGGTTGATAGATTTTGTTAATTATTCACCCTTTGATCGCGTTTATGAAGTTATTTAGTAATTTTTATCCTTTATAGATTTTCTTACTGTGGTGATCAAATAACTCTTATTCCCTATTTGCTTGCAATTGGTATCTAAAAAACTTTCCCGTGCAGGCAAACTATGCTTGAGCTTCTTGACAAGGTGGACCAATCGCAGGAGCATTCGTTGGAAACAAATGTTACTAGGCTGCCTGAAGCAACACCCTCTGCAGAAAATGGTGGTCAGTTTCGGCATAGTCAGTCATCTTCTTCTCAGGGGTTTAGTTTACAGCTGGCTCCGCCATCTCAACCAGCTACCTCACCTGATGACGTGCAGTTTTCTATGAGTTCTTTGCAGCCATTGAATTCGCTTCATACAACCCGTGAGAAAGGAACAAGTCAATCAAGGTTTGCTCCGTTGGCGTCTAATCAATCTTTTCCTCAGCAATCCAGTTCTCAAGGACCAATTTCTGGTATCCCAGTAGAAAGGAACATTACTTCTGGTTTTCCTTATCCCAGTGGGTATTACCAAAATCAACTAATGCCTGCTGCCACCCGACAATCAGTTTCTAACCATTTAGTGGGTTCATCTTCTGAATTGTCGAACCCTCAAGTGAAAGAAAGAGAAGAATGTAGTGACTTTGATCAACATGGACATTCAGCACAAACACCTTCCCCACTAAATCCTACAACCCACAGTGACAAAAGAGATTCAGCTGAAAGATTGACTATGCTGTCTGCTCCTCAGCCTTCGGTTGCATCTAGCTCGCCTAAGCAGCGTTCCTCTTCTGGTATAAGGTCTGACTCACGAGCCAGTATTGCTGCTCCGCAACATCGGTTTTGGAACCAGCCATCTAAACCGCAGCCAGATATTTTACGGCCTCATCCATTTTCCAACAGCCACGTAAAAGGCAGCTTCTCAAGTCAGGAGAAGAAAAATCGATTATCGTCCCAAAATGGAGGAGACGTATCATTAAGTGGAAGGGACACGGTGAATATGCTTGGTTTGCAGAGTAAAGATATGGGTGCAAAACAAACATCTAATGCTGCTTCCATGTTCTCCAAAATGGTGCAGAGCAATCATCAAACCTTTAATAGCTCTCGTCCTTCAAACAACGTTCCAAAAGAAAACTTGCGTCACGATGAGCATATAGCTGGAAGTGGGGAGGGTGACGCGCCTAAAATAACTGTGAAGAGAGTCGAGGATAGTTCTGTTCATCTTCAAAAGGTAGCTTCCAAAGGGGAGCAACAATCACCGTCAAGATCTGATGGTTTAGTTAGAGATGGATTGAATCACAAGGATTCAGCGAACCAGATGCTGCATTTTGGCAAAACTGTTTCTGAGAGTTTCTCCGATAAGAATCAGTCTGCCTCGGGTGGAGCAGATCATCAACAAATCAGTCCACAGATGGCCCCATCATGGTACAGTCAATATGGGACTTTCAAGAACGGACTGGTGCAACCCGTGAATGATACAGGGAGATTCACCCCTTTGATGATAGGTGAACAATCTTCTAATGTTGGGAGCTCGGCTGATGGCTTACAGTCTGTAAAATCGTCAAAGCAGTTTAATATGCAGCATATGCCAGGTTCCACACCAGGAGCGGAAACTCCCTCTTCCGAGTCATTGGCTCATGGAGCTACTGACAAACTTCTGAACGTGTTTAAACCAAAGAAGCGCAAAACCGCCACATCTGAACTTATATCTTGGAATAAAGAAGTCACGCAGGGTCCTCTGAGGCTTAAGACTCTCAGGTGTGTTGCTTATAAGCACGATTCTCCTAATTTTTTTTACTGTAACCATTACTGTATTAAACGTTCTATATTCGTTACAGTGACGCGGCCGTTGAGTGGGTTAGAGCGACTAATCGGTTTGCTGAAAAAGTGAGTTTTTCATCATTACAAGTTTTCTCGCATGTCTCTTTGTACAATGTTTGTTTAATACGTTGGTGGTTTATGTTCTCACAGGTGGAATTTGAGACACTACTTGAGGATGGCGCACCAATCAGATCAAAGAGAAGGCTTATATATACAAGACAACTCATGCAACAACTGTTTCGCCCGCCTCCCGCTAGGGTGATATCTCTGCTTGCTAGCTCAAATTATGAGTTTGTTACATATACTGCTGCAAGAGGTGCGCTAGGAGATGCGTGTAGCTCAACTTCTACATCCAGTATTGAGCTGTTGACTCCCCTTAACAAATCAAACCCGTAAGGATACTACTATCCCTCAAAATGCTGTAGATATTGCAGAGTTCACAAACTGATCCACTGTTGTATTGGCTTTCTGAGAGCAGGAAAAAAACTGAAACAATCAGTGACCAGTACATCTCAAAAACTGCCGAAGATTTCATCAGTAGATCACGGAAACTAGAGACGGACTTTGCAGGGTAAAAAACCATAGCTTCTCTCTAGTATTTGATTCTAGTTCTAATTGGGTACTCAAAGTTGGCGGCTTAATCTCATGAACATCTACTCCTTTTTGCAGACTGCAAAATGGAACTACAATTGCAGACTTGAGCGTCGAAGTTCAGGATCTAGAGAAGTTTGCAGTGATCAATCGTTTTGCAAAGTTCCACCCAACGTCGTCATCTGTGGACCGGACTGTGAGTTCAGTTAAGTTAAACCCACAAAGATATGTTACCATAGCTCCAATGCCTCAGAATATTCCAGACAGGGTACAATGTCTCTCCCTCTAAACTATTGATGAATCCATATTATTCAGTGTTTGGCCAATGTCCCCCATTCATTGTTTTATGTATCTCGTTGCCCCCCACCCAAGTCTTTCTATTTTATTTTTTTTGGGTGGGGTATGAGTTAGTTTGGTCAGAATCCTGAGAACAATGAAGGCTTCCATTGTCAGGAAGCCGGAGATTTCCTACTAGACAGACATGTAGCATTTAATGTATGATGGCATCACCACGAATATTGTAAGTTTTAAAAAATCAATCATTTGTATACTTAGTAAAGAAGACTTGCTCATAACAGAAATGCCACAAGGTTTAACACCTACGGTTTTCCAATGAACTTAATAAAGGTGGAGCAGAGCTCATATTCTGCTCTCAAACATTGACACACTGTAAATCAGAGACGTCTTCCTAGTGAACAAACCATCAACACAGGTCTTGTTGATCCATAGACTGATGTGAAGGAAGATATATTATAAGACTCTGGTGATAAGGTTAAAACGGTTGGGAATGAAAAATTAACTCTTTAGCATAACATAAAAATCACAGACACTGGAAAGAAAAAGATACAAATCTTCAACTGAGATATTTTCGTATAACATTGGTGAAACCAGAAACTAGAACATCAGTTCTATAGAGAGAGTAGAGGCAACTAAAAAAAACTAAGAGATGCTTCTCCAGTGTCTATTGTAATATCAGGTTTTCATCAGACAGCCATGAGATCACCAAAGTTACGCATGAGGAAGATTCCTCCAGCAAACACCCCAAGTGCTCGCACAAGTTTCTGCACCAAACAACAACCAAACACAAAAGGGCTATTCATGTCAAGAGTGAAGACAGATTCGATGGTATGAATACAACAAGTCAAGCATCACAAGAATTACTCCAAGGCATGGACTTGTGATCAATAAACCCTCAAATCTCTGAAAGATGCAAACCCTAAATCGAAATTCACAATCGCCGAATACACAAAACAATTCAATCGAAGGAACAGAGACTACTTACCATGTTAGCTGCCCATTTACGTTCATCGTGTACCTCAGAGTGCCACACAGCTTTCAGCTGGTCCATTGAGATCACAGTCTTCGCCATTGTTTTGCTCGCTAAAGATCGAAACTTTTTGATCGAGAATACGTCACTTCATTGTATCTATTAACCCTTTTTAAGGGTTTAGGCTTAGTAAATTACGAAAATATCCTTCACTACTAAACTTTTTTGGTAAGCGACATGGAGTGATTCCAACCAGACAAAACCGCGAGAAGCTTGTCCAACCATGATCGAACACGTGTACCACACAATCTTAACAATCTCATCTACAAAGACTACAACCTCTGGTTCGTTCCTCCGCTGAAGAAAAAAGCTTCGGCAAAACAGAGAGAGATAGAGAGAGAATTAGAACAATGGCGGCTAAATCAATCTGCTCGTCTTTATCAGTACATTCCATGGCGAACAAGAAGCCTTCTTCACCTTCTGCAGCAAGAACCATAACCTCAAAGAAGGTAAATCACTATTCAAATTTTTCATTTTTTATCGTTACTTTTCTGATAAATCATTTAATCTCTATCACAAGGGCACAACAAGTGGACAGGTGAAGCTACTGACAAGAGTCGAGCAGCTCAAGCTTCTGACCAAAGCCGAAAAGGCAGGACTCTTGTCCTTAGCTGAGAAATCAGGTTTCTCCTTATCCACCATCGAGCGTCTTGGACTGCTCACTAAAGCAGAGGAGTTCGGCGTTTTATCCGCCGCTACAAACCCCGAAACGCCTGGAACGTTATTCACTCTGAGCCTCGGTTTACTCCTTCTTGGACCGGTTTTCGTCTACTTGGTCCCTGAAGATTACTCTTGGCAAGTGGTGGTTCAGCTCGTCGTGGCTCTCGTCTCTGTTCTTGGTGGCTCTGCTGCTTTCGCTGCTTCTGGTTTTGTCTCCAATTTGCAGAAATCTGATTAGCCCGGTTATTTCGATTTTTGTTTAAACCGGTTGGGTTTTGTATCGAATTCACTCATGTAATTTGATCTAAAATTGTTTCAAGCTCATTTCCCCCGTTTCTATTATAAGGCCCACTAATAATTAAGCCTGTTTCTAGGCCCATGAACTCTTCTTCTCCCTGATGCTTTAGTTTATACAGAGAGCCTGACTTGTCGTTTTATGGTCTTAGCTAGATGAATTTTTGTGGTGTTGGATTAGTTTAGCTGCAGACATTGCAGATGGTTACAGTGAATATTTTTGTAGCAGTATCAATAAATGGCAAGTTTGGTACTGTTAGTAACATGTTGAAATAGGTTTAAAAAATAAGAAAACATACATCGTCAAAAATACTCATTTTAAATGGTTATTGTTATCTGCCTTTCTTTTGTTAGGTTTTCTTGTTAGCCTCTGATTTGCTGATGGGCCAAGGACTGCGTGTGATGTTTCTCTACCGACAAAAGATTCTCCCTCGTTTGCTTTATCTAATAAAGGTTTGTAGTAGCTTTGTGTATACTACAAAACACTTTGTTTTCCTTCACAAGAACCAGACTCTTGTTCAGTCATATTCCCTATGTTTGCGCATATCTATGATGATGATGATGATGATGATAAACTCATGATTGTTTCAAGTCTTTAGTTTTATTAGAAATGGTTGCTTATGTGATAACACAGAGAGAAACAGGTAGTAGTGTCTGTGTTCTTGCGGTCCCTTTTTTCTAATTCATCAACGACAAGAAAAAGAAATAAAGAATGAAAAGGAAGAAGAAGCAGAGACTGTGAAAAGCCAGAATGCCACCAAACTTTGTCTCCATTTATGCATGGATGTGTGTTTTATGACTATTACCCCAAACAGACTGTTTCTTTGAACTGTTTTGCTTCTGTCTCTGGCAAGGTTATGTCATTGTCTCACTCTCGGCATGTGCCTTTTGCATTTACTGTTGTACAGACAGAGAACGACAGCTCAGGCTAAAGAGAAATAACACTCTGTGTTTGCAATATTGGTCCTAAACGTGTCTGTGATAATGCATTAGTCATTACATATACATATTCCAACTTTCTTTATGTTTGCTAAAGCGTTTCAACCGCACTCTCTGTGACCGTCTGCACACAGTGTGGTTTTGCAGTTGGTGAAAGATAGAGAATATGATGCTAAGTCCCAACTATAGAAACTTCATAATCTCTGATACACATACACATTTATTCAAGTCCGATTGGTAAATCAAAACTACAATTGCTTAAAGTGTTTAGGAGAAGCAAACACAGTAATATTGTATTAATTAGCAGCATGACAAGAAATTATAATATTATAATTTCTTTTTAAAATCATTATGTAAATTCATTATTCAGAATGGAAAATTCTTACCTGAAATTATATTGAAATGGAACTTTGTTCAACCTTGAAGTATAAAAATCAGAAAATCATTCATTCACTGATACATAATCATTTAGTCATTGCTCGGAGAAGTATATCCACAGGAACCTTAAGAATTTGATATTTTCTTTTTGCTATAAGCAAATTGATATATTGAGATTCTAGAATGGACTCAGCCTGAATATCTAAAATAAATTATAGAAAGAATTAGCTAAGACTCTCACTGCCATTCATATAGTGGTCCATGAATCTCTTTGTGTATCAAGGCATATTATATATACAAGATGCTTTTAACAAAAACCTACTCTCTTTCTTTTGGTCCATCCTCTATCTAAGATCAACCATTTTAGCTGTCAATCTAAATGCCTACTGTAATATGTACGTCCACAAGCATGTATATCATTATTGAACTTAATTGAGATCACCTCATAAAGATAATTTATAAGGATACATAAATAACTGAACTGCCTCTGCTCCAGAAGTATAAGTTGGTACCTAGTAATTATTAACTATGGCTAGGAATAAAAGAAAATAGAGAATGTGTAATGAAAATGTAAATTTTCTTATAAAAACATGGTAGTAGAATGGAAGATATATAAGTTTCAGGTAAACGGTAACAAATACATAGAAGTGGATTAATATTTCATGAATCTAAGGCTCTAAATAATTTGATAGATACGTATGTGTGTGTCTACATAATTTCTGAACCAACAATAATTATGTTTTAATTTACCATCTAATCCTATCTTTTATTAGTATAACTAGGTGAGAAGGATAGCATCTTTGTTTCCGTCGACAACGTTTTGATAAGATTGGACATGCTCTTTTTATACCCTTGTCTGTAAATTCATCTCACACCCAACAAAAACCCTAGCTAGGGATTAGAGAGTATATATATAAAATATTTCATTTCTTTTTCAGCGTCAATCATGTATTGAACACTTCTACTTTACTTTCACAGTTTCACATGTTCATCATCTAGGTTCTTATCCTTTTCGTCAACTTATGTGACCAAGAACTTACTCGATCTGCCTAAACCTAGCGGATTCGATCAAGCTTACTAGGTTTCCACTGTAAGCTGTACCATCCTTCTTCCTTTTGCAATAATTGATTTGAATCACTTGGTATCTTTTATGTCATACAAGAAAGTTAGCTAGCAAACTAAAATGTTAATCTGCAGTTCAAATAATTTACTACAAACTTCTTTTTCTCATATTTTCTTGAATTTAAATCCTTTTGTGTTGCTTACAATTGAAATTGTTTTCATTCCATGTGATCATTACAACCCTAAAATCTCAATAGTGATTTATTCTGATGTTTTTGTTTTCAGATAACATAACAAAGATGAGAACCAACTCATTAGGAATAAAACAAGAAGGCGATAATCATTACCACGCTAGTTCTTTGTCCTCGCTGAGGCAAAATCCAAGGATAGTGCGAGCCTCGAGAATACTCGGAGGCAAAGACAGACACAGCAAAGTGTGCACAGTTCGTGGTCTTCGAGACAGGAGGATAAGACTGTCGGCTACGACAGCTATTCAGCTCTACGACCTTCAAGATCGGTTAGGGCTTAGTCAGCCTAGCAAAGTCATTGACTGGCTCTTAGAAGTTGCTCAAAACGACGTCGCTATGCTTCCCCCTTTGCAGTTCCCACCTGATTTTCACCTCAATCTCCCCACCAGGGCCGGAGAATCTTTCCCAGGGATCTTTGAAAGTTTCGACCTCGGAAGCTGCTCATCAAGAACTGAAACGACCCAAAGAGAAACTTTGGATCTTGAGAGAAGCAGTCTTAGTCATGGGTTTGATATAGATCATCATTTTTACTCCAACTCAAGCCAAAGCAATTACAATAAGGTTTATTTACCTACGTACAATAGCAGCAGTTCTTGTCATTACAACCTCGGACAACTACAACAGTCGCTCCTGGACCAATCTGGCAACGTTACTGTCGCATTATCCAGCAGTAATAATCTCAATCCACCAACGGTGGAAACCATGAGCTCTCTATTTCCGAGGTACCCTTTGTTTTTGGAGGGTGGTGATCAACTTCAACTGTTTAGCTCAAACTCGAACTCCTCGAAGCAAACAGATCATGTCGAGTAGTTCTAGCTAGCTGCTTGGTTTTGGACTGTTTCATAAGTTGATGCATCGGATCACGTGGCAGATGGATGGTGTATACTATATAGATCATTTACATGGTTTTAATGGTGTTATTATTGGAGTGAGAGTATGTATAATATAGTATAGAGCTAGTCTTATTAAGCATTATCCACGTCAACTTCGATTTGAGCAAAGATATTAGTCATTTCTTGTTTTTGGTAATGTTTTGGAAAGTATGTAAGTTTTGTGTGAGAGAGCTACATTTCTTATAAAAACATAACCTCATTGCATGCCGAAGACTAGATTGGTTTATATATATACACACAACCATATATGCATGTGCTCTATACACACCTTGTATATAATCATATGATACATCCATACAAACTGAAGTAAATATATTTTTTTGTTAAGATAAAAAATAATGTTTGTTTTATATTTAGGGCTTATAGATAGCATGCAACTGGATCTGCAGTCAAGCAGTGATCCCTATAATTTATCTTCTTTTGATATATGCACTCTTTTTCTTTTCTCTTTTGTCTCTTCTTTTATCATTAACTCTTTTGTCTCCCACACATACATTATTAAATAGTAGCACCATGGTAAATTTGAAGACATTGACCTTTTCCTTAATTTGCTTTTAATTACTTCGCAGCAACTAAATCCAATATATGGCTTGTTTTCTTAAACATGCTTGAACGACTACAAGTTTACAGTACCTTTCGTAGAATCATTGAATTTCAATAGGATATATTATATAAAAAATTGGATATAAAATGGTCCATATATATAGCTATAAGCTTTACTTTACAACCGGCATGCATGCTTCAAACTTATGAGATGAGTAAAAAAAAGAAGTCACACGTTGTTTCATTTTCACATAATTCACCCATTCAACATAGGCATGCAAATTATTTTTCTTCTTCTTCTTTCTGTTCCTTTCATTCCCCAACCTATCTTTCCTGTCTTATTGCTACTAACTTTACTTCTTCTCAAAGCATTTCCAGTTGCATTAATTTGAATATCCAGTTACAAAAAAAAACATTTCCAATTCAAATTAATATCTAAACTAAAGCAATTTTAATGTTCTTTTATGTATTAACAATCTTAAATTTTTACCAAGAATCATAAGTTCGAAACCCTTCTTATAAGTTTGCTTAGAAACTTTCGACTAGAGATACGTACATACAAATGGACTCTCACTATTTAAACTGAATTCTCTGAAGCCTTTATAACAAACGAATCTTGACATGTTTTACTAAACCTGAAGGTTACTGGTTACGTACGCATGTTTTTGGCTAAAAACGTCAATCATGAAAATGTTTCATTTTAACAAGAGATCGAGAAAAAGGTTGTGCAGCATATCGGGTAAATTTTCCATGACAGGATTTTAAACACGTGTAAAGCATACACGTAAATGGCCAAAGAGTAATTAATTCACAAAAGAAAAGGCCAAAGAGTAATTAGGTAGAAAAGAGATGGAGGTGCGGGGAATCGAACCCCGTGCCTCTCGCATGCGAAGCGAGCGCTCTACCATATGAGCTACACCCCCATTTTGATAAGTATCGTCGCTAAACATTTTTGGAGTTAAACAAAATTCGAGAATATCCGCCGTTAGTTCCCATGGGGTCCACGCATACAGAATGTTTTGGATCTGTCAATCACGAATGTTCATATTCCTTAGGTGTATCCGCGTCAGTGCACATGCGTCGCATAAGATAATTAACTGAATCAAATGACGTAATTACCCTTATAAAAATAATTTGTTTCAGGCAGCTAAAGGGGAGTTGTCTTGAGCTGGACAAGGACCGGCATGTCGGAAATATCCGTGTGTACATACCAAACCAAACCGGTTTCCGTTTACAAGACAAACACTGTTTGTAAACGTATTCGATTCCTGGTTCGATTTCGATTTCAATTCCCGGTTTGGAAAAAAAATTAAAATCCCTAAGATTAACCACCACTACTGTTTTCTCAGATTGAGCCACAGATCCGTTTCTCCTTCTTCACTTTCCTCTTTTGATTCCTTCTCACTAAAGATTCTCGAAGATCGACACACTTTTTTTCCGGCGTTTTCGGTTTTCTTCTTCTCGCCTTGGCACAATCGAAGTCGTGTGTTCATTCTTCGTTTCTTGTTGTAAAACCAAACTTAAAGTCTCTTTGGTAACATACGATGAACGATCTTCTAAAGGTGGAGTTTTTTGTTTCTTTGCAATGTGTTTTCTTCTTTCTCCCCTTGTAGAGTTTTATCGAAATTCGTATGGTTTGACCATCCTATTATAGTTTCAACTTTTAAGTAGAATCTGAAATGGTGTAGGGAGCTCTCTTTTATGTTAGTATCTGACTTGAATTAAGCTTGTAATGACCTACCTTGGATCTAAATTTAGTCACTAGTGATCTTTCTCATGGGAGGTTATGCTCTTGAGGGTTTATGGTAACTGATTATTGTGTTTGAATGAGTTTGTTTGTTTGGTTCTATAGGGTTCGTTTGAGCTTCCAAGGGGTCAATCTTCTAGAGAAGGAGATGTTGAACTAGGGGAACAAGGAGGTGATCAGGGATTAGATGATTTCTTCAAAAAGGTAATCTAAGTTTTTCTAAACAGAGTTCTTCTATATTACCTTACCAGTTGCTCTACCTAAGTGTTTTGCTCTGTTTCTTCTTATTAGGTTCAAGATATTGACAAACAATATGAAAAGCTAAATAAGCTTCTAAAGAAACTTCAGGTATGTATACATAAATAAGATGAATGTAATACATTGCATCTAAATAAGAAGGAGAACCTCTCTCTCTCCATTGCAGTTTGGCTACACAATGTTTGTTGGCTTTCTTTTTTCAAGATTCATGACTATATGTGGCTTATCATTTGTAAATTCCTATAGGCGGCCCATGAGGAGTCAAAGGCTGTGACCAAAGCTCCCGCCATGAAGGGTAAGTTTTGTATATCCTTTGTTCATTCCGATGGGGTAACTTGCACAGTAGATATAATATATAATGGACTTTCGCTTAAGCATGTGCTCTACTGTAACTACGAACTAAGCATTCATATTTCTAAAACTCGGATTAAAAAAAACTCCTCGAAGAAGAAGATAAATGATGGATCTTAGCTTATTAGATGAACCTTTCAAGCAGGCACGATTCTTGTTTTTTCATCATCGGCTTGAAGCTTTTAATATTGGAGTTATGTTTTGTGTGTAAATGAACAGCAATAAAGAAGAAAATGGAAAAAGACGTTGATGAAGTCGGAAGTATTGCTCGTTTCATAAAGGGTAAACTCGAGGAGCTGGACAGAGAGGTAAGAGTCACTCAAATGTTTGTTGATTTGATCCGTTTCTTTTTATATGAACATTCATTCAAAATTCAAAATGTTGTAGAACTTGGCAAATAGACAAAAACCTGGCTGTGCGAAAGGATCTGGTGTGGATCGATCAAGGACAGCAACGACACTGTGAGAGAACTCTTTATGTTTCAGTTTGATAAATTTATCGTAAACCTCTTTGTTAAGAGGAACACTCAGCTAATATATATCTACTCTGCAACAGTTCCTTGAAGAAGAAGTTAAAAGACAAGATGGCCGAGTTTCAGGTGAGCTACGAAGAAAAAGATAACGTTTCCAGTGCTCAAACTAATATTGTGACTTGTTGTTCTTAGGTTCTAAGAGAGAACATCCAACAAGAGTATCGAGAGGTTGTTGACAGGCGTATTTTTACAGGTATGTACGTTATTTGATGTTATGAGATTCTGCTTTTTTACTTCTCCTTCTTATTGTTTGTGTGTTTATCCTTGCATTAGTAACTGGACAGCGAGCCGACGAAGATGTAAGTATACTAGTAAAGTCTTAAGTTTAATTAGTCTCAGAGGTTTGAACAGAAAAAAAAACTCATGCCTTGCCGTTTTTTGATTTCCAGACAATTGATGAATTGATTGAAACTGGAAACAGCGAACAGATATTCCAGAAAGCGATTCAGGAGCAAGGAAGAGGACAGGTTTGATTATGTTTCCATTTATTTGAGAAATAAAAACAATTTAAGATTTGGTGGAACATGCGTAGATGTTTATATATTTGTTCCCTCTCTCTGCTAGGTAATGGACACCTTGGCGGAAATCCAAGAACGTCATGATGCTGTCAGAGACTTGGAAAAGAAACTTCTTGACTTACAACAAGTATGTTGGATTTTTCATATATAGTCTCTTACACGATGAACATCTTTGAACTTATGTTTGATGTGAATCATTGTGTGATAAACTCATTGTATGGCGGATTCATCAGGTTCCCTTTTGTTTCGCAGATTTTCATGGATATGGCAGTTTTGGTTGATGCACAAGGAGAAATGCTTGACAACATAGAATCTCAGGTAACTTAGTCTTATTCTTGCTTCATTTCATAATGGATGATAAAAAGCATAAGCAAGTTCGATATATATATATATGATGCTGTTGATATAAAACAAAGATAAATAGCCTTACGATTGTAATAAAAATAAGGGCAATTCTCTTAAATAGTCTTTTTTAAGTTTTTGTCACAAAAATAACTCTCAAAAAATAAAATGACCAAAATAGATTTTTTTTTTTTTGAAAATTTGATTTTTTTATTTTTTTTTTTAAATTTGAAACCCTAACCCCAAACCCACCCTTTTACTCTAAACCCTAAAGTTCAAATTAGTTAACCCTAGAGGTATAAATGCATATAAATGAATTTTTTAGTTTCTAAAAAAACATTTTGGTCATTTTCTTCCTTAAAAGCTATTTTTGTGACAAACAAACTAAAAGAGGCTATCTAAGAGAATTTCTTTAAAAAATAATAATAAGTTTTTTGTTGGTAAATTATAGGTGTCAAGTGCAGTAGATCACGTGCAATCAGGGAACACGGCTCTTCAAAGAGCAAAAAGCTTACAGAAGAACTCAAGAAAATGGATGTGTATTGCAATCATCATCCTTCTCATTGTTGTTGCAGTGATCGTTGTTGGTGTTCTCAAGCCTTGGAAAAACAAGAATGCCTGAGGATTCAAAAGAACGTGTAAACAAAACAAAACAAAAAACATCCTTACGTACGACTTTATTCAGTGTGTGTTTATGAAATGTGTCAAGTGTCCTTTTACCACAAAACAAAATTCTATATTCTTTTAATTGGATGAACAAAACCAATTTCCCTATTTTACTTGTGCAATTTCACATCCTGATATTGGCAGAGCATATTATTCAAGTTTCAAAAACTATTATCTTCTACCGTAGTTAGACATGTGAACATTCCCACTCTTATATATTTGATGCATGGCATGACTCACGATCTGGTTTGTTTGAATTTCTTTACCATGTTGTGATGTAACCATGGAGCATGTGTAACCCACACATTACACAATTTTTATGCTACAAAATCAAATATTCAATTTATGCTAATTTCCCATGGTTATAATAAGATAATATAAAAATACAAAATCAAAGAAAAACAGCAAAAAGAAAACCTAACATAAAAGACGACGTTGAGATGTGGCTAAGTCTTCCAGCAACATGGTACGAATTGTATTAACAAAATTGAAGAGGAAAACGGAACCAAACCATAAAGAAGAAGGTATTGCAATCCGCACAAGGATGTGGTGAGAAACTGTGTCGGCTAGAAGCATGACGATAGCAACCATACCGAACACATGGCTAAGAGGTCCTAAAAAGTCTGAGATTTCAGGCACCCGCGTCATATACCCAAATACACCAAAAGAACCAGTAGCGTATTGAACCATAACCATCCCTTCAACATTATCTCCCCATACGTGAGGAAAATCTCTTAATAAAGTCCAAGACAAGTAAATCTGGACGGCGATAATGAGCAAGTGTATCGTTACGATGTAGAATACAGAATGTGTCCACCCTAATGCGAGCGTCAGGATTTCATGTAGAGTTCGGTGTTCGGCTCCCTTGCTCATGGTCGATTCTTAGGCTGTTTAGTTTTCTATCATTCTTATTTCAATATATATATCTCTTTTGGCTAAGGTTTTAACCTAATTTTTTTCCTTCTTATGATTAATCTACCAAGTAATACACATTTTGATCTTATAATATAAAGTTTAATGTCTCAAATTTTTACAAAACTATCAGTCAATAAATCAGTGTTTTTTTTTTAGCTTTATTTTTAGAATATTTGACTAAACCTCATACATTTTTTGTGCGGTTAGCATAACCGGGTCTCAAAAGATTATGGACCCACGAGATTATAGTTTCCAATGTACAAAATAGAAAGAAAAAAATATTTAATATTCCTATAACAATTTTTAAGGAAAAAAACAGAGTAATCAACTTTGGTGTTTTTACCCGAGACTATGTGCTGTTCTTTTTTTCTTGTCTTTAACTTGTATTGTACGTCTTGAGCCGTTTAGGTTTCCGAGTTTGCTTATCGTTTCCGGTTCGAGAAACCGGTTCACGAACTTCATGATCCTATCATTAGTAAAAACAAAACCAAAAACCATCAAGGTCGTCCAATGTGTTTGAATTGAATCAAAATCGTTGAGAAAGAAAATACCTGGTCTGAAGAAGATTGTTTAGCGAGCTCGATTTCGACTGAGATGCTTGCTTTCGTTAAGTCCACTCCTGATTTCTCCAATGCTTCTCTTAGTCTTTTCACTAATCTGCTTTACAAAGAAAACAACAAAGTTTTTACTTCTTTTTTTACTTTTCAAACGTTACCAGATCAAAAGAGTTAAAACAGAGGAGCTAGTTTACCCTTGTGAGTAAACACTACTGATGTTACTACCCTCATGAACTTCCTCATCATCACCCTCTTCTTCCTCTTCTTTCAATGGCTGAGTATGACTCCGAGAACTCGGGCTCGGCTCTACTGTCTCTGATGATGCGACTCTTGCGTGCAACTGAGTTACCAGATTACCCGCAATTACAGGAGAGAACAGACTGTTGCTTTGAACCGGAGTTACTCGGTTCAGTGTTTCTGTATGATCAATGACAACGCCTTGAGCTGTTGCAAGGACAGGAATGTTATTCTTCTCTGCTTCCAGTTTTGGAGTAAAAGCAACGGTTCCTTCAGGGACTAGCTGTTGGTTGTGTCTCTGCTGTAAATGTTAAAATAGATCACACATATTAACATTATTACTTAAAACACAAGAAAATGTGATTATATATATCTAACCCAATTCAATAGCTTTGCAGGTTCGTGATTCCATCCTTGGTAAGGAGTCTCGTACTTGCTTGTTTTCTCCTGTAAGAATTGAATATACTCGATAACCTGTATGAAGTTCCGAAGATTAGTAATCTAGAAATTATTTGGTGCATGAATGATTTATGTATAATACCTCTAGCAAGAAGGAGGCCTTGTCACGCTTTTGGTCGCTATTAGGTATTAACTTTCTCAACATTTGAAATCTGCAGATAAGAGATCAATTAACAATTAATCTCTATAAAGCCAAGAGTGGCTTTTGCTACTACATTTTGAGTTTAACTTTACCTATCATTGATCTTGCTCCTCCTCCGTTGTTCTGTAGCAGAATGTTTAGACCTCGGTGTGTTCAGCTTTGGATCGTTACCAGCCCCTCTGACGTCTGCTGTAATGAACAAAATCAATCATAACGGTTTTAGAAAATGTTAAAAGTTGTTGATAAAATCCTGAGAGAATACAAACCTCTGTGGTTCTGGCTAGTGGATGAACTTTCTTTCTTCATGATGAAATCTTCCTCATCATCTAAAGCATCATCATCTTGTGAAGTTTCTTTAGCTGATCTTATCATGTCCATGAAGCTTTGGCTCTTTAGTCCAGACCCTCTTTGCAACCAAAGTAAAAACTTCATCTGATTAGAAACCTTTTTAAGTCCATAGACTTTGGTGATAGCGAAAAAAGAAAAGAGAATATGGGACTGACTGAGAGGAAGAACGAGAACTCAAAGGGTTATTTGTCAAAGACTGTGACCTTCTTTCAACCACTGGCCATTGTCCCATAGTTGTTGCAACATCAGCTAAATATTCAAAAAAAAAAAAACTTATATCATCATTTCAGGTGGCTTCTAAAACACTTGTACACTGGTCTGCTAACATTAAGACTCAAAATTTTCTCAAAAAAAAAAAAACATCTGCTAAAATTCACAAAAACAAAAAATGTAAATCATCATTTCATGTGGTTTGTAAAACATTTTTATTGTTACCTCTGATGTTAGCTCTCTCCCCAACACTATTCTCCTTCCTTGTCGGTCCCTTATTCCCAGAACCAGATTCATCCCACAGAGTAAACCCGCTTGCAGCAGCAGTGTACGAGCTGTAGTTAGAGTTTGAATGCTCATCCACAACGTTTTTCTCAACACCACCACCACTAGCAGTGAACATCATCGGTGGTGAAAGCTCCGGCTTAGGAACTCTTTGATGGTTATGGAAATAAGGTATTGAGCTTATCGTGTACGTTCCTATTCCACCGGGAAGCACGTGTTGCAGCTGTGGTGGCTTCTCGGAAGCTGTTCTGGTTGTATCAGTCTCTTCTTTAGCAGCACCAACGCATTCTAATGGTTGTAGAAAATCATGGGTCTTCAAGTTGCTACCTGCTCTCCATGTTTCATCAGATTTTGACATGTAACAGTTTGAAAGATTATTTTAACATTAACTATATTCTGATGCGTGAGCTTTACGACATGTGTAACCCTAATAAACGGTCCCTTATTTTCCTGGGCTTTGAATATAGTTGGGGGACCATTAGGGCCCAATCAAATAGCAACATTTGGATCATTCGTCTTAAAAGGGGTCAAAATCAGATGCACGCGCGGAATAAACGTGACCCCTTGAAGAGAGAAGAATCTTTTTAATTTAAAATAAATAAATACTCTCTCCGTTTTACAAAGAGTGTCACTTAGACACATTTCACACATATTAAGAAAATGATTGAAATGTATTTATGATTGTATTAATTACACCTATTTGACTAATAGTATTTGAGATAAATAGATTTATTTATAAAACCAATGCATTTTGCAATTAATATTAAGCTATAAGTTACATTGAAATTCTAAAATGACATTCTTTGTGTAACAAGAAAAAAGTGATAAAATGACACTCTTTATGAAACAGAGGGAGTAAAACTTAAAAAGGGTAAAACAGGAAATACCTTGAGAAGAAGGTGTTGTTGGCTTGGGATCTGGCTGAAGACTTGTATGACTGCAGAGCGATAAAAAATCATGTGTTGGTTCTCTCCCTGTCAAAATTCTTTTAAAAATCAAAAATTATAAACGAAAAAAAATAAAAGAGAATAATCCTCTTTGAAAAATTAATCTCTCCTTTTTTTAATATATCTGAAAATAGTGTTACCTTGCGCTTTGAAAGGACGAGATTGAGGAAGCTCCATGAACAAACAAACAACAACAACAGCTTTCGACGGTTCTTTGTAGTTTGTCTTTTTTTTTGAATTATGCTATTAATATGTGCGCGGGAATTAACACGTTTCTATATTTCTTCGACGATAATTTTACGTAGTTCGACGAGAATCTGTAGCTACCAGCTCAGATCTGCGACTTCAAGAGATGCTTGTGGATAGAGAGGAACTGAGTTCGAAAGTTCTGATCGGTTTAGCGTAAACCGGTCACCTGGGGGAAATCTAAAGATCTGTCAACAAAACTGCAGAGAAATTCAAAACGTTAAACCATAATTCAGTAGAATTATAGTTCAAACCAATCGAATTTCGCATAATTCAAGTCAACCCGTGAGCATGGAGATCAGAAAACTCGATTCCAAGTCAAATATGTATAAAACGACGACGGATTCGATTTTTAGCGAGAAGATAGAAAAGAGCGTGTACCTTGTCGAAGATGGAACCACGACAATTGTTAGACAGAGCAACCAAACAAGATAAGTTCGAGTTCCGATATATATAGCTCTTCGATCTGATCAGCTAGAGAGCTCTCTCTCTCTCCTCTCTCTCTCTTTCTCTCTCTGGTTTGAGAGGTAATGAGAAGGAGGAAATGTTTTTATACAGTCATTATAACGCTTCCCGTTATAACAGCAATAAACGACGTTAGTTCTGACGGAGTCACGTGGTGGATTGATGGATCTCTAGTTTAGTTGCTTTCTAGTGTGTAAGAGTAACAGCGAGGTTTATCCGTTTAGCGGCGCTAAAGGTAACTAAAATAATATACACACGCACAAAAATTATTATTTATTCTTCTGTTCTGGTTTAATCCATGTACGCTTTTGTTTTTATCGTCTTCGACAAAAGTTATCTGGTAGTTTATATAACTCACTGCGCAATCGTTTAATTAACGAGATACTTTAGTAATTTAACAGTTTACAAAAATGTAAAGTTATTTAGTTTTGATTATGTGGTTTGTTGTACTTTTTTTCTTTGAAAGTGCCTCCTTTAAATACAAATTTGAAAAAAATACAAATGTTTTAACCCTTTCACACATATTAAAAACAAAAGAGAAATTCTCTTGGATAGCCCATTTTAGTTTGTTTGTCACAAAAAAAGTTTTTAAGGAAGAAAATGACCAAAATGTTTTTTAGCAGCTAAAAAAATCATTTATATGCATTTATACCCCTATGGTTAATTAATTTGCACTTTAGGGTTTAGAGTTAAGGGGTGGGTTTGGGGTTAGGGTTTCAAATTTCAAAAAAAAAATTAAAAAAATCAAAATTTCAAAAAAAAAAAAAGTCTATTTTGGTCATTTTATTTTTCCAATGCTATTTTTGTGACAAAAACTTAAAAAGAACTATTTAAGAGAATTGCCCAAAACAAAAAATATGTTATTTTGTTTATTATTATAAAATTTTATCAACAAAGTCTTACCACTCCTATTTTTATATTTTCTTTGATGTTTCAGTTTTAAAGATAAATGTATTAACTATACTCTAAAACATCAAATTTTTAATACAATATAACAAAATCTAAACCATCAATCTTTGCTAATATTGATGTTTATTTATTTATATATTCCTGATTATGTGCCATACCGTCCTCTGACTATGTATAATTTATCAAAGCTGTGAATTCTTACAGATTTAAGTTAAAACGATATTTCACGTCCTTATATAAAGAGTGAGAGAAAGTTTCTTTGCTAATATAATTTTGTCCTTTATTTATATAGTACTAGCATTTATTTATTTATTTTTGTTGAAAGTATGTAGCATTTTATTTCGTCATCTCTACAATTGACGGTCATTTTTCAGTATTCGTTTCTTAGAATAAAATTTTCAATATTCGTTGTCGGCAAATAAAACTAACATGCAGCTATAAATTTAAACTTTTTATAGGCATGCATAGAAACATATGCCACAATCATGACGATAGCGAACATTAAATCTTCACGAATTCATAATTTAATACTCCAATCAAACAGCTCGTATAGTTGTTGGTGACATTTCCTCTATATTTTCAATTTATTATATGTGCTTTTAGCGTCGAGCATTCAAAATCAATAAACTACTAGCTCCATGTATTTGCTATTTGTCTTTGTATATTCCTGTATTTCATAAATTTAAGGCCACCAAAACTTTAATGAAGAGATCGATGTTATATATGAAACCTGATGAAATCACGTGCCTTTTCATCGTTTTCTAGTTAGTACTTAGTAACAACAACGATCATAATACCTTAATAATTTGAAGAAACTGAATCTATTGTTCTTAGAAGTAAAACCCAATAACAAAGGAAGATTATGTGTCTCCTATTAAATTATTTTTTTTGATTCTTGACATAATTAACTGTGTGATTAATGCTCGTTAAAATCAAACTAAGAGAGAGTAACGTGTTGTTTGTGAAACATTGTTTTACTGATTTGACGAGTGTTCTCCATGCCGGATAATAATCTGTTTATGGAAGTTGATAAATTTATGTAGCGAGTTATTTAGAATTTTGCCAGGTCCTAGATAAAAACTGACCGCCGAGTTCACAAAATTAACAAGTTTTTTGTGATACACCAGTTGCCTAAACTAAGCTAGCTAGATGCTATTATAAATAATTTGATTTATGGAGAAAATATATATGCATGGTACTATATAAGTGGCCCACCAAAATCTATGTGAAAATTGAGCTGCACAAACACATATGCATGAATCGATTTCATAGACATGCACATCATCTGATTTTGCATGTTCCTCTTTGTAATGATACTTATAATTTTTGAGTTGAATTTATGCTGTATGTATATATGCAGGGGGGACAAACATAATTTTGTACGTGTATGCGTCTATATATGTGTTTGTGTGAGTGTGGATCTATGTGTGTGGCACTAGGTGGAACAAAGTCAGCTCTTCCGTTGTGCAATGCCATTAACAATTGTCTAAGGGTCTTAAGACCCATAATCAAGAGTAATCATGTGAGCTATAAAACCATTTTAAATTTAGTTGATATATTTATTTTCAAAAGTTATATATATAACTAAACTATATAGACGACATACATGATACACTACATGTATAGCAGAAGGATTTGAATTGGGTACTCGGAGAAATCAAATACATATAGTCCGTCTGTATTTGAACGAATCGTATACTTTAATATTCCTACGCGGAGTATTTTAAACATTGTTCATATAACTTTTTGACTAATTCAAACATGAAACTCTTTTAAATTCATGATGGGTCAGAATATATAAGAACACTTAAAAATCATGATGGACCGGAATACATAAGAACAAGATGATAAATTACCGTCACATCGTTGCATGCGAGCTAGAAATGAATTCACGCCCATCCCTTTTTGTTTTTCTTTAATTTGGTATATTAATACGGTAATACCACTATAGTTAAATTGAAGAAGAAAATGATACAAAACAGGGAAAGAGCAAAACACAATAACACATCCCCACATGCCCTCCACTTTGTCCCATGAGTTGTTAGGTTGCGTCTTAACACGCTTTATCTTTCTTTTTCTTTTCACATAACCGATGTGTTGTTATATTACTCGCAATCTCATGGTTAGTTGATGAAATGGTTTAAATAGTTTGTTTAAGATTCAGTTTCTCTATAGCATAAGTAATTAATTGATTAGGCTACGAAGGAAATGTTTATTTATATAGTTGCTTAGTAAAAGTATTACAAAACAATTAAAAGGAATCAAGGATATGGTAAAATTAAAAACATATGGTCAATTCAAATGTGAAAGACGGAAGAAGAGCTTGGCGTGATTGTCGTTTTCGTGCTCTAGTGGGGAAACATGAATTGACTCTGCAACTCACGTGAGAAAAACTCTGTAGAATCTCAAGATTCAGGACACAAATTGAATTTCAACATTAATGACAGAGATTGTTTTGTAATAATACATGCATGTTTACTTGAAAATGTTTTTTTTGGGTTAAGTACTTGAAAATGTTTGTTACATAAAACAAAACTTTTAGTGAGATCGATGTACAACAACATAATTTCGAAAATTTAGCCTTATAAATATTGCGTAACCTGCTTTTAGAAGAGCAATGAAGCTCAATTAAATTACTAATATGGTATTAGGAAATTAATGTTATACGTATAACAAATAAACATTTTCTTATATTATCTTAAATATATATAGTTAAGTCCATGAACGAAAAAAAACAGTATAGGGATAGAATCCTCATGGGGTAAATACATATTCTTTACAAATTATTATCTCTTTCTCAATATTTGATCCAATTCGAATTAAAATCAACATGTGATCTCGCAAGTCATAACACAATCTCACCAGGTTCATGCACAAGTTTACATACATAAGTTTTTCAAACCTTTGCTTTTCACAATTCTGATAAAAGTAATCAATTTCTGAAACTTTAGCATACATAAAAGAGTGTATGGAAGAGCATCTCATCTGAATTAGCTGGCTTCTTTTGTTCTTTGTTTCCTTCTAAAGAGGATTATTAGTTGTCTCTAATCATTGTTATTTTCTTAATAATATTTTAATTTAATAATAATAAAAGAGGAATAAGTTATTTCGGAAAAAGTAGAATGAGAAGCTGGACTTCGAGAAAACAAATGTATTTGCGATAAGGACATTCCTCTGTACATTGCACAGGAATCCTCTTAGGGATCAGTTAACAAATAACATTGCATTAAATTAAATTAAACTAATTAAAAACTAAGTTTAACTTGTGAGTTGGGATCGAGATTAAGGACACGTGGCGGTTGCGCCGCGTAAATCGCGGCGTATCACGTGATAAACCTTTTGGCTGCCCTTAACTCAGCCTCCCATTCATCACGTGGCCAACTAACATCTCTCAATTATTGCGGGTCCCAAATATTTTTTACGTTATCCCGTTTCACTCTTTTTTTTTTCAAAAAATTCTTATGATGGTATCAAAAAGTAAAAAAAAAAAGCTGTTAAACTGTTGATGGGAAGAAAGATGTGAACCCAAAATTAATGTACTTTGAACATACAAGGAGAAACTTTAATGCATAAATGCAGGAAATTAAATTACTCTACTGATATTTGCATAAATCCAATTCAGTTAAGCATGTACATATTCAAGGTAGGTTATAAGATTTTGGAAGCTATAGTACTTTAGTAAGAATTCTAATAAAATATAGCCTTCAATAACTTAGGAATATCTATTAACTCTTAAATTTTATGGACCATATGCCTAACTCGGTATTGTGTGTTTTCCAGTATATCACAATTAATATATGGTTTCTTTAAAAGCTAGTTTATTTCTTAACTAAAATATAACTATTTTTAATAGTTAAAACGTTCATTATATAGAATTGTCCCGTCGTCTGAATTTGATTGTGATTTTAAGTGATTGAAATAAAATTACACGTTTGTTAAAATATCATAAGAAAACTAGTTCTATGCCGTAAAAACAGGAAACAAAAGAAGGTGAATGAGTGCGATGTGAGAGGACCGGCATGGTCACGTGTGCCCATTCCCTGCCGTTAACCTGGTCACACTACCTTCCGACTCGCGTGCGGTGGGTCCCATCATCTCCTTCCATCTTCCTACTTCTCCCTGTAGTCGCCGCACCGTTGAAACTCGTGACGCCGTTTAACTCCAAACGTTGCCGTTAACTAAAAATATTATCGTATGTATTCATATACATCTATTTAAAACCCCGAAAACGTCGGCTAGAAATTAACATGAGAATAAAAAACTTCAAGAGGTTATACAGTGAAGATTTTTTAGACAAATCATATAGTGAACCAGTTTTTCTTCTTTTCTAAATTATCGTTTTCAGTAGGGCTGGGCATTTTATCCGTTAAATTTGATTCGATTCGTTATTCGTTTCAATTCGATCCGAAAATTTCGAATATCCGTAACCTTTCGAAGCAAAGCAAATACTAAAAATCGATATCCGTTAAAATCGAAGCAAATCACAAATATTAAAATTTTGGAAAGCGAATATCCGCTCCGATCCGGCACTGTATAAATACATGTATATCTTGATTATATTTAAAGTTTTAAATGTATAAAATTATAAAATTATAATTATTCTACATATGATTTGATAAATTTTATTTATATTATTACTTATATAAAAGTATTACATAAAAAGAGGAGAAAAAAATTATGAAAATTATAATTTTTTCTTAAGTTTTGTGTTATTATGATTATTAACAAAGTTTAAAAAAATTTACAAAATATGTAGATTCATTATTTTTTTTTAATTTTAGTTTATATATTATACTAAAGAAATACTTTACAAAACAAATTTGTATCAAATTTTTAAAATTATTTGTATAAATCAAAACGGATAAGATATCTGTAAGTATTCGTAAATATCCGCAAATATTTATTTATTTTCCGGATATCCGTTTTTCAGGATATCCGTATTTTTCCGAAGCAAAGCAAATCGAAAAATTAGATATCCGTAACATACGAACCAATCACAAATACCTTCAAAAACCCGGATATCTGATCCGTGCCCAGCCCTAGTTTTCAGTTAAGGTATGGGATTAGCAAAAGCTGGTGATATTTTTTTTTTTGGTATGGGATAGTGGGTAGGAGAGGAGAGCACGTGCTTGCAAGAGAGAGAAGTGGTGGTGGCCGGTCACTTTCTCGTGGATGGTATCACGTGAAAAAAGTTACTAATCTTAGGACCCACTTTTCACTCTGACAAACAGTATCAGGGGTTAGAAGTTCGAGGTAAAGTAATCTCTGGATCCTATCGTCAGTATATTATCATTCCCTTGGTGATAATATAAAAATGTGGATGTACTGCTCTCTCAAGATTCAAATTTAAAAATAAAAATTTAAATTTTAAAATTTTAAGCTGTGAATTTAAACTGAATTGTATAGAACATTTGCAACAGATACAAAAAAGAATGTCATTACCAAACAATTCAAAAACAAAAGAGATAGTAGTATTCTGTTATGTAATAAAAATAATATAGTCTGTCATATAATCATTCTTATGATTTGAAAATGATGGTAGAATAATTAAAATAAGAAACTGGATAGTATACTCTCTAATTTATTTCATTTTTAATTTTTGATCAAAACTCTCTAATTAGAAAACTAATGGTCATTAAGAAAAGGTAGATAAGATAGATTATGTTGGGAACAGAAGGAGAGGGCATGTGCCGTTCTTTCTTAAGTGACCTGTCGGTTCATGGGGACATAGATAATACGTGAAAGCGAAAGCTGTGGAGGGTTATTAATATATTGCCCATCAGATCAGAGTGAGAAGACTCAGAAAAGAGGAGATGTGTTTTCTTTTGTTCTGTTCCCACACTGTTTTCGCTATCGTGCCTCTCTCTCACGTGCCTGCTGGACTTGGGCTTCTCTCTTTCGTATTCTTAATTTCTCGATTAAGACTCGGCCCACTCATTATTCCACAAGTGTTTACAAATATTTCTTTTTTTTTGGTTGGTCCAAAAGTATTTCCCTATAAAATAAATTCATTTTTCCTAGTCAAATAATAAAAGCATGATAGAAAAATTAAAATAAATAAATCATTGATAAATTATGGGCCGTCTAAACCAAGTGCTGCTACGTTGACGTGAGTGGAGGAGATATTCTTAAGGTCATCGTAATGGGTAAATAGTTAAACTTGGGCCTATTTACTCGGCCTATTACGGCTTTAATGAGCCCAGGTAAAGCAGAAAAGGACAAAATGAATAAAGTGACGCCGTTTCATACCGACGCAGGAGATATGGTAAACTCAGATCCTCGATTAGATTCCTCGTAACTGTCTCCGTCACCGATTACTCTTTTCTCTCCGCCGTTGTTTCAGGCGACTAATTGCTCTCCGATCCAGCCTTAGTCTCTCTCTTTATCTTCTCCACAGGCGTAACCTTTGTCATGGATCCGTCACCTCAGCCTCCTCAGGTAACTCTTCCTCGTGATAACGAGGTTACGGAATCGCGTGGTGTAGTTATGGAATTAGAATCGGAATCTGGGAGCTGTATTGTTGAGAATATAGGTCATGATAGTGATATTGATGTGAATAACAACCTCAGTGATTTTAATGAACCTGATGACGACGACGACGACGATTCTGGGGTTCGATTTCGCGATATCCGGTTAATTACAGTCGAATCAGGTTCTGATGATGATCCTGAGGATGAGAGGGAGATATGGGGCATCGATTCGGATCAAGAAGATGTATATGATGATGATGATGATGATGATGATGTTAGTGTGACTATACATTCACTCCAAGTAGAAGATCTTGGAGTAGCTGCTGAGGAATTTGATTGGGAAGAAGTTGATAATGGTGGTGAAGAGGAGATACTAAGCGGTTTCGCAGAAGCTAACATCTCACCTATGCTCTCTCTAGAAGATTTAGCTAGAAACGATGACTCGGGGAATCATCTTGAGTGGCAAGTTTTGATGAACTCACATACTCTAGAGATCAACTTCGATGTGGAGAACAGAGAGTTGCACATTGTTGGTGATCATGAAGATTACATTCACACAGCTGAGTATGATCTGTTGTTTGAACAGTTTGCTCGAGCTGGGATCACCAATCTCCGTTTCCCTCCAACTTCCGAATCTTTCATCGAGAATCTCCCAGTGGTTCAGCTTGATGTCGAAAACGATGATGATTGTGCGGTTTGTAAAGATGAGATGAGTATCGGAAGCGAAGCTGTTCTTCAGTTGCCTTGTAATCATAAGTACCATGGAGAATGCATTGTACCGTGGCTCAAAACGAGGAACACGTGTCCTGTTTGTCGTTATGAGTTGCCTACAGATGATCTAGATTATGAGCAGAGGAAGAGACACAGAAGAACTAGTAGGGATGCTATATGGTAAAATGGGTTGGTTAACATCCTCTATATATTGGTTAAGAATGTGTGTATATTCGATGTTTGGATTGAGTCAGAAAAAAGCTTTTTCTTTGTTGTTGATTTGTATATTGTGTTTCGCCTCATTGTGTGGCCCAATGTGTATGTATATATTTGTTTGCTTGAAGAAATTTTACTTAGTGTGACAATAATGATACTAATGTGTGTTAGACATTTATCTTTATTCTGTAATCGTAGGTTAATTGTATGAAAATTTATATTTGAAACGTGCCTTTTGTTCTTATTCTTTACCCACATTAAAAAAAGGTATCGCTCGAAACTAGAAAGACTATGTTGAAATTTTTCAAAATGTAAGTTAAAATGTAAAATTTTGGGATTAAAGTTTCAAATTCAAAAAAAAAAAAAAAATAAAATTTTCAAAAAAAAAAAAAAATATTTTAATCATTTTATTTTTGAAAACTATTTTTGTGATAAAAACTTAAAAATAAACCATTTGAGAAAATTGTCCAAATGTATAAGGAAAGTAACAAGAAAACCCAATTAAGAACGATGATGTTAATTGCTAATTCAGTTTTAAGAAATTATGTAATATTATTAATTATTAAAGAACATCAATATCTCTTGAGCTGAAGATGGTGGCTGAAGATCAATACTCCTCTCATTATTTCAATCTTCTCGAAGGAGACTCATCACAAAACGATCATTTCAACCTACAAAACCCGACAAGATGATCATGATCATGATCAAGACTTACGTACATCATGTTCATGACCATTGTCCTCAACCTGAAGCGAGTGTTCTGTTGATGGATCAAGAGAAGAGGTTAAGAAGAAGCAGATCGAAGAGATTGGTATTGTATTTAAAACATGTATGTGTGTGTTTTAGATTGGTATTGTATTTCATCAATTTAATATAAAACGTCATAAAATACATCACAACTCAAATTTAGCAAAAAAAAAACAAAATACATCACAACTACACCAGTCTGGAATAAGCTCTCATTCTCTTGGATGATACGGTGTCTACATCTTCTCAAAAAAATAACAGACCAAAAACATGCAAAAACAACTATACACTTCTACATGTCACAAACTAAACAATCTTACATTAGTTGACAACATATATATATATACGTACGTCTTGTAAGCTAAGACTGTGATATACTACATTCAATTGGAACTATATACGAGCATTTCTAACATATCAAGCTATAGAAGTTGAGAAACAAATCTTGTGGGCTTCAGAATTGATTCGACGACGTTAATAACTATCAGTTTGTAGCTATGCAGAAACTCCAAGAGGGTGCATGTGAACAAATGTCAAGAAATTGGGTGTAAAAGGACAAAAGTTAAAAAGAATTGCAGAGGTATACACGTGCAGAAGAGACATGTTTCCCTGTCTGTGCCAAAGATACAACCAAAGATGATGGCTTATTTCATGTGTCATATTCTCAATTATATACAACTCACTCTGTGTGCATGCGTGCGCCCGCGCGCGTCTATAGTTACGATCCAAATCTATGCAACATTGTTTTTCCATTTATTCTAAATGTTCGGTTCTCAATTAGGTCAAATCAAAACAACAACAAAATAAAAATAGAAAAAACAATTTTTTTTTTAGCTAAATCAAAACATATTTAGAAGTTATTTTATCAGTATATGAATAATAATAACTTTTAAATTCTGTATTTATAATGTTTCAAAAGACCGATATTCTAATTTTTCTGGTCGTTACATTTTCTCTTCTCGCTTAGTAGGATTTCATAGTGATGTATATTATCTTGTTATCACGAATAGCATTTTCATATTTCTTGTACCTGTAGAGATGTTTATGTATATAGAGAGAGAGTAGTAGTAAGATGACATATATGTATTTCCATAATGGGTTACCATGGTGATCACAAAGAAACCTATAATGGAATGAATTGATGGAACATATAAATCAAGAGACCCAAGCTATCATCATCATCGTCACCTTTATCACTGTATCAGTACTAGCTATGATCTGGTTGAATTTTTTAACACTTCTCTAATAGAATAACAAAGTGAGTATTAATTAAATAGGCATATATGATAAATAGTTACCAAATCATCAGATAGAAAATACTTATCCAACATTAAAACGAAAACATAACAACACAAGGACATAACATTAAATCATGTAAAAAGAAAATACTGGAACATATTATTGATTGAGCATAAACATAAAATCAAAGTAAACCGTCTTGTTTAACCGAACCAACATAACTATGAATTGCACTGTTACAATCATTACCATCATCATAATCATGATTATCACCACCATCATCATCACCACCATCATCATCATCGTCATCATCATCATCATTGTCGTTGTGAACCCTAGTCTCCACCAAAACCTTCTCTTCGTTAGCCTTCTTCTTCTTTTTCTTCAAACAGTTTGGCTCCGTAGTCTCTTGAGGAAGCTTGAGACATTGTGGTGCTTTCACTGGACCAGAAGATGCATCAGAATCCATTGAATCACCACCGCTCCTATCTCCATCATCAGAGTAATTATCATAGTCATGATCATGGTGTGAGACTAAATACGTTGTCCATCCAGATTCACAGCTGCGAGAATCCTCATTGGATCCAAAGATCTTTCCAGAATCCATTTTTATATAGTTACAACTTTATTCAGTGTCTCTATATATAATAAAAACAGAAGAAGAAACAAAAAGACCAAACAAATCTAAATAGGACCACCAAAAAGAAACCCTAAAACGAGAACAACAAGAAGCTGGGATATTAAGTAAACAATCCTATAAGCATATATATATATGTTCAATTATATATATTATATATATATATTCGCGTCTATAAAGCATGTAAGCATGTGTATATGTATTTGCATTGATGGTAAAATTAAAGACCAAATATGAGGGTTCTTCAAAAAAACAAAAAACGACCTAAGAGTTAAGATTTATATATTGCCTTTTTGAAAAACATGGGATAGTCTGTCATAAAAAGAGAAGAGAAATGGAGATTACTTGATTTTTCTCGGAATTTGAGAGATAGTTAGAGGCAGACTTCTTAGAAGATAAGGGGAGGTGTTGGGTGGAAATGATGGAGATGGAGATGGAGAAGAGATTGTATTTAAAACACCTGAGAAAATGCTATTTATCTCTCATCCTCTTTCTGACCAAATTACAGCTCACAACCCGAATTTATATACAAATTAAATAACATAGGACAAGTGACAAACATACCCATTCAATAATTATTTTCAAAATAAAATAAAAAATAGAAAACATTGTAGCAAAAGAAAGAACCAAACTAGAGCTTGGAGAGGCAAAATATAATTGAAATATTGAACTAGTAATTAATAAGTAAGATAAAACAGGTCAGTCCATATAAAATTTGTAAATTAAACGACAAACAAAAACAATCCAGTTTTTGCTAAAATACATGTTAGTTTATATAGAATCTTCATTACAAAATACAAATTGATGTGTTTGGATATCTGAAACCATATGTTCAACTAATCAAAAACTATTTTACTCAAGCTAATCAGATTTGGCTTTGCATAATCATAATAAGACTCTTGTCATTCATATATGTATATAGAGAAATGTACTTTTCGTAGTTAAAGTTTTGGTAAGAATGCCAAGGAAAAACACGCATTCACAAGAAAATTTCAGAAAAAAACTGACTTACGAATACAAGATGAGAGAAAGAGAGAGAGTGTTTGTGCCATAAATGGAGAGATCAGTTGATGAGAAGTTGAGAACAGCAAGAGTCCAGCTAGAAGCCGCGAAGGAGAGACAGTGAAATCTCTTACAAAGGGTGACTAATGAGAATTTAATCATTTTCTTTTGCTCGACAGAGAATGATACGTTATTAAATTTGTCAAAAAAAATCATCGAAATGCATAATCATTCTTCTACATACACCATGCAAACATTAGAGATGGTTTAAACCAGTTAGGTGATATACTGTAATATGACTAGTTTGTAAATTCGATGCCTTTAGGGTTTGGTCGCGCTATAAAATATTATATTCCAAACAAGAGTACCAATTGAATCAGTATGGTTGGGAAAGAATAATTTAAATCTGGTGAGAAAATATTGGAAGATGTGTAGTGAACATTGAATAAAGAGTACCAAAATGATAACCCTGTGACTTGCACTGTTCTGTCTTCCTTTAATTTACTGCTATGAAGTATTTTCTCTTCCTCAAAAGTTCAAACATCTCTCGCTTCATTTGTCACAACTAGGCCTCGACTTTTAACCGGATCCCTACCAAAAATGTGGACTGGTTCGGTTCGATTTCGGTATTTACAATTTTTCCAATAAATATTTATATAAATAACTATGGATATTGGGTCGATTTGTTTTTTATAATAACCGAATAAATATCTATTTTGAACCAAATTAAAAATATATATATATATATTTCTTAATATACAAAAAATTTAACCATATCAGGATTAATTTAATTATATCTTCTTCACAAGTATATTTAGGCTCAAATGTTTTGTTTTTGTTGTTGTTACAGGATCATGCTTTTGACATGTATAAGAATTATGGACCATCAGAAAAAATGAGAATACTGAAAATTCATGACAATTTAAGGATAATTTCAATATTAATTTAAATAGATGACTTTAGTTATAAAATACTTATTATATTATCTTAAACTGATGATGACTGGAATTGCTAAATGTTTGTGGAATGTTTTCTTACAACCACAATCTGGAGATGTTAAAACTGCTTGTAAGCCTTTTATTACTAATTATTATTAACAGGTACAAAAGTCGAAATTTGTTATTTTAGTTATAAAACAGGAATTGCCATTGCATTAGCAATGATGAACGTTTGGTATATTTTTTTTAGAATAATGTTAAATCCAAATGTCATTTATATTAGATAAATCTTGGGTTTATACTCTTATTGGTTGATTATTAGAAGTTTCTGAAAAAGGAAATATATAGGTATATCATATAAGGCATGATCATAATTTTGATAGTGTGGGAAGTTGGGGAACTGTAGATCTATTCACTTCCGAGTTACAGAAGACAGAAGTTACGTTTCGAATAATGATTTTACTGAGTGAAATAAATAGTGATCAGACATTTATCTTCCATGAAATTGACTTACGCTATTTATTTCTTTTGTTTCTTTTGAAGTTACTCAACTCCGTAAAAGTAAAAGGTCGTACACATATAGTGTGGAATTTGTCTTTTAGTCCATTTATATAAGAAAAAAAAAAGAATTTCATTTAAAATAAGGATAGAATAACTCCTCCAACATGTTACGAGTAGATACGGGTATGTATTTATGTGTACCACTGTGCCTAGTGAAAAGTCCTTTAAAATGTACTAAATACTCCCTCCGTTTTATATTAGTTATCGTTCTAGGTTTATGCACACAGATTAAAAAAACATTTAATTTTACATATTTTCAAAATAAAAACATTATTACCAATACACCTAACCATATACCAACCAATAGAAAAATAGAATAAAGAATATTATCAATAAATTTTGCATTGAAAACCGAAAACGACACTTATTTTGAAACAAAAATTCTACTCCAGAACGACAAATATTTTGAAACGGAGGGAGTATGATAAATATATTGAATGTTAATCAAGCTGTATAGTTGTTGACAACAAAAGATGTTAAGTAAACGTATTGATTACCACAGAGAAAAAACAAATCCTAATTGTTCAAAATACATTACGATGAGTAATCAAGACTGTTTTCAAAATGCATCTAAAATGTTATTTTTCAAAATAGCTAAACATATTTTAAGAAAAAACAAGACAAGGCAAAGTATAGAAACCCTTTTCTGTTCTGTTTTTTTTTTCTTTCACCTCTTTCAATAACCACCAGAATTAGTGGAATCATTTGGTGAATTTAGCGATCAATTTGTCGACGTGGATGATGATATCATCAATACGCGGTCGAACCGCAGCCTGCGGTTGCAGCATCCAAGTCACAAACTGGTGAAGAGCTTCAGGATAAGAAGCCTTTGGTCCTGCGTTTGGCCATTTTACCTGAGCGTTCACGATTGCAAGCTGAAGACTTCCACCAGATTCCCCAAGTGCATATTCAAAAGGAGACACACCATACCTGCCACAAAAAAAACCACTCATCAATTAACTAAGTAGATGACTTTGTTTAAATCTTATAAGAGGATGATAAGTGTATTACATTATTGCATACAGTGTGCAGCCTAGTGACCAAATATCTGTTCTCTCATCGATATCTGCATGGCTTGGACAATCCCAAAGCTCAGGAGCTCGAAAGGGTGCTGAACAGTGTTCAGATGTCCACTCCTATAAAAACCAAGAACGTGAAGAAGTACACAAGAAATATTCAGACATAACAAGTTCAAGATCAATAAGAAATGGAATATATATAAAATTATATAAAAACTATGGAGTAGCAAAGCAAGGGATGGAGATAGGACCTGTAACTGTAAGGCCTCTTGACGGGAGCGGATTTGCTTGCGTGAAGGACGAGCACTCCCAAAGTCCATCAATATCGCAAGAGGAGACTGTCCTTTTCTACGTGTTAAAAGCACGTTTCCAGGTTTGACATCATTGTGTGCATATGGTGGCTCCAGAGAGTGCATGTGCTTGAGTCCATCACAAAGCTGCAGTTGAATAAATTTCAACAATTAAAAACACTTGCAACTCAGGACTAATCATACAATAAATACATAATCAAAAATTGCATAAAACCAAAGTTTATTTTCTCTGTCAAGGAGAAAACCAAAGATGGATGTAAGAAGAGAGAGTTTGATATACCTGACGAAATATATGCAAAACATCAGTTGTTGAGAAAGCTTCCTTTTTAGCCTTCATGGATGTGGAATTATCCAGCAAAGTCCCATCGAGGTGAACAGGAAATAGCAAGAAGGCCTCGTGTTTCCAACCTCCCTCTTGACCGTCCTAACAAAAACCAAAAGCAACACACTTTCTAAACCAGACTTTAAATGATAAATGGCATGAAAGTTTCAGACCGGTTCTCTTAGTCTACTACCTTAACAGAAATAATGGCATGGTCAAGGAGAGGAAGCAAATTAGGGTGGTTGAATAACGACGAAACACGAATCTCCTCCCGCACCAATTCCAATTGTTCCTTGTTCTGAATCAGAATTTTCTTCATAGCATAAGTTCCATCAGCTACAATGAAAATCACAGATAATAATTAAATTTAAAAAAAAAGAGCTTAAGTCATAAGACAAAACATGAAAGAAGTTACAGAAGCAAAGGTAGCTCAATGAGTCAAGTTCTAGTAACAATGAGAAACAGAGCTCAAGAATACTATAGCTGATCAGACAGCTGTAAAAGATCAAAACTGATAGATTCAAAGTCAAAACTATATGAAACTGAATACACTGTAATCACACTATGTCTTGCCTATGCAGAGCCGGTCATATGCAAACCCAAATGAAAACATTGGCCTTAGACCTCCGAAATTTTCGTAGAAAACTATATATATATATATAAGCCCTCAAAGAAAAATTTGGCTCCAAAATTTAGAAAAAGAAAATTTAGTTGAAATTTTCAATAAATCGCCCTGTAGATTAATTCGCCAGAAAGAACTTACAAAACCAGATCAAGAACACCAGAATTTCAGACATAACTACACAAGATCGAAACTCTCTTGTCTAAAGTAATTCAAAGTGGTACATTGATTTAGTTTGATAACTGGAACAAATTCTAATAAACAGTAGATCAGATTCGATGGATATAACGCAGATCAAGGACTATAGCATATCAGCAAATCTGATACTAACCAGAGAGATGAGCAGGATCCTTGACTTTCTTGGCGAGGCCACCACCGGAGGAAGCATCGGCGGCGACAATCTCCTTCACCAAAAAGACGAACGCGAAACCTCCTTCGCCGAGCTGCCTCACGATTCTGAAACGATTCTCATTGATCCACACGTGTCCTCCGCCGTTCACGGCGTCGTAAAGCGAGTTCAATCCCGATAACGAACAGCCCATACTCTCACGACCAATCTCAATCACACTATCGCCACCTCTCCTTCCTCACACTCTATTGACCAATTTTTTTGATCTGATGAAAAGAGTTTTGTACAATTCGAAGAAGATCCTTCAGATTTGCATTTTTTTCAAGATCTCGAGTTTTGCCACGTGTCTCTCTCTCTTATTCTCTCTGTGTGTGTTATGGAAGTCAAAGAGATTGATCAAAAAAAAAAAAAAAGAAGTCAAAGAGATTAGAGTTAAAAAAACAATAAGCAATATTTTTAAAAAAAAACTTTTTTGTTACATAATAATTAATATTTTCACTATTTTGTCAGTAGCAAAATACTAATTTATTTATTGGTTGAACTAATTTTATTTAGTCATTATATATCATAAAGATTTGAATACCACTTATATTGAAACTAAAGTAAAAATTATTTTATCAGTAATGTAACAGAATTTAACATTAATTTCTTTAGTCAACGAGCTATAATATAACAGATCGTACGGGTCTCATTCGCTCCCATGAATCAAATCTAAATAAGAATAAACTAACGGCCAGGATTCATTAAACCCTGGCACGACAGTATCTTCGAAATACTTGCAGCTGCACGTGGAGAAGAACACTATCAGTGACCATTGTCGGCGTCGGAGATAGGCTCCGCCGGCTGCTGCTGCGTAATGCAATGTATATTTCCTCCAGCTAGAACAATCTCTCTCGCGTTCTCTATTCCCACAACCTTCTCAACAACAAAAAAACAGAGAAAGAAAAAATTAAAAAATGGTAAGTGCTTCCTCTGTTTCTTTATTTGATTTATGAAAACAGAGAGATTGTTGCATACCGAGTGATGAGGGTACGTCTCCGAGAGGACATGAATAGCTTCTTCATCGCGTTTTGAGTCACCGAACTGCGGCACGATCACTCCTCCGTTAGCTATGTAGAAGTTAACATACGATGCTGCGAGTCTTGTCCCTGCAATCCTTGGTTTAGCTTCACCTTCTTGAATGATTCCGAAAGCTTCTTCTTCTGTCATGTAAAGCGGTCCAGGGACGTGGAGCTTGATGACTTGAATCTTCCTGCCACGAGCGTCAACAGAGTTTGAGAAAACCGAAAGAGCTTCTACTGATCTTTCGTATTGAGGATCTGTCTCGTCGTCTGTCCAAGACAGTAACACAACTCCTGGTTTAGCAAAACAGCACATGTTATCAATGTGGCCGTTTGTGTCATCATCACCTGCAAAAAAAACGAATTTAGTATAAGATGGCCAGTTTCTATATACTCCATCGTTCTAAAAAACATATGATTTTGTATATTTCCAAAATAAAAACACAATTACCTATAAAACTAACCATATTTTAACCAATAGAAAAATAAAACGAAAAATCTTATATATAATTTTGCATTGAAACTCTAAAACGACACTTATTTTGAATGAATTTTTTTTCCTACAACAATAAGTAATATGAAACGGAGGGAGTAGTAAATAAGGATAAGAAGAGTGAAGTGGAGTTTTACCGTAAAGACCACGAGGAAGCCAGATAAATGTTTGTACTCCGAGATAACACTTGAGTTCTTCCTCTATTTGCTCTTTACTCATGTGAGGGTTGCGGTTTTTGTTCAAGAGACACTCTTCTGTGGCAAGGCAGGTTCCTAAAAGAGCAGAACAAAGTGAACAATAAACTCAGATGGTCCAAGATTGCTATGAAAATGTATACAAACCTTCCCCGTCGACATGGATACTGCCTCCTTCAAGAATCATAGAGTGTTGAAACCTTGGAATCCGCTCAAGAGCGAGAATCTGATGGATATGGGGGGAAGAAAAATAGCAAATGAGTGTTTGAAACACGCTTACTGAGAGTTAATATATATAGTTACCTTTTTTGAAACAAGAAGGTCATGAGTCCAATCATTGTAACAGCCATCCTCAACTCCTGCCATTGGTAAAATTCAAAAACTGTGTCAAGCAGTTACTACAAATGAATGCTAGATAAGAGTTTTCCACAAAACACTTACCTCCCCAGGCATTGAAGTTCCAGTCAATTCCAGCGATGTTTCGGTTAATAGCACTGAGTTTTAATGGTCTTTTCCGCACAACAAACTGTAAATTAGAGAGAGAGATAGAAGCAACCACAGTTCAGAGAACAGATGGTAGTGAAATGGAGAAAAGGGAGGAAGAGAAAGAACTAACAGTTGGTCCAGAGTCACGGAACCAAGAATCATTCATGCTCATCTCAACAACTCTGATATCCTCTGGAAGCTGTTTCCTTGCATTTTCCCACTAAACACATTCATGGAAGCAAAACTAAATTAGTAAGACTTTTCATATAAAACTCGAAGATGTTATATTCTACCACATACCTGACCGGGGCTAGCACAGACTGTCACAGGTTCGAACTTTGAGATAGCCTTTGCAACATCTACAAACACTCGCTGTGCAGGTAAAGCGTTGTGCCTCCAGTTATCTTGTCGTTCCTACAGCCATTTCATGTCAGAATAATCACAAAAAGAACATGTTTCAGGTTACAGAACTAACACTGTTTGATTCATGCAATCAGAGATCACACAAATCTAACATAATTACATAAATATTTTTTTATTTTTGCATAATTACATAGATATCGATGTCTGATCTCATCAGATGATAATTTAGAAAGAACAAAAAAAAATCAGTTCATCGGAAACACCGAAACGAACGAACAAAACGATTTCAAGAAACAGAGAACTCATCAAACAAACGGAAGACAGCAAATCAAAACTACGAGCAGGATACAAAAACAACAAAGGTTGCGTAAACAGCGAGATTCAGTTCTACGGAATCGCCGTGGATGACTTTTTCTCAGGGACAAGCATTCTCTACAAATAAGGAGAAGATATAAGAGAGAGAGAGATTTACAGGCCAACCGATCCAAGTTTGAGCATGAGGCTCCCATTCCGCCGGCATGTAAAAGCCGTGTTCCGCCGGCGGCGATTCTCGTGACTCCTCCATTTTCCCAGGTAATCTCTGTGTGAGTGATGGAGAGAAACGCGGTAGTCAAATATTTTAACTGGCTACATGTTGTTATTAGCAAGACCAGACCCACGTAGTTATGTTTTTCTTACAATTGGACCCCATTACTTTACTGTTCAACTCTTAGCATTCTCAATTCCTGACCCCACCTCTAGTGGCGTGCAGGAATCAGAATCTAGAATTTACTTGGTGGCAGGCAGCTAGGTTAGCTACCAGAAACAGAATCTCGACCGGCAACTTGCGAGTCAGGACAAAAGTTGTTGGGGATATTTTTATTTTTCCTTTTCTTAATTTTTTTTATTGTTATTAAAAACCAATGGTCAAAAGTAATACTCCTTCCGTTTCACAAAGAGTGTCATTTTGACACTTTTCACACATATTAAGAAATTGATTGAAATGTATTTATGTTTTCATTAATGTTAGCTATTTAACCAATAGCATTTTAGATAAATAGATTTATTTATAAGATCAATGCATTTTGCATTTAATATTGAGCTGAAAGTAAGTAAAAATTACATTGGAATTGTAAAATGACACTTTTTATGTAACAAGAAAAAAATGCTAAAGTGACACTTAATATGAAACAGAGAGAGTAATAGCTAGATCTTTCATTGTCTCATCAACCAAGACAAAGCAAATGGACAACAAAAGATAATAATGTACAAATATATTTTAAAAAGAACAACATAAAACATGCATTTAGTGATAAATTCTAGGACAAAGAGGAATCTGAGATTATGTAGATTCTACACAAAAAAAAAAAAAAAAATAGAGTGAGGAAGCCCAGTACTGAAACGAGTGGGGTTAGGCCCGCTCCAACTTGGATCAAACAGTAACCTTAATTATGTAAACTTGGATCAGTGAAAAAGCCCATTTCATAGGTCTTAGAACATAGTACTAGTTGATATAATCTTACGCGCCGTCATTCAGTTAGGGGGAAAAGGTGACATTCACGCGCTTATATTTGGTTTACTCTAACCGAGTTCCGCGTGTAGAGAGAAGCGAAAAAGAGAGAGAGAAAAACCGCCGATAACTCCGTACAGCCCGTCCGATCTCCCGTCTCCGATCCCGCCGCGACTCGGTCAATCGCTTCGCTGGTTTCCAGGATCTCCGTCGTTAATCCGCCTCTGGATCGATCTGTGTTCGGTACTCGCTTTCTCTCTCTCAGTTGTTCTTTCTTCATCGTATAGCTAGCCAGCCCAGATATTTCGTGGTACAAGTAATCACTCGTAAAATCTGATTGTTCGTTTCGAAATTATGATTCTGTAGAGAGACAAAAAACGATGGATCCGATGGATATAGTTGGAAAATCCAAGGAAGATGCTTCGCTTCCGAAAGGTTCGTCCTCTTCGATCCATTATTTTCCTTGCTACATTGGATTTCGTAACGTTTAATGTTTATGATTAATTGACTAAAATGTTGTTAAACTTAGCTCTATCAAAAATCTCTAGTTTATTCAAAAAATCCATTGAAAAGTTGTTTATGATAATGGAATCTGCTAACAATACGTTAATAATTTACAGCTACGATGACTAAAATTATAAAGGAGATGTTACCAGCAGATGTTCGTGTTGCTAGAGATGCTCAGGATCTTCTCATCGAGTGTTGTGTTGGTAAATGATTTTGTTCACTCTTCTTTTGATCATGGCTCTCTCTATATATATCTTCTAACTTTTTTTTGGCAGAGTTCATAAATCTTATATCTTCAGAGTCTAATGAAGTATGTAATAAAGAGGATAAACGAACAATCGCACCTGAACATGTACTCAAAGCACTACAGGTTCTTGGCTTTGGGGAATACGTCGAAGAAGTTTATGCTGCTTATGAGCAGCATAGATATGAAACCATGGTAAGATTGATCTGTCTCACACCCTTTTACTTTAATTTCTAGAGAGCAGAAACTAAAATTAAAATATAGATGAAAATGGTTTTCTTTCCTGCTTTTTTTGTTTTTTGCAAATTGTGCAGCAAGATTCACAGAGGAGTGTGAAGATGAACAGCGGAGCAGAGATGACGGAAGAGGAAGCAGCTGCGGAACAACAGAGAATGTTTGCAGAAGCTCGTGCAAGAATGAATGGTGGTGTTTCTGTTCCTCAACCAGATCAAGAGCAACAACAACTAGATACCCAACAGTCAAGTCTACAAAGCTAATTAAGAAGGAATGAATCTTTTTTTTTTTTAACATTTCTCTGTAAAGTACAATAGTTCCTGGTCTTGGTGTTGATATGCTTTTTTTACATTTTAACTTAGATTTGTCTTTTTCTTCTTCTTTTGAATCTTAAAGGGTGATTCAAATGTAATTAGTAAACATTTGTAATATGTCTTTGTATCTGTCGTACTCAGATACAGATCCGTATTCTATATGTTTATAAGCTGATTGCTCTAAAATGCTGGATTTTCAGATTGAAGTTCAAGATTGACCACTAAAATTTGATGAAAGCTACTTAAAATAATGTATTTACTACTATATAGTATGATCAGCAAATATAAGAAAAAAGATGGAGATGCGGGGTATCGATCCCCGTACCTCTCGCATGCTAAGCGAGCGCTCTACCATCTGAGCTACATCCCCATTGCATATCTTGAATTCTAAATAGTTTTACTTTTTTTATAGTTTTGGTAGTGTTTCATGTGATTTTAGCAGTGTTCCTCGTTCTGAACCACAGAACGCTTTGCTTCCCATATTCATATCACATATTTGCAAACCGGCACAAACCCACACCTTCATTGTGAAACATCCAACTGAACCACTGCGAGATCCTTGAAGAAAGATTTGGAAGTTGGTAGAGGTAATACAGCCCCATCAAATTATGATCACGGACAACATACAGCTCTCTGTTTTCCACATCAAAGTTGAAACATCTTCTCAAACCCAAGCAGTTTAAAGCCAGCTGAGGAGATGGACCACTCTCCTCTAGGGAGGGTGTTTAATTAAAACCATACCTCTCTAATACTATACTAGATTGTTGTATTTATTAGTTGAGTAATTAAGTTTAGGCAAAGAAGAATAAATCCCTTCTCTTATATTAACTCTCTTTCCCCCTCGCCGACATTATACGAACCTTTTTGTCAAACTTGCAGACTTGGCTTTTGAGTTTCAAACCTGTTATTTTATCCAGTAGGGAAGCAATGGATTTATTATCTGTAAAACCATTAACTATAATTTTTTTGTAAAGCTTTCGACCATAATTATAAATAAAAACCAACTTGTTAAAGCAAATGTTATATATGCAATAATATTTTTAATGTCAAATACTCTTTTGTTTTATTTTAAGCATCATTATTATAGAGTAAAATTTATGTTTTAAAATAAGTATAGTTTAGTGGAAAATTTATTAAGTTTATATATATGATTATGTATATATATAATGATGTTTTAATTTTAAAAATATAAAAAATAAAAGAATAAGCGTATGTGTACAAATATAAAACAATAACTAATATGAAATGGAAAGAATATTTTTTGTAAAGTATTTTATTTTATTTTTTGAAAGCATACTCTTAAAATACTTAATAATAATGCAATTAATTTGGATCCAATAGAAGAGTAATTCGTCTATTATTAAGATAATTAAACACAAATTCGTATAAACTCTACACGCTGCGACGAGAGAGAGAGGAGAGGAGCACAGAGATCTTTCCTTAATTGCTCGTCGCCTCTTCATCATCATCATCATCTCCTCTGTATCCGCTTTTTTTCTTTCGATCCTCACCTTTCGATGTTGAATTCTGATCAGATCTAATCCAATGTTTATGGATCGAGAGAGAAGGCTTTCAGCTCGCAGCAATGGGAGGATGACTCCTGAATACACCAACGGAAAATTCCGCGACGATAATGACTACGGTGGATTCTCAGATCGATCCCGCGAGAAGAGTCCCTCTAGATCCAATATCCTTCGGATCCCTTCGCCGACATCGTCTCCTCCACCTTCCGGCTCCTCCCCGGAGCGTGGCGGCGGCTATATCGAGCACCGCGTATCCAAGTTCGATACTCTCGCCGGCATTGCCATCAAATACGGCGTCGAGGTACAGTTTCTAACGATCTTTACAGCTTCAGAATGTTTTTGACTTTGCCAAGGTTGTTGCTTTATATTGACATTCAACTGTATTTTAATTAGAGATTAAAAAAAAAAAAAGAGGTAGAATTTGAATTAATGACTACTGGTAAAAAGTTTTAGTTTTTATTTGTTTTGAATCACACTTGAGGCAAAAAGGTGTATGCTTTTGATGTTCTGATTTTTACTCTCTTTTTTGTGTGTGTTGTGAAAATGCTATGGTTCAGGTTGCAGATGTGAAAAAGATGAATGGGCTTGTTACTGATCTTCAAATGTTTGCTCTCAAGTCTCTTCAGATCCCTTTACCTGGAAGACATCCTCCTTCTCCTTGTTTATCTAATGGCTCCTTAAACCATAGGTACCTTCTTATTATTATTCTTGTTAAAAGTTATAATTCATTTCTATGCCCTTCTCTTTTTTTACCTTTGCAAGTTACAGCTTTTGATAGCTTCAAGTTGCAGTCTTGGATTCTTATTGCAGACAAGTTTACATTTCCTGAGCTCTGTTTCTTGTCTCTCATTGGTTGCTAGCTAGCTAGCTAGCTTTTAGTTCCAGTCACGGATTCTTCTAATTGTAGAGCAGTTTTACATTGCCTAAGCGCCGTTTCTGATCTCACATTTGTTGCTAACTAGCTTAAATTCCAGTCATGGATTCTTTGTTGGAGAGCAGTTTACATTACCTTAAGCTTTTGCTTCTTGTCTCCTAAAGTAGAGCATTGGTTGTGTTGGACTGAGAAGCTGTATATTTCATTATCAAGCGATCCTCTTTTCACTGCTCTAATATTCCACATGAAATCTGTATTTGCAGAGAGGGATGTTCATGCCACGAATTGGAACCACCAAACCATAGCAACGGCGACGTGTTTGACTCATCATTCCACTCTCTGAGATTGAAATCTTCGGAAAAGAAAGTATCTCCAGCAATGTACTCACTTCAAGGCTATTACGGTCTAAAACCAGCAAACAGAACAGTCTCTGTTGGAGGATCCTTGGAGATGGGAAATTACAAGACAGAAGACAACGGTGATCATAGTCAATACCTCAGACCTTTCCCATCCACAAACACTCCCTTAAACCACCACAGGAAATCAAGAAGCTTAGTCAATGCACTTCTCGAAGAGGTTATCAGCCAATCACCGGATAACAACAACACCCATCAAGAACATAGTTCGGATAAGTTTATAAGAAGACGCCAAAAATCTGAAGCCGACTTCTCATCATCACGAACTCCAGAGCTTCTCTTGAAAGAAGAGAACAGTAGCAGCAGCAATGGAGGGTTTTTATCAATAGCCGGCAAAGGCCTAGCTTTGAGATCAAAAGCCTCAAGCAGAACCAATCTATCAGCAGAATCTGAGACTTCTAGTAGTAATTTCAATCAGGTACCAATGAACTTGATGGATGCTCCAGTCTCAGACAGCTTTAGCAGTGTAAGGAAATCGTCGAGTGCATCCAGTTTACAAGATCCAGCCGGTAGTAACGGTTCATCATCATCACTGTCTCTATGGCCAACTTCTAAATGGAGCTTGAAACCGGATTTACTCACACCTGCGGCTATTACAAGCTCAATCTTTGATGGATTACCAAAGCCTTTAACAGGGAGGAGAAACAAGACTGCTGTGGACTGAAAAAAAACAAGGTCAGTTTCTCGTTATTTAACTTTGTCCCATTCTTTTTTTGAAACTATACATATCAAAACCAGAAGAAGCTAGCACCATGCGAGTATATAGAAGTAAAGAGATTAGTGAAAATCTGAAGAAGAAGAAAGAAAGCTTGTGATAGTGAATGTAATGATGGTTCTTTTTTCTTCTTATAAGTTATAAAAAAATACTTTGTACCATTGGGGGTTTCATCGACGAAATTTGTAGCGTAGTCATATTTTTTGTTCTTCTAAAGTTAATGAACGTTGCCCCCCACACAATACTCAATTGTATTTCATGCCATCTATTCAATAAATGTTTTTGTTAAATAAAAAAGGCTCTTTGGTATATTTGATATTTCCTTTATTCAACCGCATGTGAGACTTGTGAGTTGTCATGATGTATTACAGTTTATACAATTGGTCTAACTATGTCATTGTCATAAGGTTCACATCTAATGTTACTAAGAAGAACGGGAAAACGTGGGAACCAGATAACAAAGTCTTTCACTTGTCCCACGATAAATCTAGTTGATCTATCGGAAGTCCAAATTGCGAAGTTTCTCGACGACTAACTAGCTAGCTACAAAGAAACCCTTATACGTATATAAGTTTGTACAAAAGAAAACAAAAATAGAAAACAGTAAGAAGAAGAAAAAAAAAAGATTTCTCATGCTCTTTAATTTGTATCACGTAACATCACTGAGTATACCACTCGGACCAGTCCAAAACGTTATAAAAAAAATCAAGAAAATTCATTAGAGTTTGGCTGCTAAATATTGACTTCACAAAACCCACAGAATATATTATTCACTTGATGTATCCATTCACAACCGATCAATCGTCGTTAGTAAACGGAGACAATGTTGATCCATGTTTATAAAAAAAAACAAAAAAGATAATATGACGAGACAATTATAATATTTAGAACACAAATGAAGACACAGATCGTTACAACAACGAAACGCGATTTTGCCGTCCAAGAAACACGTCCGAAACGACTTTTCTTTTAAACGACACTGAACTCAAACCCGGTACAGACGCAGAACCGTCGCTAACGCTGCGTTTTACCAACGCCGCCACGTTTCTAAGACGAGGTAGAAAGTAACACCAAGCGGATGTACAGAGAATCGCAAAGAGTCGACCCCAAATTAACATAATCACCAACGTCAATATAACGACTGAAATCCCAATAACCGGGTCAAACTTTCCGACCCGTGACCCGGTTTTATCCCCAGACGGTTTCACGTTGGATATTTGTTCATGACACGTGTCTTCTCCAGAGGAAACCAGTTGTTCAATTGTTTTTGATCGGTCGGTTGCTACGGATCGTAAGTCATTCGGTTTTGTCTGAATAATTAAGCAACGAACAACAAGAAATAAATTTCCAAAAATTCAATTAATGATTTACTGTCACAAATTTGTTTTTAACTTTTATAGAAATCAAGAAAAAAAAAAGAGAAAATCTCGTTGGACATGAACTAGATTTAATTGTCTGAAAATGACTTTCTGACACACAAAAAAAGAAGAAGTGAAAAGTCTTTTTGAGATTGTACGGAGAGATTACCTCTTTAGTTTCCTGATTCACGGCCTTATCATCAGTAGGAACATTCTTATGATTAACAGTCATACGACTTATCAGTGAAACGGGTTTCTTCTTATCAGTTTCATCTTCTACACTAAAAGTAGTTTTCTCCGTTGCTTCATCGATCGGTTTGATCTCTGCGTTCTTAGAGCGAAACTTAGAACATAATAGCCACCGAGTTCGCTTCTTTTTCTTCTTCATCTTCATCTCGCCGCCCTCTTCACCGGAAACCATCGCCTTGTCGGAGTATATTTTCCGGGAGAGTCCAAAACATGCTAGAAAATAGGAAGAAGACACGGTTCTCTTCTCGGTTTTCGCCATTGAAGTCTAACCGAAGGAAAGGGTCATTGTGCATTAGTATGAAGACTTTTGAAATATCGCTAGGAGCGGTTGGAATTTATCCTTTTTTTTAATTTCAATTAAAATAATAATTCTTACTGTTTTCGAAGATACGACGGAGATATCACGGTGGCATAAAATTATTACAATATTTGAGCGAATGCTTGTAAATAAAATACTGTACATTGAGTTGTATAGAATCACAAAAAAATGCAAATGAAAGTTTTTACAAGGTAATACAGAAATAAATAGATAACAAATAATGCCAAAATAACAAATAAGGCAAGCAAATATAAAACATCTTAAGAACACATTTATTATCTTTCAACTTAACAAAGAAAAAATTGAATACATTAGTAAGTGAGAAATAATGAAATGTCGACTTTCATTTGACTTTTGAAATTAGTATTCCAAATTTAAGATTATACATGTGTAATCGGTATATCCTGGAATATTAAAAAATAGTGACAGTGCAAAGTAGCTTGTCTTTTATTTATTACGTCACCAGTTCAGGCGATATGAGCAAACCCGTCTACAATTAAAGAACCATAATATCAAAGTTTTATAAAAATAATAGTAAGAATGACATACCAAATTATTCAATAAGGTGGAATGATTTGGAATGATTTGGACAAAGATTCATCTAGATAAGATTAATTTAGTACTAGAAACAAAGATAAAACCAAAGTAAGGTAAGGTTTAATAGAAAAAAAGTATCGTAGTGTCCACGTTCCCAAATTCTTTTTTCTTTTTTTAATTTCGTTCCCAACTTCTAAGTCGGACTTCTTCGTTTAGATGTTTTTGCGATGACCAATTCGATATATTTTAGCAATTTGCAAAAGTCATAGTACAATAAAAATATATGGAGAATTGGAGATTTTAATTCCTTGTCTTTCAAAAAAAAAGAGCCATTTCATCATTCCATTCAAGACCAGTCTCCTACGAATTAAAAGAAACTATACGATATAAAATAACATAGACACTTGCAAACTATCTTTTATGGAGTATTAAACACACATACATATTTAAGACTCAATAGAAAAGATGTGCAGAACGTACTCCATGCAAACGTCACAATTATTTTTTTCCGTACACAGCTTGCAGGTCAATGCTCCATGTTCATATAAAAATCAGTTGGAAATAAGCGAAAATTTTCATGTTATTTAAATATAGTTAAGTATGTTAACACAGAATATGATCCTTAAATCAGTAGTATTGGTGTATTTGAGTTCAACTGGTTAATCATGACTTATTTTGAGTTTGGTTCAAGTTTAAGTATATATAATTAATCAATACTTACTTACTGCTACTTAGTTTTAAACTTTTAATAAGACTGGTTGTAACGGAGATACAGAATGAAAAGTTCCAGTAACATCTAAGCGTTATAGGCCTATAACATAAAGAAGATGAGATTTAAGGTGGAGGTCATGGTTTCACAAGAGTTTAACTGGCTGGATGGGTTGGAGGAATAAGAGGAACCAATATTGTAGCCCACTGAGGCCTATTAACAGGAAATGATATCGTCGACAGATGTGTCTTTCTCCTACGAAGTTTTTACTCGAATCTAATAAAAATTAAAATCACATATTTCCTATTTTTACTAGATACTGTGAGTGAATCCAAGCAACTGTAATTCAAGTTAAAATAACCTTATTGATAGATGAAAAGATAAGAGAATGAGATAGCTCAGTGTAGAGTTTTATTGAGCAATGGAACTAAGAGAAAGGAAGAGACTATTAGTTGTCACCAAGAACAAAATAGACTTGTGATTTATATCATAAAATGTAAAGGAGAGACAGCTGCTTGAGAGGCAACTCTCTTAGTTAAGTTTCTTTATTACATAGCATTACTATTTATATGAAAGCACTTGTTGGAAACCTTAAATATATGGGCTTGATGTTGAATCAATATGGATTTGTGGACTTGTGTCTAATAGATACACAATTTAATTGAAAAACTCGCATGAGTTTCAAAGGGTCACATAGTACTTAGGAAGTTTCTTTACCAAAGTTTACAGAACAGTAATTTTGTCTTTTACTTTAAAAATAACATAAACGTTTAGAAAACTAAAAAAAATCACTTTGTGCTTCAAGGACATAAAATAAAACTAAGGGTTAAAACAATGTATCCTGTAGGATAAAAAACAAAAGGTAAAAAACAATAAATCAGAATGTGCCTTTTAAAGACATCCAGTAAAAATTAAAATGTTATAAAAAGAGCTAGTGGGGGAATTTTTTCATTGATCAATAGTCTCTCTCTTTCTAAAACAGGAGGAGAAAGTATGGCGATGAAGAAGAACACACTTTGGCTACTCTGCATTCTGGTGTTACCGGCGATAGCCTGTGGTAGGAATCCGGAGAAGAAGTTAAACGCTTCGTCCGGGAGGAAGGAAGATGACCTTGTAACCGGTTTGCCTGGTCAACCACCGGTTAACTTCAGACATTACGCCGGTTACGTGAGTCTTGGGCCACGGCAAAAGCAAAAGGCACTCTTCTATTGGTTCTTCGAAGCTCAACANTCTCTCTCAGTCTAACAACATTTTTTTTTGGGGGGGGGGGGGGGAATTATTTGACGTTGTTAATAGTAAAAAAACTTGTTAATGGATTTTATTTGTGGATTTCAGTCATAAGAATGATAAGTACATTTTGTTTTGTTTTAGCAAAAAATGTATGTATACTGTTTATTTGGCCCACCTTAATACTCTTTGTAAAACAGCTTTTAATACTCTTTTTAGGACACTTATATTATATTTGTTACTCTTTCTATTTTACAAAGAGTGATTACTTAAACATTTTTTATATATATTAAAAAATTTAATTAAAACATAAAATATATCTTGATAAATATTGAATTGAAAATAAAAATTACATTAGAATTGTAAAACAATATTTTTTATGTAACTAGAAAAAATGTTAAAATGACACGAAATATAAAAATAATCCAAGTTTTATCAATGTGAAAACTTTAAACTATGGTTCGTATTTATATACATATGTATGTGTGTATTGTGACCGCTACAAATAAATTAGAATCATAAATGATCCATTGTCATGTTGCAGTTATTTTACTGGTCTCAAACTTTATATACAGTCTATTTTTAGACTGGTTCACATTCGGTAAAACTTTTTAACTTACCGGAGACAGTATGTATTTATAATGGTCTGGCTCTCTGACAATTATTTGGACTTATACCACTCAGTGCCTTTGTTTTCCTCACTCAACATTCAATGTGCAAAACTCCAAATCTTGTTTCTAGATTGTTTTGTCATTATCTACTTTCTGTCCACATTCTTGGTAGCTGTTCATTAATTCAACGAATTCAGTACTGGATACTACTGTTTGTCCTTTTCCGGTTCACATTCCAATATTATGATATTCAGGAACAGAATAAATATCTACCTCGTATATTTAAATGGTGATATAGATAAGATAATATGCTCAATATTCAAATATAAGTATATAGAAATAGACTAAAAGTGTAATAATCTTTTACAACAAAAAATCTTTAAGTAGTCACGTAAGAATAGTGGTCTTAGACCATTCATGGTCTCTTAACCGGAGTTTTTAGCTTCAGATAATAAATAGTTTAAAAACTAAGAAAAGCTAAGAATTGTCTCTTAAATAAAAAATGTAAGAGTCATTTCTTAGCCGAAAAAAGTAAAAAAAAAATAGAATATGTCAAATCATGAATTAAGAGCTCGGTTAAAAAACTGAGATAATGATACCTTTAGCTTTATATGAATGATTGCTTGTGTTCAAAATTGATCTTTGGTATCCATCAACAGCAACCCGTGACAATATATGGACGTCTTTGTTGCATGTAACCCGTGACAATAAAAGTACTAATTTTTCAAATATATTGTGAAACTTTTCGCCAAATTTCACAACTAAGTTTAAATGTTATATTATGGTGGAAACTTAATTATACTAAGCAATTCAGTCACTACATACGAATTAAAAGTATTTTCAATATTAAATATGTAGGACCTGGTTGTTCATCGATAGCCTATGGAGCTGCACAAGAACTAGGCCCTTTCCTTGTTCGCACCAGCGGTGACAACCTTACCTTCAATAAGTTCTCTTGGAATAAAGGTACTCACATCGAATTATATTAATTTTTGTATATTTTTGTTTAAAGATAATGAATACACTTATATGTACATATACAATATTAGATGTGGGTTATATTTTTAAAAATATGTTATGCAGAGGCCAATATGTTGTTCTTGGAAGCACCGGTTGGGGTTGGGTTCTCGTATACCAATAACTCAATGGATCTTCATAAGCTTGGAGATCAAGTTACTGCAGAGGACTCTCTTGCTTTCTTGACCAACTGGTTCGTGAAATTTCCCGAGTTCCGGTCCAACGAGTTTTATATCGCCGGAGAGAGTTACGCCGGTAAGTGCTTATTCCGGTTTGTTACGAGTTTAGTTTCTTTAATACTTTATTTTATTGAAATTGGTTTGAAACCATTAAACACATGAAATACAAAAAGGGGTTTCTCCACACTGAAAATAGTGAAGACAATCATTAGAGCACCATTAAGAGGATGCTTAACAAAAAATTAATATAATAGTGGATGGATCCTATCTATTCTATTAAAATAGAAGTACAAAATAATAATTGTTGATTTCTAACATATTTTCATTTCTTTTTAAATTAATCATAACTATTTCATTTATTGTTTTTTCTATTTAATTCAACTTCATTTATTACAAGTACAAATAGAACTTGCCTATTTTTAATTGTTTTTATTACATCTTTTACTTTCTATTTTCACTCTACCTAATTATTTTATTAATAATATTTACCATGAAATTGATTTATTTATGACAAGAATCCAACCGACCCGTTCGGGTACGAGTCGGGTTTTTTTATCAGATTTTTGGATTTAAAATTAAACTTTATTCAAATATTATAAATTTTTAGACGCAGTTCGGACTCAGATCATTCTGGGTCTGAATAGGTTTGTAAGAATCTAAAATATCCAAATAACTTATGTGTTTATAAATAATTTATGAAAATTTAAAATTAATACCCGCACGGGAGTGCGGGTCAAGCTCTAGTAAAAAAATTAAGCACCCTGTACAGTATGTTTAAGCGTTGATGTTTGCACTGTTTGCGGGCTCCACTAACACGTGGTGGCTCGTAATTGATTCGTTTATTATTATTTTTTTAATCATCAAAAATAATAATTAAACACCCTCATTATGGAGTGATGGGGTTAATGGTGATCTTAACCACTAACATTATGATTTTACTAGAGTTTTTTTTTGGATTAAGGTTCCCTAAAATCAGTATGTATATGAATTATATATTTTTTTCTTAATTAGGTCACTATGTTCCACAACTCGCGAATGCCATTTACGACCGGAACAAAAAGGTTACAAAAGACTCATACATCAATCTCAAGGGTTTCATGGTAAGTACTAAGTAGTAAGGTCACTTGCGACACAAGGAAGAAACATTTCTTGCCACATGTAAGTAAAAATAAAAGGTATTCATGGCTAGGTGACTGCTTTTGCAGATTGGTAACGCGGTGATCAACGAGGAAACAGACATGGCAGGACTAGTGGACTACGCATGGAGCCACGCTATAGTATCTGACGACCTCCACAGCAACATCCATGGCATGTGCCGTTTTACGGAACAGCAAAAGAGCAACCAGACCGTAGAATGTAACGACAATTTCAAAGCGTTCATGGAAGCTTACAACGATATCGATATATACAGCATCTATACACCCGTTTGCCTCTCCTCTTACTCGTCTTCTTCTTCTCCAAGAAAACATAAACTCATCGTGTCTCCTCGTCTCCTAACTTCACACGTACGTATACATGTACTATGCAAACTTACGATTAAAATTTAATTAGAGCATCATTATCCGAGGTTCTTAAATGGAATCTTAAATGGAATCTCTTGCACTGTTCGCGGGTCCCACTGACATGTGGGGCCTGTGAACAGTGCAAGAAACGATTCCAAAAACTCTTAAATAAGAACTGTTTCTTTACACTGTTCGCGAGCTCTACTGACATGTGTCGGACCGCAATTGGTTCTTTAAAAAAATAGACAAAAAAAAAACCTAAAAGGGTTCTTAGGGATAAAAATTAGTATGTTGTAATGAAATGTGACGATCATCTTGAAGAATTTTCAAATGGTTTTAAATGGTCAGGACTTGTGGGATAGCTTGCCGGCAGGGTATGATCCATGCACTGAAGGCTATGCTGAAAATTATTTTAACCGCAAAGATGTGCAGGTTGCACTTCATGCGAACGTTACAAACCTTCCTTATCCGTATACTCCTTGCAGGTTAGTTTTTAGTTACGTTGCATAGTACTAACTATGGTTAGAGACTCGATTCTTTTTAACTTTTAAATGTTATAAGTTATTTGCGTACGTTAGTATAACAGTTTAGTAAAGATGAATCTAAAGAACACAGTCAATATGTATATAATGTATGTACGTGTGTGTGTGTGATTCAGCGGAGTAATAAAGAGATGGAATGATGCACCTTCCACCGTGATTCCCATTATCCAGAAGCTTTTAGCAGGCGGCCTCCGCATCTGGATTTATAGGTATGTTATCTATGTCTTTTTACAAAAATCACTAGACGGTAGTTAGACGATGATTAATGCAATCACTTAAAAAGGGTATTTTAGTGTATCATAAGATAGGTTTTTTAGTTTTTAATTAAAAAACACTAAAAAATGTATCATAAATAAAAGATATAAGATACGTCTCTTAAGAACCTCATTAGTTTTTTTCCCATTGATCATGCTCTTAGAGGTTCAATAGAAATTAGTACCTAGCTCCACCTTAGACTGAGTTTTAAAATAATTTTGAGTAATAATCGATTTTCCGCCTATACCAATTTTTTTGAACATAAGTCTATTTTATTGTAAATAAATTCTACATGAAACTGAAGAAGAAAATATGATGATTATATATATACTAGTGTTATCGGTATAATCACTCTACTTATTAATAATTTTTAATTGGTTCGATTTTTGGTTATAGTGGAGATACGGATGGGAGAGTGCCAGTAACATCTACACGTTATAGCATAAAGAAGATGGGACCTAAAGTGGAGTCACCGTGGAGGTCATGGTTCCACAAGAGTCAAGTGGCTGGATGGGTTGAAACTTACGCCGGAGGATTAACTTTTGCCACCGTGAGAGGAGCCGGTCATCAGGTTCCGGTCTTTGCTCCGGCCCAATCTCTTTCATTATTCTCTCACTTCCTTTCTTCCACTCCATTGCCTTCAAAACGTTTCTGATCATTATCGCCACCAAGTCATGGCAAGTTGTTGTTGTGTTTTCTATCCGTCGTTTAGTACCCAATTAATGAGTTTCAAATGATCAATAAAAAAAACAATGCGTTTGTTGGAATTGATTTTTATATATTTATCTTCATATTTATAATTTTGGAGATTATATTAGGAATTTAGTAGGCTTTGGCCATTCAGAGCCCATTGATTCGGTTTGGTTGATTCATATTTTTGAATTTTTGGTGTTATTAAATTCATAAGTTATATTCAGAATTTACTAATAGTTGGATCAAATTCGGTTCTTTTTTTCTGGATTCGGTTCAAATCAGTTCAAAAATATTATTTTAAAACTTATAAAATTAGCAAAAAAATTAAAATATATAAATTATTCAAAGTTTTAAATAATAAATAAAACAAAGTATACTTTTTTTTACAATACTTGAAAATATCAAAATTACCTTAATATATATAAAACATTAACATATTTAACTAATTCTAGATATATTTGTATTTCGAATCAGTTTGTATAACGATTTGGATGGGGTATTGTTTTTTTTTTGTTCGGATTAAGTTCGAGACTTTGATTTGGGGTAAAATTAACGCTCAGGCCTATCTAATATTTGACCTTTCAATGCTGGTGCAAAAATCTCTGTTTTTTGTTGTTGTTCCCCTATAGATAAAAAAGGGTACAACTGCAAGAGAATGTAATCTAAATACAAACACTCAATACAACAAGGTTATCTTTGTCTCTCATAAGTTACAACAAAATAAGGTCGAAAAAGGGATCTATGACTTTGGAAACACTCCTAAACCCTAGACACTGTCCATATCACATCCCTTTTTTCTATCTCCTCTTCTTCTTTGAATGCTTAGTTACCGAAGAAGCCAGGACCAGCACGAGAAAGCAGTTCTTGTCCAGCGTCTTTTCCCATCTTGACCATGTCTTCAAACACATACGGACCTTTCCTTGAGGTCTCAAGAACTGTCACAAAGAAGATTAAACAGATAAGAAATGAATGATGTTTCTCATATGAGAATGTATTATGAATGTTTTCATACCTCGAGTACCGTCAGGGGAAGCAACCAACCCTCTGAAATAGCAGTTGCCTTCTTCGTCCTTGGCAGCGTATCCAGCAATAGGAGTACGGCACGAGCCATCAAGCGTCTCAAGAAACGCTCTCTCGCATGCAACCGCTAGCCTTGTTTCCTCGTGGTTCAGTGAGGCTAAGTAACTTGCCTACATCAGAGATGCAAATCCAAAGATCCTATTAAAACTAAAGTAAACATCATCAGAGAGCTTGAGATTACCATTTTATCATCATCAGTTCTGCAGGCAATTCCGATTGCTCCTTGAGCAACAGCTGGAAGCATTTCATCAAGAGACAAGACTGATGCAACATTCTCTGTCATGCTCAATCTCTTAAGACCAGCTAACGCCAATAGAGTTGCATGGACTTTTCCTCCTTGAAGCTTCGATAGTCTTGTCTGCACATTCCCCCTAAAGTTTTCTTCAACCTGCAGAGACAATAATAAAAGTCATAAGACACAACAAATAAGAAACGTCAGTGTGAAAACTTACAGCTAATGAAGGATACTTGTGGAGTATCTGAGACTTTCTCCTGAGAGAAGCTGTTCCCACAACGCTTCCAGCTGGAAGCTCAGCTAGTGAAGCAGCAGTCAGACAGATAAACGCATCTCTGACATCCTCACGCACAAGGTTGCACGGTAAAATCGTCTTCTCGGGTAGATAAGTAGGGACATCCTTCATCGAATGCACAGCTATGTCTATATGACCGTTTATTAAAGCTTCGTCTATCTCTTTGGTGAAAAGCCCTTTCCCACCTATATCAGCAAGCGGCTGAGATAAGATCTTGTCACCGGTGGTTTTGATGATCTCTATATGAATAGCTCCGTCTTCAGTGAGCTCCGGGTGTTTTGCTTGGAGCTTTGCTCGTGTCTCGTATGCTTGTGCAAGTGCTAGAGGACTGTCCTACACAGTGAAGAGTATATAAGCAGAGAAAAAAAAAACAAAAATACTCATCAGAGGCTAAACTCAATCCACAAGTAATCACAATACTAATCCACCACATTTCATCTCTAAATCACAATACTAATCACGTCAAAGCTAAACTCAATTCACCACTAATACAAAACTAATCACAAGACAAGATATGGCTACGAACACAAAAACAACAATGCAGACATTGTCTTAAGTAGAACCAAATTTCATCTCTAGATCATCCAAACATCTACAAAAACACCGCAAGTGATTGTGAAGCTAATCCAAAACAGAGGACTGATAAAAATCGAGACTTTGAATCAGAATAAAGGATACAAACGCAAACCCATTACAATTCAAGCGTTCACAGACTCAGAACAGATAAGTGAACCAGACGAGAAGCGATAAAGAGAGAAACTTTTACCTTCCCCTTGTGCCAATTCTGATGATAGCAGTTCGCGTCTTCTCTTCCACAGCAACACAAGCTCTAATGAACCCGGAAAAGCTCCGTTTCCGGCGACATTTGCCTACAGACGGAGAGCACTAGGCCCCTTCGCTCTTAGGCTACTGCCTCTGTCTCAATTGGCCCCTTCTCCCAACTGCTGCGTTCTCTCTCTGAAACAACACTCGAACTACCTTTCTCCTTCTTCATCTCTGTAGGTACCTAGGGTTTTCTCCCGTCACTTCATTCAAAACCTTAGCAACCCTCCCTTTTCTTCTTTTTCTTTCACTCGAAGTTTAATGGAATTGATAGCTCTTTCTTCTGATCTCTACGAAGATTTTGGATAGGATAGTTAGATTTTACCGAACGTAATCTCCTACGGTAACCCATACCAGAGTTTCGTGTTCTAATACCTTTTCCACCGTCCATTTCTCAAATCTTGTTGATTCATACTTATTGGGCGCGAACGTTACTATATATAGGCCTAGGCCCAGTCTAGGCCCAGTTTATGAATCTCTTATGTTAGTATGGAACCTTTTCCACCGTCCATTGAACTTACTTTTGTTGGGCCTAACTTAAGCTTATGTCGGGTCGGGCCATGAATAAAAGATTCAGACAAGCTTAAACTGAAGAAGGCTCTTGTGTTTGATCGGCTGCTGATTCTTCTTCAAACGAACCTCGCTCGCTCGCTCTCTGACATTTCTTTTGCTTTCATTTCCGATTTCGCCTTCACACAGACAGTTTACGGCACGTTAAATTCAGATCGGAGAAGAAGAAGAAGAAGAGGCCGAATCAAGCATGTCTAGGCAAGTCGCAAGGCTAATCGGATCTCTGTCATCAAAAGCTCGCCGCGAAGTTTTCCCGTCATGCCGCCAGACTCTCAGTTCTTCGTTGACCCAATCTCGCTCCTTCGCGTCGGATCCTCCCGCGGCTGTCTTCGTTGACAAAAACACCAGAGTCATGTGTCAAGGCATCACCGGAAAGAACGGGACTTTCCACACTGAACAAGCCATTGAGTACGGCACCAACATGGTAAAATTCAAAAGTTTTCTTCTTTGGTTTGTGCACGATTGTGATCCATAACATCTTACTGATCCTGGAGATGACGATTTTTTTATTTTAAAAGTTGTGGTTTTGTTCTGTAATAATAGGTGGCAGGAGTGACACCGAAGAAGGGTGGAACAGAACACTTAGGTCTCCCTGTTTTCAACTCTGTTGCTGAAGCCAAGGCTGAGACCAAAGCCAATGCCTCTGTCATTTACGTTCCTGCGCCTTTCGCTGCTGCTGCTATTATGGAAGGTATACAGGCTGAGCTGGATCTTGTTGTCTGCATTACCGAAGGAATCCCTCAACATGACATGGTAATAATCATCATAAAAGTTACATAGGTACTCTCATGTGGTTTTGGCTCTTCAGATTCTCTCTACTTTTGCTTGTTTAAGGTACGTGTAAAGCATGCTCTTAACAGTCAGTCGAAAACTAGGCTGATTGGTCCAAACTGTCCTGGGATTATCAAGCCTGGTGAATGCAAGATTGGAATTATGCCTGGATACATCCACAAACCTGGCAAGATTGGTATTGTCTCTCGTTCTGGGACCTTGACTTATGAAGCTGTAAGCTCTCTTCTTCTTATCTTATTGCCTTTGATGTTTTGTTCTCTCCGTCTCTATCTTAGACATGTTTTTTTCGAGATTTCTGATTGTTGCCTTTTTTTTTTTTTTTACTTCCATTCCATGCAGGTTTTCCAAACAACTGCAGTTGGTCTAGGCCAATCTACTTGTGTAGGAATTGGTGGGGATCCTTTTAACGGAACAAACTTTGTTGACTGCTTGGAGAAGTTCTTTGTTGATCCTCAGACGGAAGGTAATGTCTCTCAACTCTGGTAGCTTCTCTTTTCCTTGGTTTCTTTTTTTTTTCGGAAACATTGTTTCTTCTGAATAGGTTAACCTTAAAGATCATTTATTAGAACAACAACCACATGCTCACGTAATCACTTTAGGCTGCAATATTCTTGTATGTATTTAGAAGGCTTCGATTTCTTTAGCTCATCTCTTCTCTTTGTATATAGTTAGTATAGTAGCTCATGTGAAAGATTTTCCCTATTGTTAATGAAAGATGGAAACTAAGTAGACACAGGTGGCTGTTTCAGGTATCGTTCTCATTGGAGAAATCGGAGGCACTGCAGAAGAAGATGCTGCAGCTTTGATAAAGGTAATATATAACCAACTGTGAATCTCTCTTTCACTTCGGTCTACCTATCTATCCACAACTCAACATTTGTTTATAAACAGGAAAGTGGTACTGAGAAGCCTGTTGTTGCTTTTATTGCTGGACTCACTGCACCACCTGGTCGTCGAATGGGTCATGCAGGAGGTATTTTCATAAGCTAACTCCTTAAACCGGAGTTACTATCTTCGGTTCGTTGCTCTCATTTACTTCTCTGGCTTTTGTTTTTTGCAGCCATTGTTTCCGGTGGAAAAGGGACAGCTCAGGATAAGATTAAGAGTCTAAATGATGCAGGAGTGAAGGTTGTTGAATCACCGGCGAAGATAGGAGCGGCAATGTATGATCTCTTTAAAGAAAGAGGCCTTTTGAAGCAGTGAAGTTGAGTTTCACTAGCTCACGTTTTTTCCTTCATCTTGAAACCTAATTCCTCACCGTTGATGGATGCACATTCTTTTTGGGTTGTTTTTCCTAATTCGATGATAATCAAAAAGATTCGACAATGAAAAGATAAAACAGCTTTTGTTTACATGCTGGGTTGAATAAATCGAAATTGCTTTGAAATTTCATTACAAAATAAGGCCTTTGTCTAATGATAACTTGCACTACAAGAAATAAGAGTGGGTGATTCTTTATATTGAGTAATAAAAAAATTTTACTTAATGAAAACCCCTACTAAATAGAATATGATTAAGAACAAATACAATTATAGTTCTCATTAAAGTCATTGAGATCCATCCAAGTCCTAACCAGATGTAACGCTGCGTAGATCTTCTCAGAGTCTAAATGCGTTTTGTCATGAGCTATGAATCTATGTCGTGTTCCATTCAATTCAATTACACTGTGTCCTGCAACTTTCTTCACTCCTTTCTTCTCCATTGCTTCTCTCATAGACCGAGCCGCACCGAACCGCTTGTTGATCGCATAAACATTAGCTAGCCCGACATATCGTCCATCATTATCCGGTTGCAGCTCCACAAGCTTCTTCCCAACTGTTTCCGCAAGCTCCCAGTTTCCATGGTTAATACACCCGTTAAGCAAAGCCCCCAACATCGAACCGGTAGGTTTCATCGGCATTTCGGATATAAAACCGTACGCGTCTTTAACTAGACCGGCACGTGAAAGCACGTCGACCATACAAGCGTAATGCTCGCTCTTCGGTTCCGCTCCGCTTTTCTTGAGACTCTTAAACAAATACCAAGCTTCTTTCACTAATCCGCCGTGAGAACAAGCAGCAAGCAAGCACAAGAAGGTAATCTCGTCCGGTTCAAACTCTGATTCTTGCATTTTGTGAAACAATTGGAGCGACTCTCTTATGAAACCGTGACTCGCAAGCCCTCCAATCATAGCATTCCACATCAATACATCTGTCTCCTTCACCTTTGCTCCACAGAACACTCCCCAAGCGTCTCCTATCGACCCGCATTTCGCATACATATCAATAAGAGACGTCTGCAATATAACTGTCAAAGGCAAATGCTTTTCGAGTATATACCGATGCACCGCCTTCCCTCGGTTTAACGCACCCAAGTGAGCACAAGCGCACAAGACGCTAACCATAGTAACTTCATTAGCCTTTATGTTACTCACTCTCATCATCTCATCAAAAACTTCAAGAGCTTCGTTATACTCGCCGCTCTTCACATACCCATCTACCATAGAACTCCAAGAAACGACATCCCTCTCAGTCATTTCATCAAACACTTGTCTTGCCGAAACAACATCCCCGCATTTGGCATAACCGTCCAAGATCGAGTTCCAAGTGACCAAATTCTTATCAGGCATTTCATCAAACACCTTGCGAGCGGAAACACTATCTCGGAACGAACCATACATATGGATAAGAGAATTACATATATACAAATCCCAAACCAACCCATTTTTCACGACGGAGGAATGCAACGACCCGCCAAGCTTTCTGTTCAATAAACGAGAAGTCGATTTCAAGAGAAACGGATACGTCATGTGATCCGGTGAGGACCCGTTTCTCAACATTTGGATATACGCACGGATCGTCTTCTCGGGGTTTCTGCTATTACTAGAGAACCCTCGAATCACGAAGTTCCAGCTGAAAGCTGGAGGGTTTGATAATCTCGTCAAGAATCTGTAAGCGTAATCGGTGTCGCCTGAGGGAGTAAGAGCAGAGAAGGAGAGAGCTCGGGAAGCGAAAGGCTCTTCCTCGGAGAGACCGAGTGTGATCAGAAGGGCGTGGGTTTTGGTAAGCTCTGACATTGACTTCCATCTGTGAAGCAGAATCGATGATGATGATGAAGATGACTTCAACATTCACTACTACTCTCGTTCAATTTCGTTAACGCTCGAATCGGTTAAGTCAAGTTTTTTTTCAAACAATTGTAAATAAATCCCTCATGTCTTTAAAATATGAACATTTACCCGTTTTTCTTTTTAATTGATTAAATAACCCCCCAACATCTTAAAAATTGACAAATAACCATCCTTTCATTTTTAATCGTTTAAATAACCCCCAGCATCTTATATTGGTCTTTAGTTTATGGTTAACTTGTTCAATCCTTGTGTTTCCTGCTCCTATGCTGATAGTGACTTGCTAGATCCTGGAAATGTTGAGTTGATTTGGAGATTCTTGACAATTGTTACAGACTATATTCTTACAAAGTCAAAATGCATAGATTTTTGTATAGGAATGACATGTCTTAATAGCACCCAAACCGATTCAAGACTTGATTAAATTATAGAATCTTACACTTAACAATCATTCTTTTAATCTTTTAACTGTCCAGATCAGTATATACGGCTACAATCAACTACAACTCGCATAGACTAATCACAACTCTCGAAGAATAGGAAATGGATATTCGATTAGGAATATGCTATAATCACAAATTCTTTTTATAACTTGGTTTATTTGCACTAGTTTGGGCTATGTCAAGCTGACTTGTCACTATTAACGGCGGTTTATACAATTTAGTTCCTAATCAAAACATTTGGTTGATGCATGCACGAGCAGTCTCTGTTGTCTGATTGCAAAACGTTTGGTGTTACACTTTAAAAAATGACAATAAACCACAAGAATAACCAAAAGTTCAATCCATGTTACCGTGAAGGGAACCCAAGGAAAAAGGGGTTTTATCCATGATTGCAGTTTGCTAAATTTTCAGCAAAAGAGAAGATAAAACGATCCTTATCCTCAACATAAGATGACGTGGATCGTTCTGATTGGTTGAGTAAGTGACGAAAATCTAAGGCATCGCCAAGTGAAAACTAGGAAAAGATTCTTGTATGTATGAAACACGAGTTGATTCTTCTTTTTGTCAGAAGTGTCACTTTCTTTTATTTTGGTCCACACCACACCCTACGATTATACTATTAATTTTAAAAATAAATGAATGAGAATGGGCTCCAGCTGTTTATCACATTTGACAATCGTGAAATGATTCGTACGACTATAATTGGTAATTGGGTGATCATTGGCAATAATCAGTGTTTAAAGTTTACAGATTAACGATGCATTGTCCAGCTAACCCATAAGGCCATAACTATCATATATATAACACATAGTAGATGCTTCATATTTTGCGTGAGGATCGTCAAACAACAACCAGTGTCAGAAAGTGCATAGTTGTCATTTTATTAGAGCCATTGATATTAGAAACAGAAAAAAAAGCAGAGTGATCTTGAAGTTTTTAGATGTGAAATTAATTATTATCTTTGTTTCATACTCCCTTTGTTTCATAATAAGTGTCGTTTTAGCTTTTTGCACACAGATTAAGAAAACATTTAATTTTGTATATTTTCTATAGAAAAACATCATTACCCATACACTTAATCATATTTCAACTAATAAAAAATTAAACTGGAAAATAAAATCAATAAATTATGCATTGAAATCCTAAAACAACACTTATTTTGTAACAAAATTTTCTCTCTAAAACGACACTCTTTACGAAACGAAAAGAGTAATAAAGTGTTCTTTTACATTTATGCATATAAATTAAGAAAATATTTAATTTTATATTTTTTATATATAAAAATATTATTTTCTATACACCTAACCATATTTTAACTAACAGAAAATTAAATAAAAAAATAAATTTTATATTAAAATGCTAAAATAACACATATTTTATAACAAAAGATTTTTTTTTTAAATGTAATTTAATATGAAACCGAAGGAATAGTATATAAGTCAACAAAATCGTAATCAGTGGTGATCTAAAGTCGACTCACAAAATAATTACGCCATTGATTGTCTCTTATCCCACTTCTGTCTCCTTGGGCCCTCCCCGACGACCCATCTGTTCAACATAACTTTTCAACTATCGTAGAAACTGTAAACTGCAACAATGATTTGCTCCTAATCACCCTTAAGTACTCGTGTAATTAACCTTCGCCTGTAATTCCGACAACCAAATATATATAGGGGATAATGGGACCCACATTCTAACTTAAATTTTCCTGCCTGACCCGTGGTCCCTACGCTACAGTCAACACCGGAGCCAGCGCGTGAGCTTAAACGCGTCCCGGACAAAGGAAAAAAAAAAAACTTTCGTGTAAGTGAGCTGTGTGGGGGACCCACCACCAGCCATGTGCCCTGCTTCCTGTCTCCACCAGCTTCTTGCTAGCTACTACTCTTTAAATCATTTTACCTCAAAAAATTCTCTCTTCCGACACACTCCATGACGAGCAACGACGGAGGAGTGCCTAACGGCGTCATGATAGTGGAGCAGACGTCGTCAGCAGTTAACATGAAAGGAACTATTAACGCCGTGAAGAAGCCACCGTCTAAGGATCGACACAGCAAAGTCGACGGGAGAGGGAGACGGATTCGTATGCCGATCATATGCGCAGCTCGAGTTTTCCAGTTGACTAGAGAGTTAGGTCACAAATCAGATGGCCAAACCATAGAGTGGCTCCTCCGTCAAGCCGAGCCTTCTATCATAGCCGCCACGGGAACAGGCACAACTCCGGCGAGTTTCTCCACCGCTTCTTCCTCTTTCACGCTCGGGAAGCGAGGCGTGAGAGGGGAAGAGGGCGGCGCCGGAGGTGGAGGAGGAGGAGGATTAACAGTTGGACACACGATGGGGGCTTCTTTAATGAGTGGTGGTGGGTTTTGGGCGGTGCCGGCGAGGCCGGATATTGGACAAGTATGGAGCTTTGCCGCCGGAGCTCCGCCGGAGATGTTGTTTACACAGCAGCAGCAGCAACCAGCTACTTTATTCGTCCGACACCAGCAGCAACAACAACAGCAAGCTTCAGCTGCTGTAATGGGTGAGGCTTCAGCTGCTAGAGTTGGGAACTATCTTCCGGGTCATCATCTCAATTTACTGGCTTCTTTGTCGGGTGGGAATACCGGGTCGGGTCGGCGGGAAGAGGATGACCCACGTTGATAAAAAAGGTCAAAAAAATGTGTACGTACGTGCATTATGTCTTCTAATTAAAATGGTTAAAAGAGTTACTTAATTTGTGGGTTTTTGTTGGATCAAACTTTAGTTATAGCTTATTATTTGCTTGTTTGATTAGGGTTTAATAATATTTAGTCTCAGAATTTCTGAGTGATAGAGGCAGTGAGACCGATTGATTGATATCATTGATTATTGTTACTGAAAAAAGCTATTTGTACGTTTCTTGCATGGTTTCTTTTATGGTTTCTCGTCAGTGAAGTTGAGCTCACAGGAACTATTGAAAATTGATATCTCCTCACCACCGGTCAAAGGATTGTGATTCTGAATGCTTCTCATGACTTGTATGAATGTGAGAACTGAAGATAAGAAAACAAAAGGTCTATACGTTAAGTTCTTGTGAAGTGGTTATTGTCTTATTTTTTTTCTTTTTCTTTTTTGTGATTGTTTTATTATTTGATGTAAAACTTCTCGAGTGCTTGTATAAGCTTACAAATTGGTTCCTCGTGACATGTTTGACTCGGATGAAAGAATGCTGGACGCCTTGGACTGTAAATGCTTACGTAAAACAGTTTCACAAGTAGAAGGGAAGAGAATAATATCGTCAGTCCAAGTTTACTAATCTCTATAAGAGAATGGAGAATGCGTTAACAAGTTATTTATAATTTGGAGGGGAAAAAATGACAAATTGATGAGAGTAAAGAACACAAAAGTGTTTATAGAAGAATTATATTAGACTCTCATGAAAAATAAGTTACAATATGTCTAGTTTATATAGTGAATGACATAACCTAATTTCCTAAACTAATATGGAATAATATATATAGATAAAGATAAGTTTCATGTTCTAATGTTTATCCTAATATTGACCATTGGATTAGGTCGATCTTCTAGATCTCCCAATAAAAAATCTTAACAAAAGAGGAACTCGAGCTTAAGATCGATGACCATGGTGAAGGATTAGGAGCCAAAATGCTTTTTAGGGAAAGGTTTATTAGGGCTATATACTTAGTTTTGTCACCCAAAGTTTGTTGGGAAAATGTTAAATCTAATTGCAAGCTAACTATCATTAATAATTTAAAGCGGAACAAACCGATCAGTTGGTTATGTGAACCCACTAGATACCAATATGATCTGATTTATCACGCAATCAGAGAGTAGATGAGAGCATGTTTATTGAGAGATATTTAAGAGACGTCTAGACCATCTCTTAAATCCCGCTAAGAGATCTGTCCTAACAGATCTTCAATAAAACATGCTCTGNATGACAAATTGATGAGAGTAAAGAACACAAAAGTGTTTATAGAAGAATTATATTAGACTCTCATGAAAAATAAGTTACAATATGTCTAGTTTATATAGTGAATGACATAACCTAATTTCCTAAACTAATATGGAATAATATATATAGATAAAGATAAGTTTCATGTTCTAATGTTTATCCTAATATTGACCATTGGATTAGGTCGATCTTCTAGATCTCCCAATAAAAAATCTTAACAAAAGAGGAACTCGAGCTTAAGATCGATGACCATGGTGAAGGATTAGGAGCCAAAATGCTTTTTAGGGAAAGGTTTATTAGGGCTATATACTTAGTTTTGTCACCCAAAGTTTGTTGGGAAAATGTTAAATCTAATTGCAAGCTAACTATCATTAATAATTTAAAGCGGAACAAACCGATCAGTTGGTTATGTGAACCCACTAGATACCAATATGATCTGATTTATCACGCAATCAGAGAGTAGATGAGAGCATGTTTATTGAGAGATATTTAAGAGACGTCTAGACCATCTCTTAAATCCCGCTAAGAGATCTGTCCTAACAGATCTTCAATAAAACATGCTCTGAGAAAGAAAACTGGATATAAAATAATTTTATTTTAAACTGGTTAAATCTGATCAAACCGTTCTCGAACCGGCAACCCTAAAAAAAAAAGCCTTGGTTCTTGACATTTCGGAGTCTCTTCCTTCCTGCAACGTGATTTTGACCGGAAGCTCCATCTCCGTGATTCAAAACAAGATTCTTTATTACAATTCGAAACAGAAGGGATCTATGTGTTTGGAAAGGTAAGCCCTTTATTATTGTTCCAAGCAAAGAATCAAAAACTGTAAGAGTAAACTTTGCTCACTTCCCAGCTTCGGGAAATCTCTCGCATTTTCCGTCGCAGCAGCCGTCAAATTCAATTGGGTATGTCCTCAGATCCTCGTTGTTATTTTGGGTTTCTTCTCTAGGAAACCCTTAAGCATTCAGCTATATACATCTAATCATGTATCCTCGTTTTAGATCTTCGATTTTTATGTAAAAAACTGTATCTTGGTAGCATATCATGATTTTCTAAGAAAATTATACTTCAGTGTGAAGGAGAACACTAAGCCAATGTCACAGTTGAGCTGATTTATAACAATTAAGGTTGATTTGTTACATTGATTGAGATTAATGTTCTTGAGATTTTGGTTTAAAGATATTTTTAGTCAAGTGAGAGTTTGGATACTTGAATGCTTTCCATCTTTGGCTTATTCCTTCCTTCATAGGAGAATATGCTGTATTAACATCTTCGCTTGGTCTGTAACTCGTGTGTGTTTGCAGGTCTTAGTTAAGCTTTGTACAGAACCAATGACAGAGATCTTTAGTGACACTGCACTCAGACAGTTAACACAAATGTTCCTGGCGATAACCTTCTTCCACACATCGGAATACATTCTCGCCAGAGCCATTCACGGACCATCTAGAGTTACTTTAAGCTCACTCTTGATCACCAAACACTACGTTTTAGCAATGGTAGTCTCACTCCTCGAGTACCTAATCGAGATTACTCTGTTTCCCGACCTGAAACAGCACTGGTGGATCAGCAACTTCGGTCTTATAATGATTCTTCTCGGCGAAATCATTCGCAAAACCGCCATCATCACAGCAGGTAGATCCTTCACGCACCTTATAAAGATTCGCCACGAGGAGCATCACAGGCTTGTGACTGAAGGAGTGTATCGAATCGTGAGGCATCCGAGTTACTCCGGGTTTCTCATCTGGTCTGTGGGGACGCAGGTGATGCTGTGTAACCCTGTTTCCGTGGTTGCGTTTGCGGTTGTGGTGTGGAAGTTCTTTGCGGATAGGATACCTTACGAGGAGCATTACTTGAAGCAGTTTTTTGGGAGACAGTATGTGGAGTATGCACAGAGGGTTCACTCTGGTGTTCCTTTTGTAAACTGAAACATTTTGAATCAGTTAATTAACATTATACGTTTGGTTAATTTACTGTAAAACATAGAAAATCATGAAAAGAGAGATGTTACTCATGTTTTACATTAGTGTATTTGTTACTGGTGAGTATTTGGTTACTGAATTCATGACTGAATTAAAGCTGATATTTTATTTTATTTTATTTTGCCTTAGATTAATTTTGTTTTTTTAGCTTTGAGTTTCAAATTGGTTCAGTTTCTGATTTAAAATTTGGTTTGACATAGTTCTATTCAATTTAGTTAGCTCTCGGTGTGTTACCCAAACTCTCTTAGGTTACCTTTTTTGACGGTTATTCAAACGTTCTTGGTGAACCCAAGGGTTATGTTTTAGGGTGGTATTTGAAACACTCTTTTCCCAGACAGAAGGTTACTCCCTCCGTTTTATATTAGTTGATATTAGTTGTCGTTCTAGGTTTATGCACACAGATTAAAGAAACATTTAATTTTACATATTTTCAAAATAAAAACACTATTACCAATACACCTAAACATATATCAACCAATAGAAAAATAGAGTATATAATATTACCAATAAATTTTGCATTGAAAACCGAAAACGACACTTATTTTGAAACAAAAATTTTACTCCAGAACGACATATAATTTGAAACGGAGGGAGTATGTTTTAGGCTGCTATTCAAAACACTCTGGAGGATCTAGAGAGTTACGTTTCCAAACACTCTGGCTGAGATAGAGGTTTGTTGTTACCTCTTTGTCATAAAACCTTAACCGCAGTGGGTAGGTAAGCTCCGGCGGAGGAGAGTCTCCGAGAGAGAGAGAGAGAGAGAGCGAGAGCTTAGCCAATCGTTAATCTCGAGGAGAGACCATGTTGTGCGGAGGCTCACGTGCCTTACAGCATTTGTCCGATTACCATCATCATCATCATCATACATCGATCGGATTAGGTTTTTGTGGGGCTAAGATCGTGCAGCTCTCTTCTTTCTTTCTAAGGCCTTCTCAAGCTATAGCTAGAGCTCAGCGCAGCCATAAATTGCGTCACCGGATGATTTCTTCATCTGGGTTTCACTACAAGACTTCCTGCGAAACAACGCCTATCCTTCACAACTGCTTCAGGTTATTTTTGTAATCTCCTCCTCGATTTGAAAAATTAGATGTTATGTTGGTGTTTTGCTGAGGATTTTGAAATCTAAAGTTGGCATCTTGACGACATGAAGTGAGTTTCTCAGTTTTTAGGTTTTAGAGACATATGTTTCTTGATTGGACTAGTTTTAGGAGTTATTGTACTGCACAAGTTGTTGTCTTTTTCTCATTATCTGTTTTGTTTTTTTTGTTTTTTTTTTCCCCTCCAAAGCCAGCGAGAAGATGATCCTGAGCTTCCAGCTGATGGGTCAACAACACCTGTTTCAGGTATCTTCATTGCTTGTTTCTTGCGTTTCATTTGAATTTTTTTTCTTCTTATACCTTCCTATTAAAGAGCCGCACTTTTCTATTTTTTTTAAATGGTGAATTATGCAATAATCATCAGCTTTTTAAGGGTAGTGCGACACTAGAAGCTTATTTTGTGTGATGGTTTTGGAATGCGCTTGTTAGATGTTTATCGTGTTTTTGACATGTCATTGTTGCAGGAGGTATTGTTGCTCTAGGGAAGTTTGATGCCCTGCATGTTGGCCATCGAGAGCTTGCCATTCAAGCTTCTAGAATCGGAACTCCGTATCTCTTATCTTTTGTTGGAATGGCTGAGGTATTCGGTTGGGAGCCTAGGTAATAATATCCTATCCCCCTTGGCCGAGTTTTTTTTAATAAGAAATTCAACTTTCCCATGCTAACTACTGATATATATATAAGCAGGGCTCCAATAGTGGCCAAATGTGATCGCAAACGGGTGCTTACTTCTTGGGACTCATACTGTGGAAACAAAGCACCGGTTGAGTACGAGATAGAATTTGCCAGCGTGCGGCATCTTACCCCACGAGAGTTTGTGGAGAAGCTATCAAAAGAGCTCAGAGTCTGCGGAGTTGTAGCAGGCGAAAATTACAGGTTTGGATATAAAGCTTCTGGTGATGCATCTGAGCTAGTGAGACTGTGCGAGGAGTATGGTATCGGCGCTTACATCATAAGCTCTGTGATGGACAAGAAGCAAGACAAAGAAAAGAGAGACTCAGGGGACTCAAAAGACAGAGGGCAAGTCTCTTCTACACGTGTACGCCAAGCTCTCGCGGCGGGAGATATGAGTTATGTATCAGAGCTCCTTGGCAGAGCACATCGGCTTATCTTGCAAATCAGCCCAGGAGATATACAGAGTGAAAGGAGGGTATTATCAGTGCCGAGATCATCAGTACTTAATCTACCGCCTGGAAATGGGACTTACAAGGCATGTTTGATTCTAGTTGGTGATGATGAGCCTTCAGTTCCGTGTAGCGTAGTTGTTGATACATCTTATATTCATGTAGAAACAGAGGAGCTACAACAACTCTGTAATTCAGATTGGTCTCAGGAGTTTCGACTCTTGAGTGTTGAGTTTGGTTGATTCAATCTTTGATTAGTTCCCCTATCAATTCATTGTTCTTTAAGATTGATTGAGATTTGCAAAGATAAATGAATTCACTTAAAACATATTACAAGAAATTGAGTTTGTACAGTATTGTCTGTCTTTCTAAAACCATTCTCTGATCAGTCAGGTGAAGAAGAAATGAAATGTTCCAACGCTCCTAAGAAACAGTGACACTTTAACTATTGCTCTTTAATGTCTTCATAGCTCAGAGAAAGAGCTTTCTCAAGGCAACTGAAAGCTTTCTTGTAGCTTAAGAACCCCATGAACCAGAAGTCGAAACCGTCGACCGTGACTACTTCCAGGTACTTCTGTGACGGTTTCTTCATGTTCTGACTCTTGTTCACTCTCTCGATCTTGCACAAAGGGATTGACACTTTGTAGTGAACCTGGATCATGTCTCCTTGAGGGGAAGCCACCTTTATCGATCTCTCGCTGCAGAAGGCCATTTTCTTGGAAGAAATGAAGAGAAGGCCTGCGATGGGACCAGCTGTAGTGGACAGGTAACACTGGTAAGTTTTGAATAGTTTCTCATCTTCCTTAACCCTGAAGAGCCGCTTATAGATCTTCTCTAGACCTCCTACCTGAAGAATCTTAGCTCCCAAAGATAGCTTTCTCCTCACTGTTTCAGTTAGCTTTGGTCTTAACTTGCTCTGGTCTCTAGCTCCATTGGTGAAACCATCGGTTTTCTTCCTTTTAAGAACTGATTTTGTGCTGTTACTGGAAGACGGAAAAGTAATGAGTGGTTGCTCAGCTCTGATCATGTTCATCTTTAGAGGTTTGAGAGTAATCTTTATCTTGGTGTTGTGTGATTTAATGTAAAATGAAACTGATTGATGAAATGGTTTTGTGGAGGGTTATGGTATTTATAGGGCAATGAAAAGATAAGATAATGAATCCTTTTGAAACCTTTTTCTGAGCGTAGGATGAGTCATAATGGGGTCATCAACGATTCAGCAAGAATGAAAGAAAGGCTTTTTTCAGTTTGAATCTTCTTTTTTCTTTGGTGATTAGGATTTAAAGCAGTGTGTTTGGCTGCTTTGAATAGGGATCACACGCCCATCACGTTAGACTCCGACATGCTTTTTAACCGACAAGTTGGCAAGACATCACGTTAGTTTCTTACACATCACATGCATCATGCATGTAAATACGTATCTCTTGTGTGCATACGCGCAAAAAAACCCTCTTAGCACTCGGATTGAAATGTATTCATTCAGCAGAATCTCAGTTTTACTAATTGATTTCTAAATAGTTAATTACATTTTTGTAATTAGTTGGAACATGAAAGTATAAATGTCCATGCAGACTCCAGACAAAATAAGAAAATAATATAACGCTGACTTATAGAGAAGGGATGTAGTGGCTTTGGAGCTTTCTGAGTTGGCGTCGTGACTTTCTGATGCGCCATAACCTTTTCTTTTATCTTGCTAAGATAAGGTATTTTCATGTATTGAAAAGTCAGAAAACCAATAAAATAAAACACAAAAGCAAATATGGTTTTGAAATGGATCCCACCATAGATTATATCTGCCGTTCTGTGATTCTATATCAATCCGTCACCCATGTGATCTACACATCATGCTACTGCTTTACACTTTTTTCTTCTTCTGTATACTACTATTAGTGTATGTTAACTTTTGATGTATTGAACTAGTTTTCCCTGTGACTCTTAGAAACATTTCCTCAAGGTTCAAAATTTGTGTTTCCTGCTTTTGGAGCTCGGATAAACAAAACATAAACATTATGAAGAATTTGCCTCCTCCTGGCTGGGAAAACTCATGTTCATGATCAGGCACATCAATTTCGACTTGTTTATGGCTGAGAAATCTAATGGTGACCTACCACTCCTAAGTGGGTGGTAACAATCTCTGCTTTGACATATTCATATGTATCCTCCTCCAGGTCTATAATCCTGGTTGTGGTATCTTGTTATGATGGAATATATAGATGAAAAGGTTGCCAACATCTGGATTTTTAGGAGGGAGTTTGTCATAACTCAAATTACTAGTTAGTTATAATGCTATTTTGATTAATTATTACTGATGCTGGCATCTCATATCAAGCATAGTGAATACATTACTGAGTAGGATACACTCTTCTTGGCTTTAACAGTAAATATTTTGCTATGGATCAGTCTCACTTGATTGATTCTAGTTGTAGAAGAGCAGCATCTTATGCTTTGCCTCTGGTGAGAGTATACATTTTGCAGGAATGAGGCTCCACTAGGGCAGACAGTTGTTTTCTAACACCTGAGTGTGTTGAATGCTGCATTCATCAAAGTTTTCATTGATTAGGTTTCAGGTGTGAGTAATAGCAACGAGAATCCATGGTTTGTTTATCGTAGTTTACCTCCCATAAGTCACGAGCATTGACAATAGCTGATGAATCAAGGCCAATGTCCTCCCATCTAGCTGTGATGTTAGCCGGTGATGATCCTCTGTTCCATAGGATGACTGCTACTCGTTTCATGCTTAGCGGACCTGCCCATACCTTCACGTGCATGCCTTTGTGTTCATATTTGGTATGTGCATGCATATATTTATAAGAAGTGTAATACCTCAAGATCACCATCTTTCTTGATTTTCTTTCCTTGAATTCCAAGTTTGTCTGAACATAATCAGCTAAAGCTCTTTACTACTTCTGCCTTGTGAGCAGATTCTAACGTGTCTTTTAAGAACTTTGTTTGATACTAGTTACCTTGATTAACAGCAACAACCTCTCTGTTGCTAAGCAACTCAAAAGTGACTTTGTTCATCGATCTAAGATCACACCCGATCAGAAGAGGAGCCTGCAAGAGACAGAACACAGTCCAACATTAGTTTTAAGTGAAAGGAAACATTCATATACTATGTTCATCATACTTTAGCCAATGCCCATATGCTGAAATGAGATCGATACTCTTCTTTAGTCATGCCTCCATTTCCAACTTCGAGCATGTCTGGATCTGTTTCAGTTTCACCGATATTACTTTCTCCACTCACATCTATTTAGTTATATAAATATATTTACCGTTCCATGATCCTGGTCTTGCGTAAGATGCCCATCGATCATTCTGATCTGCTATCATTGTCATGCTAATAAGCAATAAAAAAAAGGAAGGAAGAGAATCATCTTCATGTTCTTGTTACACTAAGATTTGCAACAAAAGAAACATTAAAGAAGAGAAACCTCTTCCAGTTATCTTGGATATCTCCTGTTGTTCTCCAACTGTTACCAATATCTCCTGCCCAAGTTGCTGGATCCTCTTGTCCCCTGCGTTTTACAACTCAGTTTTCATCATCAGATCAGACAAAAATTGTCTGAGAACAAATCCATAGTTTGTGTTTTTGTTTCTTACCATTCACATAAAGAGAAGAATATAGATCTTCCTGAATTTATCAGAGCTTTGCTCATCTTTGGGTATCTTTCTTTTGGACTTGTTCCTGTGTTTTCGCAGTTATCATACTTCAAGTAATCAATGCCCTGTCAAGATTCATCATAACGATAAGACACAGCTTCAAAGATTTTGAATTGATTTCAGATGCAACACATATACATGCATACATACATACCCATGAGGCAAATGTTTTGGCATCTTGTTCTTCATGCCCCAGAGAGCCTGGCATGGTTTGGCTGCAGGTAAGAGTCCTAGAAATCCAGAAATATAGGAAGATTGACTAAGAAACTATCAACTATATCTTGACACGATTTGAGTTTTGTAAGAAAAGTCTCTTGTGTATACCCTGCGTCAGAGTAGATTCCAAGCTTAAGCCCTTTGCTATGAACATAATCTGATAATGCTTTGATCCCTGAAGGAAACGTCGACGCTTTGGCAACCAAGTTTCCCTGATAGATACATCATAAACACATCTCAGTTTCGTTCTAGGAATGTCATACACATAACACATTTCAGTAAGAAAATAAATAAATAAACAAATTCTTATTTTGGTGTTTCTTTAACCTGAGAATCTCTCTTGAGTTCACCCCAACAATCATCTATAAACACAGAGAACAACATCAGACAATAGTAAGAAAACAGAGTAATGAACACCAAAAAATGGTCTTCTTTGTATTACCTATGTTGATGTACTTGTAACCTATTGCAGAGAGACCACTTGAAACCATTGCATCAGCTGCAGAGAAACTCAGACATTATTAATCAATCATTGCTTGTATCAGATTTTTTTTCTATATAATGGAATCAGTAATTACCGGTTTGTTTGATAAGAGTTTCATTGATGTTACACTGAAAATGATTCCAGCTGTTCCATCTGATAAGAAAGTAAACGGTAAGAGGTAAATAACTTGTGAGTCAAGGAAATAAAATGTATAGAAAGGATCGAACCCCATTGGAGGAGTGAGAGCAAGTCCATTGTTCATCAACATCCGACTCTGAAACCCATCAACCACCTGATTCAGAGTCAGACTCAGAGTGAACGTAATGATCCGTAAGAAGAAACCAAGAAGAGCCATTGCTTGATCAAAGGTTTCTTTGCTTGTTTCCTTCAATGATTATAATAACTAGACAGACTGTGACAAAGAGTGAGTGAGAGAGAGAGATTCAAGAAAAGTCAAAGATGGTTTCTGTAATGAATGTTGATGTTAAAGTGGGAGCTGTTGAATCATACCCAGGGATCTGCGTATATATATATACAAGACACAAACACTGTGACCGTCCTAGTTGTCTCCACTCCATACCAAGTGGGTCATTTCCGTTTTCCATTTTTCAAATTTTACAAAATACATATTTTTCTTTGTTTATTATTTATGGCTGTGACGCAAAAAAGTGTAGAGAGATTTAAGGAAAAGAAGAAGTTCTTGTCAGTGTAATACGTATTCATAGTTAAAAACTGTAATATAAAGTTTGAGAATAACATATTCTCTTAACTGCTCAAGAACTGTATAGTATATGTTGTTACCCACTTTTAGTTATGAATCAGTTTTTTTTTCTTCTCATTGACAATGCCATTTAGATCCAAAACATAGAAACAGAATTCTTCACGCGTTTCAATAAGTGGTTAGGTCTTTATCGTCATGATCGCATTGGACTCTATCTAGTAGACACAATCGAATATTTGCACTTTTATATTTATATAGTTTACACATTTTGCATTCATATACGTTTGATATTATGTAATTATGTTACAAATTGTCAAATTACACTACTAGCAGTACTTGAACTGTGAGCTATGTTTCTTATCATTAGAACCAAAGATATATGATGTTCAGATCATATAATAGAATGAGAGAGGTATATACAAACTTTTACATATTTTTGAAGACTTCAACTACTGTAAATATACATCTTACAACCTGTTTCTAGGTAGGTTAAAAGTTTGGACTTTAAGATGTGTATCACGCCGCACGAGTAGAAAGAGTATACTTTAAGGTAAAGTCTTTTTAAGTTATTGAAATGATCAGAACACATGTGATATGACTTGTGTCTCACGCCACAAAAGGAAAGCTATCATCATTAATACTGACACATTTCATTTTGAAAATTCAAGAAAGAATAGTTCGCAACTGGAGCAAATTTTAGAACAATTTTATTAAAGGAACGGATCATTGTTTCTACATAATCAATAAGATATTGCAATGTAGCCTATATATATCTCAGGCAACAGGTTTGAGAACATACAACTTACACGCATGAGAATCAACTGTTGCTGTCAAGTTCCCTACAAACTTTTGCTTCAATGTCTTGTGCTGTTCTCATATCACAACAAAAACATTCATCAGAAGACAAAACAATTGATTCTTTAATGATGTTTGGTTTATGTAAGTATGTATGTGTATACCTCCCATAGATCTCTGGCTTCAACTATGCTATTTGGAGGGATCTCAATATCATCCCAAAAAGCAGTGATTGCTGACCGTGTTGGTCCACGGTTCAACAGAAGCAAAGCTACTCTGTAACCTGACAATGGTCCTGCCCAAATCTGATCCCATTCATTACCACCAAAACGACCCGTTTAGATAAGAAAGAATCTGTCAATAGATGGTATAGTAAATGTTGGTTCTTGAGATGTATCCAGACCTGGATATCACCTTCCATTCTAGCTTTCTTGGCTTGAACACCATGTGAATCTACAAAAACCACTTATAAGTTTTGTAATATACACTCAATAAACCTGGTTTTTGAGGGAATCAACTAAACAACAGTAGTTAAGTACCTTGATTAATAGCAATGACCTCCTTGTTTGCCACAATCTCCATAGTTTCTTTAGTCATGTTTCTTATGTCACAACCAAGTAGAAGAGGAGCCTTTGAGATTGCCCATATGCTGAAATGGACTATGTACTCGTCTTTAGTCATCCCTCCATTTCCTATTTCAAGCATGTCAGGATCTGCAAACCAACAACAAAGTCACACACCACTAGTCATAAACTTTCTCAAACACATAAGTTCTCTTGCTTGATAACGTTACAATACCGTTCCAGCCACCAGGCCTTGCATGCTCAGCATAGATTTCGTTCAAGTCTGCATTTGCGAGCATACTATACAAGTAGAACAACATTTAGCAACTCTTGAGTAAAACATGTGACCATGTTTTTTCTTTTTATTCTTCTTCTTCTTACCTAAGCCAACTATCATTGATGTCAATAGTGGTTCTCCAACTGTTGCCTAATGGAGAACCCCATAGAGCTGGATGCATATCCCCCCTGATAAGAAAACCAATATTCATAAGTCTTTAACTCTTCCACGGAGACATGGAATCGATATACAATGAAAGGGAACTTGATGTATACCATTCACATAAGGAGTGAAAGATGGGACGGCCAGATTTCATCAGAGCTCGGGTCATAACTGGATACCTATAATGTATTGGCAGTGAATGTGAAATCCCATATTGTCCAACAGTTATGATCAGTAGTATTAATACCTGGTGGTTGGTCTGGAGCCATCGGTGTTGCAGTTGTCATACTTCAAGTAATCTATTCCCTGTGAGCCAAGAATTGTTACTACTTGCTGTCTCATTCTTATTCAGTTCATGAGATGAAAAAGAATGTTATCTTAACGTACCCATTCTGCAAATGTCTTGGCATCTTGCTCCTCGTGGCCTAAAGAGCCCGGCATGGTTTTGCTACATGTCAAGTAGCTGTGAAGAACCAAACAATCACTGAGTCCACTGTGCATTCATTCCTAAAAACCGATGAAACTATGATCTTTGAAGTGAAAGCAATGAATAGTTTACCCTGCATCAGAGTAGATCCCGAGCTTAAGGCCCTTGCTGTGAACATAATCGGCAAGGGCTTTGATACCAGAAGGGAAGGTTGATTTCTTTGGCACTAGATTTCCCTGGAACCACAGAGTTGAACAAAGATCAAAATCTAGAAAAGTGCAGTAAACAAGAAGTGA